>CM012446.1:10642511-11063337 GCA_003999625.1 Oryzias javanicus
AATCACGTGTTCTTAAGTGTAAATCCACTTTTTTCACACAGATGAGTCAGAAGCAGCTGTGAGAAAGGAGGGTCGGGAGGTCTGCTGTGTAGACACGCTCCAGCGATCATACGAGGAGCCGACAGACAGAGAGGATGTTTCTTTGTGCAGCCGCCATTTCCTGTTTTAAATCCCTCCTGGAACCATATCATGCTCCTTTGTGTTGAGATTTTTTTTAAAGAAAATCCTTACAGCCCTTTCACCTGGCTTTTCTTTTCCTCTGTGAGCTTCCAGAATCGCACGGTCATTTATTAGCAAATAGCTTAAGTTTGGGGTAAACAGTAAACAGTGCCAGGACAGCCTGGCCTTGCTGCACACCATCAATACTAATGACATCAGGACACAAAGTATCACTATGGAAACCTGGAGGCATTAGTTCTATCCCGCACCCCTCTGTACCACCGGAAGACTGGAGAATAAAACTCAAATGAGACTGAAGGTAGGAAAAAGGAAAAGTAGACGGAGAGAAGAAAGGAGCAAATGAATGAGAGCTGAGATGACGACGGGGGCAAAGATGAGCCACAATGCGAGGGAGAAGGAGAACGGTGTGAGGGGGAGGTCGTAGTGTCGAAGGCATTGCTAAGTTTAAGGTGGTTAGCTGCCAGAAGCAAGTGCTTGGTATGAAAACAGGCAGAGCAGTGTGTCACAGCCAAGCCTCAGATTCAACTCTACCGGAAAAGGCACACAACCCCCACCAAAAAAAGAAAAAAATCTGCACTCTCATCTTCTTCTCTCCTCCTGTGCCCCTTCATTGCCCACTCCACTCCACAGCATGACCGGCTCTTTAAGACTGAGCAACCCTTTCAACAGCCCAGATGGGCTCAGTGAAATACAGCCATCAGCATCACTGTAATGCCACTATGTGTTTACGTTCAAGTGCTCAAGAAAAAACCCAGTAAAGGTCCCTTTAAGAAAGCCGGGTATGAGGCAAAAAAAAAAAAAAAATTCTCTCAGGATGCATCAAACTGCTGCGATTTGGCCTTCAGAAATATTTATTGTAACTCACTTCCGAGTATAGAACTGGCAGCTGGTGGGAGGCCTAATTTGAGCTGAGCATCCTACTTTAAACACACAGCAGGCCTACAAACACATTTATGCTAGATGGGTCACACAGCCATTTGGCCAGATCAATATGAACTGATCACTGAGAACGGAGTTTCTAAAGCTCACAGCGCTCACATGCACTGAATGGCTGCAAAAGACTTCTCACTAAATGATTTAAAAATGAAAAACTGATGGCTTGAGCAAAATAATGTATCCAACTAAAGTAAAGAAGTGTTTCTAACAACATAGACATAATACTGTACATTCTTTTAGACGTCTTTCTCTTCATTTAGGAACTTTAGTCTTTTACTAAAATCCACCTCAGCATTCATATATTAAAAATTAAACTTTTGGCTCAACAGACTGTTATGTTTACATAGTTTTAAATGACTTATATCTAATTGATTTATGTATGAAGAACATTACAATCTGGTTATCTTTTAATGTTGTTAGATTGCTGTCAAACAACTAAAATAAGCCAAAGACATCTAAAAGATTAATTATTTTCTAATTAATATTGTAAGAAAAATAACATTTTGCCTCTTAAAATTCACTAAAATAGAGACTCTGCAGCAGAAGCAAATGTCTAGACTTTATATGTCAGGACAATAAAACAAAAGTACTGTATGTACTGTTGCATTCTAGCACCTGTTCGTGAAATAAAATAATAGTTTTGAACTTAAATGGAATTAAATCAAAAAGTATCATTTTTATTTGAAAAAAATTATAATTGCAAAACACTGACTATCAAAATGTATAAATTTAGGTGCTGCCGTCCGGAGTCAGAGCTCTATTTTCCATTCTGGTCACCAACGGGAGACATGTCCAGAGTACTAACACACTACATCTCCCAGCAACCCCAGCACACACTCACCGGATGCCACTCAGCTGACTCTCATTTGCCAATCACCCACAGGACATTTACACAGGGCCTCACTCAGTGTTGAGTATTGTTTGTACTACTCTACCTGCATACTGAGTATTTCATTCTGAACCGATCTCCTATTCTTCTGATCCTGCTGATTTTTTTTATCTTTGATTCTGCTTGTTTGCTGCCTGCCCCGACCCTTGCCTGAACCCTGATCACTCTAGTCCTCTCATGCTCGGTTTTGACCTTTGCCTGCTTGACTCTGATGTAGCTTTTTGGACTTTTATCTGTGCTTGACTTCTGTCTTCCTGTCTGAACTAATAAACATCCTTCAAGTGGAACCAGCTGTCTGCCTGTTTATGACAGCTGGGAATTGATTCTGATTCACATATTCCCTGGGGAAAAAAATATTGTGATTCTTTTTTTCTTATATATAGCATTTGGTGACCACTTATATGTGAGTAAAAAATGAAGTCACACACAAAACTATATTAAGAATTTTTGTTTAAGTATAAAAATAAAAAGTTCAAACTTCCTTACATAAAAGATGGTCAAACCCTAAAATAACTCCTTTGATATGCAGTTCTTTGAGAAAAGAAGAAACACATTAAAGTTCTCCTTCAGTCAGGTTTTAATCAGGATTATGGTATTCTTCTACCAAAATCAAAATAACGTGTCTTTTTAGGACATAGTATCTGCAGAGCCTCTGAGTTGTGAGTGGGACTCAGTTTCCCATAATCCCCTATGATTACACACTCCTGCTAGCTAACAGTCCCTCACACCTCAATCTAAGGTTAGAGGTGCAACAAAAAAGACAGTTTTGAGGCAGATACCAACTAAGATAAGGAAAACAAAGACGTACATGGATCTAGTCATCAACAGACATATGCATTAGAAGGGGTTGGTGGGTTGTCATTAAAGGTTCTACGCAACAGCTACTGTACAAGCTTTTACCAATAGCAATTTTTTGTTTGGTCCTGATTCACAACAATTTGAATAAAGAAATACTGAGAAATGCACATTTAATCTTAATGTTCTTTAAATATGTTCTCCATTGTGAGAAAAATGCCACAAGAACATGTCAAAAACACAATTTTTATTGAAGTGGGTCTTTAAATTGTTAAACATAATGATGCACAGCCAACTCTATACTTGTAGCTATAATGCCAATTAGTGAATTTCTGATAGATTATACATGGCTAAAAAGGATAAATCTGACATAAATAAATGGAATGTATCTCAAATTGTAAATCTAAAAGTGAACAAATAATGTGTAAGAACATAAAAACATAAAAAGTCCCTGCAGTGACAGACTATCTGTGCCATCCTGAAGTGAACAGAAATAGTAGACAGGAGAGCAGAGTGGTACCTCATGTACAGTTAGAGACAGTAGCATTAGGCTACATTATTTATCCAGTGCCATGTCTCATGTGTAGAACAGCATTCAGACAGAACAGTGACAGCTTTCAGTACAGTAAGCCACATGGGGAGAAGATACCGTCTCTGTCTCGCCTTCAGTTTCTCACACACTGAAACGCTACATTATTAGAACTAAAACCATTTTTTTTTGTTACAGCCTCCTTACTCTAGATTACGTTTTGATCCCTGCTTCACACCGACCGCAGTTCTCCATCACGCAAATGGCAGTGTGATGACTCAGCAATAGCTATTTTCAAAGCTGGAATGAAAAGTAACTGCACTCAGAATGGGGTAAAAATGGCATCTAAATCCAGACCTTCTTAGCAAATAAATAATGGTTAAAAAGATGTGTGCATGACAATGATAATTACGAGAAAAACAAAACTGTTTAAAACTAAAACAATCAGGAAATATTTTAAAAATAAAACCATTAAAAGTTATAATAACTTTTTATAGTTACACAAAACTAAAAAAGATAACAGGAAAGAATAATAAAAAAAGTATTCTATAAATAAATGTTACTTATAGAGCTTTTATATTGCAGAACTTATGAAAAGCATCTGTTAAAATGTTTTATTCTTTAAAAAACTTATTTTAATTTTCTCAAAGCAAGCAAACAGTTATAAACTTTGTATTGCTATAATAGTAACAATATCATGTATTATTATTATGAATATTAGGATATGAGGTTATTGCTGTTATTATTTTTTTTAAGTGCATTTTGAGTGTAATTTATTATCTATCTATTGTTTTAATGGAGCTATGATAACAAGGTAATTTCCCTTTTGTGGGATCAATAAACATCTATTCTATTCTAATAGAATTTGAATTTTTGCAGCAACCTTCCTGCCTTTATCCTCCAGGAGCCACGGAGACAGATGGTCAGAGAGGGAGACTGAGAAAAGAGGAAGCCCATCCTGATGTTCTATATATACCCCAGTCCCAATAGTAGCTGCATCTCCGTTGCAGCTTTGTCAGCCAGAGCGAAGGACAGCAGTCAAGCTTGATGAGGAGCCCTTCTGTCTGGTTTGGTCTGGTTCAGGAGCTCCCAAATGAAGAGGGCCTTCACAACTTTTCAGTTTAGGTCTACAAGGAAAAACAAAAACTCCTCAAGCTAATTATTGCAAAATGAATAGCAACTTGTACTGTTTGCGCTGCAATGACGCGCTTCAGCTGTGGTGTGGCTTTTGCTTGTTTTTCATTGAAACCTAGCAGGAAGTGTTTATAGTAAGCTGAGACTGTGGGTGAGTGCCATGTGAGAAAGACACTGATATGTTCTGCTGCTTTCTACCAACTGTGAAAGAGAATATCGTGGTGCTTTCAATCACAATGGGGGCAAATATTTTCACTTTCTAGCTCAACTGCATATTTTTGTTCACACATGAACATTCCTTTGTTTTTTTGGCATTCCTCTTCCAGAATAGTCTCATCAACCCTGTTCTTATTAAATGTATTCCACCTGTCTTTGTTGGAACAGGTTACTCTGAGTTTGATTATTTCTAAATACTATATTCTTTGTCGTAATTGTAACGTGTTTTTGGTCTTTTTAACATATTCTTGTGTAGTTTTCTGATGAAGGAGGACATATATAAAGAAAATTAAACTTAAAATGATTTACTTCTTTATTCAAATCACTGAATCAGGAGCAGACAAATACATTTCCATTGGAAAAAGCTTGTGGGCCTGACACAGAACCCACTATAACAAGCCACCAGTTTCCCGCTCTGCTCTATTCTAATGCACCAACTTGCAGACAAATAGATCCATGTGCGTCTTTGTTTTCCTCATTCAACTGGCATCTGACTCAGAGCTGTACAGCTGGATTTCTCAGATATTGCTCACCATTTTTATTGCACCGGTGATGCTGGGTTTGGGGTGTGAGGGGCTGTAACCCAGTGGGAGAGCGTGTAAACAAAGAGATGATGGGAAGTGGATTACTCCATCCACAACCCACAATTTCTAATGAACTCCTGCCACTTTGTTGAAACTTTGTTCAAGAAAACCACAGAAATTTCTTGATTTTGTCTAAAAATGGCATAATTGTCATTAAAAGATCACTGGGAACGACTTTAAAGTAGATCAAAAGTTGATCAGAACAGGACTTTAACAAACTATGGTAAATACACCAAACTCAGTGTTAAGTGTTCCCGTCACACTTAAAAAAGATACCCATCATGGGGTTTGTTGCTACTTTTACTATTACATGTATAACCATCCTTCTCACCTCCCCTCAAGAAACAATCAGCTTCTTTTTACAATATTTAAGTTTATTTGTTTTTGTTTAAGAGCATAGAGTCTAAATTACTGTAAAGTGTTTGCATTTTGCTTGTTTTTCTTAGCTTGTTTATTTCAAATCAAATAAAACTTTATTTATAAAAAGTGCTTTTCATGCTTTCTGCAGCCTAAAGCGCTTTACAATTAAAAACAAAACAGAAATGGAAATTTTCAAACAAAAACCTCGCGCCTCAGTTAACCCATATACCTCATAACCACACACAATGAATAATTCATGCTAGAGTAACTTATAAAATGAACTTGCCTTGGAAGTTTGTTTGTGACACAATTGGAAGGCTGTATGAGTAGGAATGGTTTTCATTTATTAAATCAAATCCAATGTGTAAAACCAATGTTCTGTTTATTTGTGTCATGGTTCAGTGCTTAGGTTTTGTCATGTTCTGTTTTCCCTGTCAGTCTCACCACGTTCAGGTTAATCATCCACAGCTGTTTTCATTTAGTTAATCAACCTCAGTGTATTTAAGTGTCTGGTTTTCAGCTTCTCATTGTCAGGTCATCTGCTCTTCTACGTTTTGTTTCCGCACTGGTTTGTTCTCCTGGTTTGTTCTCCTGGTTTGTTCTCCTGGTTTGTTCTCCTGGTTTGTTCTCCTGGTTTGTTCTCCTGGTTTGTTCTCCTGGTTTGTTCTCCTGGTTTGTTCTCCTGGTTTGTTCTCCTGGTTTGTTCTCCTGGTTTGTTCTCCTGGTTTGTTCTCCTGGTTTGTTCTCCTGGTTTGTTCTCCTGGTTTGTTCTCCTGGTTTGTTCTCCTGGTTTGTTCTCCTGGTTTGTTCTCCTGGTTTTGTCATGTTTAAGTTACTTTATTAAATGGCTATGTTTCTGCCACCAAGTCTGGTTTCCTGCGTTTGGGTCCTCCACCACAATCCCTGACAATTTGTTTAAGGAAATTGTGTTTTATGGATTTTAAATGCCCAAAGAGTTGATTTCCCCTTAAATATAAATTTCCTAACGTAAGAGACTTTTTCTCTTCCTGTACAATTTTACAGTTAGGTGTGATAAGATATTGTCTTGTTACAATTTTACCACTTAACTTAGCTAAAATACCACAAGACTGTGGGACAGTCCACACAATATTTAGTTTTAGTTTAGAAATTAATTCAGTTCAAAAGTACAGCTCTTTCAAATGTAAACAATTTACAATGAAAATCAGTGTTTTTTTTTATTATTATTAACTATACTACATGTTTCTTTAGGCTGTTACTTTCATGTTTGTGCAAGCAATACAATAGTGACAAATTCTGTGTACTTATTACACATATCGGATGACAATTATTAATGGTTTTATTTATCAGGCTTTATCTTATCAGTTATTAATGAATTTTGTGATTCTTACATTTAGAAATAAATAGTTCTTAAATGTAACTTAATACATGAAGTATATAAAACATTTTGTATTCATGCATTTATAGGGAAAACAACTTAAAAGATTTATTCTTACTGTAAGATGTTTTCAGTTTGAGTTATGAAATAGATTACAAAATGGATTGAAGGATTATGATCCACTCTTTAGGCACATATTTTGAACTGTAACTTAGTTGTAACTTATAATAGATGGCAAATTTAAGTAATTAATGCTTTGTTTATTAAGATTTTTTTTTCTATTGATGCCTTATTAATTGTGCTTCAAAGCAGGCAGTGTGTAGAAGAATGTGATTGAAATAAAGTATAGCTTGAACCTGAACCTTTCTGCTCCTCCTTCCAAACAAGTTTGTTTTTTCTTATCTTTGTCAACATGAATTTCATGTTTACTTGTAAATGATTCATTGGGTGAGGTCTGCATTTTGGAGAAAGCCTAATTTATAGACATAATTTGTCTCTTTTTGGTGAAAATGAATGACAGCAATTTGCAAAAAATCCCTTCTACAAGTGTGTTAGTGATCATTTTTAGCATTGTTTTTTACTGATGACAGAATGTTTTTGACCTGTGAACTGTGGGCCTGTTAAGCTAACAACAACATAACAAAGCGTAAGCTAACACATGAATACCAAAATATATGCGGTGTTCTGACACAATCCCTGTAAAGCTTTGTCAAAATGATGAATGAAATTCCATGTAAGTCCAACATGTGAAGCTAATGATTCCCAAAAAACCATTAAAAACTTTTCCTTTAGGAAAGTCTCAACGTAAAATCTAAAAGGATAAAAGTGGGAACATTGGTACAGGATTGGCTCATTTCCTTAAGAGCAGCATGAGATATAATAAAGTGCCACTTGAGTATTGATTTTTTTTTTCTAATGCACATCACAAAAACAGAATCAGGCTTTCACCAAAATCCTTTGAACATATTTAAGACTAAATCCATCACAGCAGACTAACATGAACCAAAAGAAAAGATAAAAAAAAATGAACAAAACCTTAACAAAAGATGAAAGCTGCACAGACATTTATAGAAACTTGTAAAACGATTAAAAAAAAGAAGATGTGCATCCCTCAGGGACTGGACCCAGGTGAAACCAAGCCATACTGGCACATTGTTTTCCACCGTGGCCCACATCAACAAAGAGAACACACACACAAGGTCCAAAACAGGGCTTATATAATGTTTTTTTTTTTCTCCACAAACATGGTAACTGCACAGTCATTTTCCCTGAGGTCAGCTTTGCTCAGCTGGGGGCAGCAGACATGAGGAAGGATTATTGTGATGCACAGACCAGCCTCAAGACTCACAGAACGCTCAAAAACACACTAACAAAGTACCACCGGGTTGTATTGACACACAATGCCACGGGAACAAACGTGCAATTATTAGTGGACAAACAACCTTCTCTGACTGTGACACTAACAGATAGTGGGCAGTGGAGAGAGGCTGTGCCTTCTTTACTCATCACATTTCCAGGGTCATCTGCTGTGTCATCATCACACCCCACTGGCCGCCGGCATGCGAATTTCAGCATCCTTCCCCCTTGCTCGCCGCTTGACTGTTTTATAAAGTCTCCACATAGAGAGAAGCCCAGGATCAGGTTACTTTGCCAATGCATTTGCCGCCCCGTGTTTTGTGATCCATCACCTCCTCGATTATACCCCTCCCCTGTCAGGCGGAGGGATTGAAAATCAGAAAATGATTTGAGAGGTGTGCGAGGAGACGAGGATGAACGGAAATGTTGAGATCGTCGGCCTCGCCCCTTCACATCCGAGAACTTGAGCTGTTATGCTTTGATTTAGACGTCAACACTTGAGCGGCTGTAAGACGACACTCTGTTTTTGGTATCATCACACAGGGACAATTAGTCCCTCATAAGACCTTTTAGATTTAAACTGGTACTATTGAAATTGTCACTGTAATTTTCTTTAATTGATGCATTTTTACAAATATTTTCAATGTTTTTAGGTATTCCATTTTTAATGCAAAACAGTGAGAAATATATTTCACTAAAAATGCATTAAATTGAGCAAAAATATAAGCCTCTGTAGCTTTGGCTACTACATTCTTTGCTTCTTTCCTGCTCTTGAGAGCTGAGGACACAGGAAGGAAGGAGGGCAACCATGCAAAACTAAATAATGCAATGCCTCCCCACATTATGACCCAGTAAATGCCTGGTTTTGCAAATGATCTTAACTTCTTGAGGTGTGTCTGACAGCACAATCAGTGGGATGAATTGAGCAGCCGCCATATATAAAGCAATGCCAGCTCCTTCAACTCAGGAAAACTCCTGGGAAATAACTTTGGGTGGACAGGATGTGCTTGCTCGGAAGAGGTTATTATCTGGAGATCTTTGATTTGAAAATGGGTGTACTGTCTAAACAAAATTAGTAAAATAAATAGGAAAATTGGAGATGAGGTTTAAGCAAAATGACTTGTTTTTGACTGAATTACACAACACTTTTTATAACTTCAAAAGGAATGAAATGGAGGGTTGACAGTACAGGCTTGCAGTAATTAAGAAGTCCAACTTCTGCACAAATTCCCCTGCAGGTATGAGTGAACGTTTATTAGTAAATTTCTGCCATTGCCACAAAGTGAGCAACTGACAGTCCCGTGACAGCCTCGATCGTCCCACCCTACCTTCGGTGTGGCAAGTGGAGGACAGGATGGTGCTCGGAGGGCGGAAGAGGTACGGGAGATAGCGAGAAAAACATTTCATCTTCTCCGGTGCTGGAAGACGGGTGAAGAGCGATGCGTTTGGGGCTCCACATCCGCACTGCTGCCGCCACAGCCGGTCAAGGGATGTTCCGGGAGGTGCCGGAGGGGAACGAGCCTCTGGGTCCGCCGCGCGAGGGCTATGACAGCATCACTTTCCCCAGACGAGAAGCAGGCTGCACGGTCCAGGGGCTACTGCGACCTGGTAGTTCACTCCTCAGATGTGAGGGGCCGGGTTGTTTACGCAGGACAGGGACTCCCATCTGTCTCCACAGCTGGGAGGTCAGAGTGCGTGTGGTCCAAACGCGATAACATCCTCTCTCCTGCGTGTTTGTCAGCTGATTAGAGTAAACACAACAATTCCGGCTGTTTACGAAGATGCCAGATATACGCGAAAACAGGGATAACTACTAAGCTATTCAAAACTAAACTTGTTTCCCAAGCAGGTTTTTAATAAAGTAAATGTGGCGCCACCGCGTGGCACTTTTAAAACGATTTATCACAAACAGTTCACATATTTAACTAAATATATTCTGTCCTTCAATTTTTCATTTTAATTCTCGAGTGTAAATTATTAAAAAGTTACAGAAAACTACAAATAAATAACTGACATATATACCACTTATTGCCATAACTGCGTTCTATACTATACTGTCAATAATAAAAAATAAAAAAAAAACATTAAACTTATGTTGCACTTGGCTCTGCTCTCGTTCAAATATCTCGCGAGATTTGTGTGTCGACTAAGCCAAGCGGAAGTACATACAAGGCCTCTTTTCCGCCGGCCCTAGAGGAGCAAACGGCAGGGTAAGATAGCCTGGCTAATGCTTCGAAAAGTTATCATTGTCCATCCTGTCACTGCTGTTATATTCTAACCACGTACAAATATCAAATCATCTAATATATCGATATATATTCAAGAATTGATCATATTGGCCCTATTTTGTAGATGCCTTGTTAAAGACCTATCAAGTGTATGAAGCATGCTAGGTCCGGCGTCTGCATGTGATGCAAACAAGTCATATTTAAGTTACTGCTGTAATAAATCACAGTCATACCAATTTAACACACCTTTTAAATTGTGTTTTTAAATAATTTGTTTTTAAATTTAAATGTTTTGTTATTAAAAACGACGTCCCGATTGATTGTGGCTAATGCTAGCTGCTTAGCAGATTGCCATTAGCATGTAGCTACGAAACTTGTGTACAATTTGAGTGCTTTTTGTCACTGATCTTGCAGACTGAGCATGTACGTTGAAATTATTTTAAACAGTTTTGGTCAAGCCATTCCAAACACTTAAAGTTTCCACTAAATGTCCGGACATTAGTGTCAGGAATTGAAACGTTTTCACTTAAAACTGTATGGAAAGGTAATATCTGCTTTATCTGTGTTCACAGCATAATGAAGCTGAATCCATTTGTAACGTCCTCCCGCCGTAAGAACCGCAAGAGGCATTTCAATGCCCCTTCCCACATCAGGAGAAAGATCATGTCTTCTCCCCTGTCCAAGGAGCTCCGGCAGAAGTACAATGTGAGGTCCATGCCCATCCGCAAGGATGACGAAGTCCAGGTACTGGGGTTTGGATGACCTTATACATCAGTCGAGATTTTGGCCACAGAAACTTGACTAGTGCTGTTGTTGAATGCAGGTTGTTCGTGGACACTACAAAGGGCAGCAGATTGGCAAAGTGGTACAGGTCTACAGGAAGAAATACGTCATTTACATTGAGCGTGTGCAGAGAGAGAAGGCCAACGGAACCACAGTCCATGTCGGCATTCACCCCAGCAAGGTAAAATATGTTGTTTTTGTGCAGATATAAGTAGTATATTTATTAAAAATTATGTCGCAATTAACTCTCAGATACTTGGGCATATGTGCAGATTTGTGCACATGTCCATTTTTTTATTTATATTTTTTTGTCTGATGTTATTTGCACATATTTACATGGGAACAAGCACCAAAACTAATGAAAAGTCACGTTGGCCACAATACTTGCAGCCAAGATGCACATTGCAGTGTTTAAGTGCATGTTGGTCGCACTAATGAATCTAGCCCTCCAGGTCCATGCGGCCAAGAAAAAGTTCAGCACTGGCCACGTCTTTAGCAAACTACATGTGAAAAGTCGATTTCTTTTTATTATTTATTTATTTTTTTTTTGTAAAACTGGTGGCACAAGAATGTTGATTTTGTCTGAAGCTGAAACAAAATTTGTGAGGTTTTAAATAAAGATGAAGTTAGGTTTGTGTGCAGAAGTGTAAAGACCTGTTAAGTAATTCATCAGACTTGGATACAACATTTTACGCTTATAATTTAGTCCAACTCAGAAAGCTCTGCAATCAAGATACAGTGATGAGAAGTGCACTGGTGGACTCTGATGAAACTATTTGGTTTGGTTGTTATTTTACAACAATCAGGGATTTTCTCTGTTGTCAAAAAAAAAAAAATTCTACCAAGAAAAATGTGAGACTTTTTTGCAATCTTTGAGGAACCTTGGCATTAATTGTGATTGTTTAGTTTGTTTGAACAGATGTGTCGTTTAATAAGTTTAACAAATAGTAGAAGACTTTTCTCTTTTGTTTGGCATTTTTTTCTGTTTTGTTGAGTTTATGCTGTTACTGCATTGTTTTAAATTGTGATAATGTCTTGCTTTAGGTTTTCTGTTATGTTTTGAAAATACATTGACAACATAAGGCATATTAAAGATTTAGGTAACATCATGCCTTTCAGTTTAATGATTTGTTTTATTAAAGGCTGATGTTATTTGCACATATTGATTTGTAACCAAACACAAAAAAACTGATGGAAATTAGCATTAGCCGCTCGTAATACTTCAGCAAAGATGCACATTGCTGCATTGCCTGCACACATTTTAACCCTCATGCTCTCTTGTGGAGTCCAGATGACCCCACCCTTACATTCATGTGACCCCTCCCACGACAAAGGTGGACAGGTTTTAATGTCAGCCACAGACACTAGTTAAGATTTAAAAAAAAATCCTTGGAAAAAAATTTCAGCGCACTGTCTTGTGGGGTCCAGATGACCCCACTTTTAATGTAAACATGTCTAGGATAGAACAAAGGTTACGTCCATCCAAGGCAAAATGTTGTTGATTACATGTATTTAAAGTTAAATGCATCATTAGCTGTCACACACAGGTGTGTGAAATCTGTTTTCTGCATTTGAAAAGTTTTTAAGCATTTTGAAATGTTGGAAAACTACAACCTCTAAACCAAAACTGAGATGTTTGTTTTTAAATACTTTCTTATTATGAAGCAGGTTTTGTTTTTGTGCTACATTGCTAAAGAAATTTCTTAGTGTACGTGTATTTAGCAGACAGACTTTCTAAGTTTGTAGCTGTTGTTAAATGTTGGTTAAAACATGTTAGTTTGATTTTTGAAGCAAACCGGTCAAAGTCCTTATTTATTTTTTACTTTTACCCATTCAGTATAGACTGAGTATTTTTATTTGTTTCTTTTTTATTGGCTTTGTCTACTTTTGGGTTTTATTTTCTAAAGAAGCATGTTCTATATTTTGAAAGAGCGATACGCAGGAATTAAAGACAAAATGATAGCTTCAGATTCAGTTGGTTGTAGTTATCAGATGATCCATTAGATGCATTGTCTATTTGTTTGAAAGATATGCATGTTATTATGAAACATTGAGCCATATGTACATGTCCACAAAAATTGAATAACTGGGAGCAATGAGCAAACTGACATTTGAAATGTCTATTTTGCAGTCTTGGCAGCTTCCTGTAGAGGTCGCCACAGTCTATCATCAACTAGCTATGCTCAGAGTATTCCTCACTTGGATCAACCACTCTCATGTTCTCCTTCACTAGAAATGGAGTAGAACTTCTCTACATGCTAAATTGCAATATGTGTTTTATTTTGAAAGAACTAAACTAAAGCCTGTCGCTTTCAAAACTTAGGCTGGTCATCTTGAAGTTAACTGTCCGACAGTCAAAGTATGAGTGGATATCCTAGTGGGCACTGGATTACCCCTTATTTGGTCACTGGAAAAGTAACTTATCAGTCTTGTTTTGAATATCAATAGAACATTCCTTTTCAATAACTTTGGGTCTGCACCAGAAAACAGTTGTAAAGGTCACTTTTGAAACGCAACTAATTTCCCCCAGACAGAAGGCTTTAGCTTACACTTTGCTATGTTGCTCATACTTAACCCTGAAGCACAGGCTGTTTATGTTTTTTTCTAATGTAATGCAATGTTGGTAAAAGAAATGTTTGAAGCTACCAAGAAAGAGCTTCTTTGGAAAACTAAAGCTGGTCATGAGTTTAGTTTAGTGTTATCAAAACAATTTCATAGGACTGGGTTGCTGATGATTTGCTGTGGCAAGAAGCAGTTGAAAAGCAAGGAAGAAATGGGAACCAAAATTGCATTTAATCTATTTTAATACTTGCTTCTACAAGTTAAGACAACAAAATAACAGTGTATACCCTTATATACATGCTTTTAGAAAGTTCATCATTTTGCTCTCAGAATGTTAACTATTCCTGCTTATTTTTGTCTCTTCTGCAGGTGGTCATCACCAGGCTAAAACTGGACAAAGATCGTAAGAAGATCCTGGAGCGCAAGGCCAAGTCTCGCGCTGATGGAAAGGAGAAGGGCAAATACAAGGAGGAGACCATTGAGAAGATGCAGGAGTAAAATGATCTTTGTTATCAATAAACTGTATAAATGGACATCACTTGGTCTTTTATTTGTGCCATTGTGTGGGAAACCAGCATCACTCATGATTTAATTTTCCAATTACTGTTAAGGCATGGAAAGGATTACAAAAAACTGCAACACCTAAATATTAACTGAATTACCAACATGCACTTCAGAGTGTAATACAAACACTGCAGAATGCAGGGATCTTGAGAAGAGTCTCTAAATAACTTTTTATCCAAAAAAAAAGTGCAGGTTAATGCAGATTTCAATGTCATAAATGGTGCAGACGACATGATCTATAAAGAATCCATTTAATGCTTTGAGTTGCGGAATTTACTCTCAACTGTTGAATTCTGGGAAAATTACTGTTCTGCAAATTTCTTGAATTCAATTAAAGAACCCATGGGTTCTTTAATTGAATTCAAGAAATTCATAAAAGTTTTGACAACTACTGAACAAAATAGTTTCAGTTTCTATATGAGCAGTACAGTATTTAAAATGTTTCTGTAAATGTGGAAATTGGATGCCTAATCAGAACAGGGTCCTTTACCTAGTAATCAAGATGGAAGAACAAATTAAAACTTAATCATGAGCCATGACAGCTGCAGTAGGGAGGATATCTGAGAAATACTTTGGCACTGAAGGAGATTTTGAAGCCTTTATGTTGCCTACTGAAGAGAGCAACGTAATGTGAACATTTGACATTTAAATGCAATATTTTAGAGGACTACGGTAAAACATTTGTTGGTTGTCAGTGCTATAAAAATGATAAATTCTCCTGAAAGTAATGGATAACTAAATTATATGTGTTTGAAGTTTTTAAATTTTGATGAATTACAAAATGCAGTGTTTGATAATAATAATTAAAAAAAAAAAAAAGAACAGATGCACATGCCAACACAAAAATGTCATGCAGCAGAACTAAAATACAACTAAAACAAATTCTTAACCTAAATATAAAAACTTTTTTTTTGGCTAAAATGTGAATGAATGAAGAATTTCAAAAACATTTTAAAAACTAGATTGCTGTTACTCTAGCTGAAGCATTGCTTATAACCCATTTTCTACATTGTTGAAAGTCTATAAAATCAAAATATTTAAACCTTTTTATTTTTTAGTTTATAGAGCCTCTGTGGAAGAGTGAATAAACGAGAAATTAAGAAAGTAAATTGTTATTTTGTGTCTCTTGTTACTTGACAAATAGTTTTACACTTGAAAAGAACTTAGCAGCATGACCAGTATACAGTTTGCTTTATGTAGAAGTAGAACTGATTTCAGAGCATAGAGCGTTGATATTCAAGACAGAAACATCCTGTTTCTACTTCCTCCCTCTGTCAGAGTCATGTGATCCGCGCTGCCTTCCTCCGTGACGCCGTCGGGCAGATCGTCGTTCTGTTGAAGTTTTCTGAAGTTTAAAGTTCGTACATTTGTTGCAGTTTTGCGTAAACGTTTCCCCATGGCGGATCAGAGG
The DNA here is from genome assembly GCA_003999625.1 of Oryzias javanicus. Taxonomy (NCBI): domain Eukaryota; kingdom Metazoa; phylum Chordata; class Actinopteri; order Beloniformes; family Adrianichthyidae; genus Oryzias; species Oryzias javanicus. The sequence continues at coordinate 10,658,396 of CM012446.1, forward strand.
TTTGCCATCGCCATGTCCGTCATGACCCTGTTTTGGGGCATCGTTGGAGGAGTTGTTCCTTGGTTTATCCCAAAAGGACCGAACAGAGGGTAAGCACGATAGCTCCACTGCTGTGGGGGGGCTAAAAATTAGCTAGCGCTTATTTATTTATTTTTTTTACGTAATATAACTTTCTTTTCATGTTGCGCAAAATACATTTATGTTTCAACTTCAGATTTTCCGTAGTAAATAATTTCGGTGTTTGTGCCATGTACATAGTAGTTTACTATTTTAATCGAACATGGCTGAAAAAGTTTTGGTTAGCTAAAAGCAGCTAATAAAGACGGCCCATTTTTAGTGTGGATTGGTTCAAAAAAAACTTTATTGATTTAAACCTCCTGACAACAAAAAGTTTTTTGAAGTCTGTTTTCTTTTAGCTCATGTTTTATGTCTATGTTCTAACTCAATTGCTTCCCTTTTTTGGCCTTCTGACAGTCTTGTCACATGATTAACTAAAAAACAAAAACAATGCCCTTTATTACTTTACAAATATAACAGAACGTAGTAAAAGTGGAATCAAATAATAGTAGCATAATAAAAAAAAATAAATAAAATAGAATTAAAAGTTGTAAGCAAGTACAGGGGCGTAACTCGTATAAGAATAAAATTTGAATTAAGAAACTATTATTTTATTTGTTTTATCACTAATAAACTAAAGTTAAAAGTGTAGTTATAAAAATAATTGGTATGATTTTAGTTACTTAAGTAAATTAAACCACTCAATGTTTTTCTTTTTTCAGAGTGATCATCACTATGCTGGTATTGACGGCAGTCTGCTGCTACCTTTTGTAAGTATTGTCATTTTAAATGTACGAGTGCCCACTGCATGTATTTTTCTGCCAAATTTAAGTAAACTAGGATTTCTGCATATTTTAAAAAATGAAAGCACAAAGCAACGTTTATAGTTTAAAAAAAAGTGCTTGTAATCCAAGTGTATGCTAAATTAAAAAAAATAATTTCTTAGTAATTATTTATAAAGGTTTTCACCTAAAAAAAAAAAAAGGTGCAAAACTTTACAGACAAGTCAAAGATAAAAACACAAAAACTTGTTTGATCATGTGGACATTAGAGGGCAGTAAAGGTCTAGTTACTTTACAGAAATCTGTCTGAGAAATGGCAGTTAAAAGTTATTCTTTGACTGCTCTCCTACAGTCACATGTGTAATCCACATCAATGAGGAATTTGTTGACATTTGTGATCTTGTTTTTTTTTTTTTTTTTTTTTTACTTTCTTTCAGCTGGCTGATAGCTATTCTGGCTCAGTTAAACCCATTATTTGGACCATCACTTTCTACTGATGTCATCTGGTACCTAAACTATCACTGGCCTTAATTTATTCAACCAGAAACCTACGCTCTAGAGGTACATTTTTTTTTTACTTTAAACTGTTAATAATGTAAAAAAGAAAAAAAAGAAACGTACTTACTGACTGATTTATTTTCTGTCTCTTTAAAATTAGCCTGATGGACAGAGCTCATCGTGGATTCTCTGGACAACAGATCCTGTGTTGTGCTGTGGCCTTTCTGTCAGAACATTCCTTTTGAATCACCTTAGACCTCAGATCCATGTGTGATTTGGTTGAGTGATGTCCACAATGGTGCCTTGTTAAAAACTGGATGGAAATCTACGAGCATGCTTTACTTTAAATTAAAGTTGTTGGTTTAATATACTGTGTGTATTGTGCTTGATGTGATGGAGCTTTTGTCAGTGTTGAATGCATTGGTTTTGATGAAAAATAAATCCACAAACTCCTATATTAATAGATGTATAAGTGATTTTCTCCTGTCTTTTTTCCTCCAAAAACTGCAGAACTGCAGCCTAATAATAGTATTTATACTAATTTATAATACTTTTTTTATCACAATTAATACAGATTTACTGACGAATTTACATTTACAGTTTATGTTTCGTATTTAATTTATAGATCATACGTGGCTTTGGTCGGTTTAAATTATAGAGGAAAAAAAGCGTATCGCGTTCTGACCTTCCGGCTTGCCGTAGTTTCTACGTTGGCAACATGGCGTCTGCAGACGTACACGTCCGATTATGCGAGCAAGAAATACTTAAATATGATTTGGAAATTAAAGCTCTTATTCAGGTAAGAATATTTATTTAGAACTCGTATAACGCACTTCATTCGGATCCGGTGACAGTCCAACATGTCAACCCGGAAATAAACAAAACAGCTGTTTTTCCTCTAAAGTTTCCACAACAATTAGCCGGCGAAGCTTTTAAATTGCTTTTATTAAACTAATTTTTCAGAAAATAGTCTGGTTCAATGCGAATAAAACAGGTGGTATGGAAAAAAATAATTATGAAGGAAACGTTTTCTTACATTTTCTAAGTAATCGGAAATTGATTCTCATCGCACGCTTTCCAAAATAAAATATGAAAAATGTAAATATTTAACTTTCACGTTTATCGTAACAGTGTTGTCAGTAAGATTCATGTTACTTATAAATATAGATGATTTGTTCATTTTCCGATCCTTAGTAGGGACACTGGATAAATTATGCTAGTCATGGGACTGATGTTCTCCAAGATCTTGTCAAAAGCAAAGTGACCATTGTATGGTAAATTTAAATATTTAAAAGTTTTACTTTTTTTTTTTTTCTCAAATTATTACTTTGATGGAAGCTGACATTTAAGCACCATAAAACTGCAATTCAAAGCATTTTAAGGGAATTTTGATGCTTTTATTTTGAAGGAATGGCCTTCTTAATTAAAGGATAGCATTGTTTTTGTTAATATTAGTAGGGATATTGCCGACCATTTGGATTTTATCGATTTAATTCTGATCCTATAGCTATACGTTATAATTGAAGGATCATTATAGTTGCTAATATAAATAAAGAAATATTATAAAGCAATGTTTTCATAAGGATATTATGTGAGTAGTTGGTTCAATGTTATTTGGTCATGTTTAATTATATATTTTCCCTTTCTTATTTCAAACATTTTTTGACAACTTTTACTTAAAACTGCATAATGTGTTAGTTCATCCATAAAAAGTTCATGTTTAAAAAAACATTAACCTCAGACATTCACAGCTAACATAGAATGTTAATTTCTATTCAATTTAGTTCCCTATATTTTAGGTAAGTTTGAGTTAATTATGAAAATTTTGATATATCAGGGCTTTCTTTACTCATGACTATATGTAATTCTTTTCTCATCAGGATATCACAGAGTGCAGCGGCCCTCAGAGCAAGCTCACGGAATTAAATGGAAATATTAAAAAATGTTTTCACAACCTCAGATCAAGGATTGAGGTACGACGTATTCATGTCACTCTCACACACACAGACATATACACACATGCATTATTTTATTTTTTTTGTTTTTAGGACTTAAAGCAGACGGCGTTGGAACAGGACAAACTGTCAGAGAAACAAGTGTTGATGCTTCAAAGTGGAAGGCCACCAAAAACAGATGCTGAGGTGATGTCCAGCAACCATATGCTTATTCTAGTATTGCTGCTTTCACTTGTGTTTGCTTAGAATTAAACATACTTTAGTTGCTATTTTATGAACATGCAAATGATTTGGTTTTTTTGTATTGTGTAGTAATCAGACAGCATGGAGAAAGGCCAACTTGGCCAGCAAGCTGTCAATCGACAATATGGAGAAACAATCCCTTTTAAGTGGGACAGATAACACCACCAGACAAAGGTAAATTGACATTGATCTGCTTTTTCTTTTAGCTAGCTTTGCATTTTTACTCTTCTTTCCAAAATCTTTAATGAAATGACATATTTTAATATATTACTGTGTTGTTGTTTTTTTTTTTTTTTTTTTTGCATTTGAATATTTTACATCTTTCATCTGTGTTGCAATATTGGTGACGACTGTGTTTTTGGAACAGGAAGTTGACCAAAGAGGGGCTAGCTCAGACCACCAGTGACATTACAGAAAACCTTATGAGCATCAGCCGGATGATGGCACAGCAAGTTCAGCAAAGCGAGGAGACCATCACCAATCTAGGTAAGGAAACATGCGGCATTATCTCTTTATTTGAACTGCAAATTTCTTCTAACGTAATTTCAATATTTAGTGTGGTTTAGTAGTTTTTCAATTTAAAGGCATAATTAAATTAAGAGGTTGAAATCAAAAGTTTTTAGAGCCTCAAGAAGTAATACACGAACAATTTTACCCCTTCGTAAAGAAAAACAGATATTGATTTTTTTTTTTCTCTTTTTTGTTTTTCAAGCAACTTCTTCCAAAACGGTCCAAGAGACCAATGAAGAGTTCAAAGCCATGACGGGGACCATTCAGCTCGGAAGAAAGCTCATCACCAAGTACAACCGCAGGGAGCTCACTGACAAGCTGCTCATCTTTCTGGCATTAGCTCTTTTCTTTGCCACCGTTCTTTACATCCTCAAGAAGAGACTTTTCCCTTTTCTGTAGACGGCAAACCCACCTCTCACTCTGTCGTCCATGAAAAAGCTCTCGGCTTCTGGGGCCAACAAATAGCAACAAGCTAACAAAGAATAATTTATTTGGGTTTGAATTAGTAACACTCATCAGTAACAAATGGATAATGCAGCATATGTTGCAGATGGATTTTTTTTAAGTACTTAAAATACTATGTTATGAAATGCCATGCATTTTGTAAGAAAACAAACTTTAGTACTTTCTTTATTCAGCGGAACACATTTTTTCTAGATAAGGCTGTAATTTTTTTGCAATTATTATTGTGTATTTACAGTTACATAACAGAATTACTGGAGAGGATGACAAAAAGCTTAAAAAATGTAAATTATGAAGGAGTGCTGGACCACTTTTGATTCCTGAACAAAAACCTCAAAATTCCTTTAGATTAAATGTAAAATATTATTGTGTGAATACGTATAATTACTGTAATAATGCAATATTAATTTATAACTGCTTATTTTACAATGTTTTTTTATTTATTTTTGGTCACAATTGCATTAAGTGCTTAAAATAAAACACTTATATTACCGGAGTGGTGTTTCCTCACTATGTATGAGTCATTTTTATTTTGTAATTGGTTTATTCCCCGCATAAAAGCACGTTAGTCAGAAACCGCAGCATCCCGGCGTGTGTGAGGTTGCTTTTCGGACAGCAGCAAATCACCAAATTTCAGAAGAGTAATAGCAGTCTTCACACCAGCTCAGATAGAGCCACACGCACTCCCGCCTTTCTGTAGATAAGACCCGGAAAAGCTGAATATTCCGACCTGTTTCCCCTCGCCCCTTCCCAGTGTGGGTAAAGGGTGACTGGGATATTTTTAGGTGCGTGCAGCGCCGTTATCTGACGTTCGCCTTTTCAACACCACGGAGGAGAGGGTGGCCAGAGGAGCTACGTGACCTTGCTACCCCCCTCTGCAACTGCCATTTTGTTGGGTAGATGCAAAATGATCATTTGTGAAAAGACGTTTTCCTGATATTTTTTTCATAAGTGTAAATGTTCCCATCGTGACCCAAATAAGACGACAGACAAAAGGGCCTGTGCAGAGAGACCTGAGTGATGCATAAGCATCCCTCTCTTGTAAAGTGGTGGCAGTCGAGCAGAGCCAGCTTGTTTGTAGAACTGAACACTTAAACAAGGCCTCTGCCTCTCTGTCCAGCAAATTGGACTATTATTGTGTTCAGCCTCAGCATATTGGTGATCAAGTGCTCTGGTTTGTATCTGAACAAGTGGATCTCTGGAAAGCCGTTACATTAAGAATAAAAAAAACAAGTGATAAAGATTTTTTGCAGTTTTATACTGAATAGAAAATCATTTTTCTGGTAAATGTTTCCTTATTTTAATTATTTTTTGTAAAAGGGTGCGCTGTTAAAAAATAATAACTTCACAAATTAGTTTTAATTGTTTTGCTTATTTTTTTTTTTTAAGTTTTCTGTCAATTCTTTCATTCCCCATGGACTAAAAAATAAATTTTCTGTTAAATTTCTATTTATTTCTCCTAATTTGAACGGGTCAAGGTCATGGCTGAAAGCATCCGCGTGCCCCAGCTGTCTTTAAACATTCAACAGACAGGTTGTAAAAAAAACCTCTAAACTTTTTGAAATGTTGTAAATAAAACAGTTCAGCTTGTTTAAGCAAATTGAGGGATGTTTTCTAATGGCCCCTTAAGCATTTTAGGGAGACATAAACCATGTCAGAATTACACAGACAGCCTTTATAAGGTTATGGAACACACACAAATGTTAATCATCTTTTTATTGAGTTTTTAATTGCTCATAAAATTTCTTTACATTTTATGAGTATTCTTTTGGTTAAAACCTTAAAACAATATATTTTTTCAACAAGTGTTTTGATTTCAACTGAGTTGATTCATGTAAATAAATAAAGTTTGATAGTGAACTTTGGTTTTTGTCATTTTATTGTCATGTTGGAAAAACACATTTTCACTAAACTAGATTAAGTATTTGGTTATTAAGACAAAAACAAATGAAAAGCAAAAATCGAAATAATACTTGAATACAGAGAAACTAAGAGAATTCACGCGTTTTCTATTGTTTTGGTTTCAATCTGCATGCAGTCTTTTCACAAGTGAATTTATTTTTGTGTTTTTCACCACGTCCTAATGCCGTGAAGAGAACCGTTACTGGAGGGAAACGGGTTCTGGACGTTGTTCAAGTCCCCAAAGTTCATGTAGTTCCCGCTGCTGCTGGATGGCTGCATCGTCTGCGCAGCGGCTGCGGCTGCGGGGTAGCTGCAGGCATAGTTCGTGTTGCAGCTGGGGCTGCTGTAGTTGCTGAAAGCGGGGTAGTTGTTGTAGGTGAAGTGGCTGATGGGAGCCATGCCATAGGAAGGGTTGTAGGCGGTGGAGTCCGCGGCCAGACAGGGCTTCCCGTCCCGCACCAGAACCGGCACCGACACCCTCCTCGGCGGCGGCAGAGAAACCATCTCCAGGCTCTGGTCCTGCCTCTGCCGCTTGCATTTGTAGCGCCGGTTCTGGAACCAGATCTTCACCTGGGTCGGCGTGAGCTTCAGCACGCTGGCCAGGTGGTCCCGCTCCGGCGCGGAGAGGTACCGCTGCTGCTTGAAGCGGCGCTCCAGCTCGTACACCTGCGCCTGGGAGAAGAGGACGCGCGGCTTCCTGCGCCTCCGGGGCTTGGGTCTGTCCGGATCCTCAGGCTTAGAGTCCCCCAAAAGCTCAGCACGGACACCGAAGTCATCTGGTTCAACCAAATACAGAGGGAAAAGTGCATGAGTGGGTTTTACGCATCAATAATTTGGGCCTCAGAAGAAATGGATTGAGATATTTCAAGCTTTAAAAAGTATATTTCAATTATTTCAATATGTATCAGTCAATTTTCAATTAAATGTTGCGTAAAAACTACTTTAAAATTACTTTTTGGCCAGAAACTCCTCGTATTTTACTCAAGTAGGCCTACAGCTTTGAGGCCGAAGTTGTTTCTTCTCACCTTTTCCTCGTTCATCCTCAAACGCCTCTGATTTCTTGTCCATCTCCACATCCATGAGAGCTTTACCATAAAACGCTGAAGTGAAGTTAAGCGCATGGGCTCTGTTGGCTTTGGAGTCGTGGATGTCCTCCCCGAACAGAGATGTAACCGTGGAGGAGGACATTTCCCGGAGAGGCTCCTGCTTCAGACGGGCCAGCATGCAGGAGGAAGAGGAGGAGGAAGATGAGGAGGAGGATGTTGGCGCGGCGCAGCAGTCCATACGAGAAGAAACCTCGTGAGAAGACACCATAACGTCTTGCTCCAGGTTTAATATATCCTTGACAGAGAAGGGAGTGGACGTGTTGGGGCTGAACATGGCAAAGAACTAAAACAATATATGAAAGGGCTGTAAATCCGTCTAGAGAAAATTAAAAAAGTAAACAAACTTAGTTTCCTTACTGAAAGTGTTTACAAATTCAAGTGGTGTCCCAGAATGATCTTGAGTGAAGTGTGCATTTTGAATGTCAACTCTGTCTCCAAAGTTTTTCTTTTTTTTTTTTTTTTTTTTGTTCATGGCTTCACTATGACGCAGAGAGGAAGAGGAGGAGAGACATGGAAGAAGAGAAGCAGTCCCTTTAACAGGCTGGATAAATTAATGCGCATTAAAGCTCAACCAAAACAGTCGATTTAAAACTAACTTTGTAAACATTTTATTCCAATTCCCCATCAAATTTTCAGCAAAACAATTATGTTCAAGTTTATCCACAGATAAAGCGTTTTTACGCACATTAAGATGGAACAGGGGGGTTTGATGTTTCAAACTGCGCAGACAAAAGGGGAGGATTAGCCAACAGGTTTGGTCCCAGAGCACAGAACCTGAAACCTGAGTGACACACTCTGCTGTCTGCCTCCAAGAGATTCTGGAGCCGCTGTCTGGCTTATCAGTGCGTGATAACAGATGACAACAAATCCACGCACACACCCACCCACCCACGCTGCAGGCCAGGTTATCCAAAATAAGTGTGGTGACACTTCAAGTTTGGACAATTAAATAGGGCAAGTTTGCAGCCCTTAACAGGCGGTATTTATCAAGTAATTATAGTAATACAAATATAATGTGAAGTTATGAAGCGGTTTTAGATGGAAGGCCGTGCGTAATGGCGCACGGCCTCCACGCGTTTCGTTGCTACCAAAGCTGTCGTTAATGCGCGTGGAGACGCTCACAGGAGACAGACAGTATTATCGTTTGTTTTATCTGCAGCGTTTAGCGCAGCCGCGGGGTAGATGGGTCCCCTGTCTCCGACCTGGCAATTGTGTTTATAGTTCTGAAGAGGATTTGTGCGCCTCGCGACCTGACGAATGGCCGTAAAATCTTTCTAAGCCGCAATGAGACGCACAGGCCAGGCCTCACCACGCAGCTCCTGTGCGTCGTCCTCAAGAAAAAAAAAATCGCAGATCTCCTGGATACTAACATATTGTGTCAACTGTAAATTGAACATGACAGGTCTGGCATGTGTTTTGCATCCCTAATGCCTCATCCTGCAGCAGCGCCGCGCTCCCCTTTGACCCGTCTTTCTGCAGCACATCTCCAGCTCAGATAAAGCGTCAGATAAGGCTGCTTAAAAACTTCCGCCGCACGGACGGGAGGATATTTTTAAGGGGTTGCGTGTTGGAGTGAGAAGCCTCGACGTGAGAACGCACGAGCCCCCATCTCCTTCTGTTTTCCCCCTGAAGGCCCAAATTTATAGGCAGTTCTGGTGGAATTGGGATTTATAATAGAATCCATACAGTCTAAAGTGGAGGTTTGTAACCTTCAACACAAGAAGAACAATTTGGTCCAGTTTTATCCAAAATGCATGGCCTTCGAATACTTATAATTATTAAAACATATTAATGTTATATTTTTCTCTATGTAACATTTTTAATTTATTTAACTTTTTTGAAAGTTCCTTTCAAAATAAAACATAATAAAATCATCCGGCTGCAACAGATTTACTTGAAATGCAAGAAAACCAAGACAAACAGGACTTTTTTTTTCTCTCATTATGACTTTTGTGGTCCTCCTTCTTTTTTCCCCTTATATTATGAAACATTGACATGAACACGTTGGTATAGAATCCACATTTATTATTCAAAAATCTATAAATGTAGATGCAATTCTAAGAACTATTGTGCAGCAGATGATAAGATCATGTGCTTTTAGCTTATTTTAAAATAGAAACCGCCACAAAACCTAATAAAAGCATTAATCAAAACTTCAAACCTTTATTCATTTAAAAATTTTTCACTTTTTCTTCAAAGTCAAGAAGCAAAAACTGAGAATCCTCCAATTAAACCTTTAGTTCTCCATTTAAATTTGACCTAAATTTTCCATTTTGGCCCTATAATTGTAATTTTCACAACTTTCCAGCACATTTTACTTCATCTTTTTTCCTTATACTTTTGTTTAATGTGATTTGATTCCTAATATGAATGAAATACTGATAGAAAAAAGAAATCCAGCATCCACTGTTAAAAACTGGAAGCAAAACCTGGCAGCCCTTATGTCCAATGCTTATGATGAAAGCTAAATATTTAAAGCACAATCTGCAAATATTTAGTTAAGAATTCACAGTTGCTGGCCCATTTGAAAGCTTTTGCAGAGTAAACATTCAGTAGAAACACAAATATGTGCATCGTTTATTGTTTTGGTATTTGAGAGATTTTGCACACTTGTTTATGCATGTTCCTTAGATAACAGTTTTTTTGTAGTCTATATATAGTTTGTCACATGACAGCTTTTTTTTCTCTTTTTTTTATAAACGTGGTGAAGAAAACTTGGTGACTTCCAATGAACAACAGTAATTTATGTGCCACTGACTGTGTCAGGGTTATTCATGTAACATTTAGGCAGAATATTTCACAAACTTGTCTGGGTATTTAGGGTTTGAATAGAAGATGCTGAAGGAAAAACAATACAATAATGGTAAAGAAGCAAAAATAAATTTAGAATTTGTAATTTAGAATTTGTAAATATACTTTATTTGAACCGTTTAAAAATTATTTATTTTTCAGTTGCCGATTTGGATATAACATATTACTTAAATGTTGTGCTTGAAGTAGGAATGGGATATGCAAAACTCCTTTTCCTTTTGAAATTGATTGTATTTTACCATCTGTGAGGCTTTATATTTGCCAAAAATCCAATTGTCAGTCAGAAACAAGCATAAAACCAGATTTTTTTTTTATTAAGGTCAGTATAAAGATAAGATAATAATAAGATAAAGATACTTTATTGATCCCTGCCAGGGAAATTTGCACGTTGCAGCAGCAGCACTGTGTACGGACTCATTATATGAAGCAAACAAACAATCAAACACAACAGTAGTAAGAAAAAATAATTAAAAAAAAATTAGGGGAGTGGCAAACTTTCATCCATTGGGTTTATCTGCAGCACAAGGCTGATGAGTTATATAGTCCAATAGAATGAGGCAGGAAAGATCTCCTGTAGCGGTTAAGCGAAGTTGCCTCAGCCTCTTAGAGAAGACACATGCAGGATGGAGAGGGTGCTGAGGATCAAAGTTCTAAAGTTTAAAATAAAATTAGTCAGATATATTGTAAGTCAGGGAAACCTAAGAATACATTTACAGGACACAAATAATAATAGTAATAATAATAATGATGATAAAAGAAAAAAAAGTGGTCTCATTTTGTCTTTATATTTTCATTTTCCTATAATTTACCAGTAATGTAATAAAAAAAACTAAACATTTAAAAACAAAATGTTTTTAATTCACTTAAAAGCTTTATTTTCCTAAAAAAAAAGGAAAATAAAACATGTACGCTCAAAAAAGCCCAAATCTTTGACAAACTAAAAATTGATTTTAATTTGATATGATTAATTAATTTCCAAAATAATACAAATACTACAATAAAAAAACAAAACAGATACATCTAACCCATTTCAGATATTCATTGATTTAAGAACAAAGTAGAGAAGATGACTGAAGATGGTGTCCTCCTCTTGACGAAGTATTTACCTTTAATCATAAATAATCAATTATGCAGTAATGCATACAGCGCAAACTCATTATAATAATTACATTTAATAGTTATAAATTAAAGTCAAATAGAGTTAGATCTGTTGTTTGAAAGGGAGGTAGATGAGGTGAAATCATGTAATCCCACCCCTATTGAGATATTTATTTTAAATATTTACAGTGTTTTTGTATAATCCTTATGAGGGAAGATTATAATGTAAAAAATACTGATTCTGAGTTTAATCAGTAAACATTACATTTGAAACGGGTGTGAAAATACTTGACATTAAAGAGCAGGAAACATCCATCCATTTTGTGTCATTGTAGTTGCTGGAGCCTATCCCAGCTACTTCAGGGTCATAGATGGGGTTTACCCCGAACAGCTTGCCAGTCCACTGCAGGGCAAAACAGGAACAGATGTGATGAATGCTATGACCAGCAGCTGGTGTGAATGAAGCAGAAACTTTAAAAAAAAAAAACAGTAAAGTTGAAGGCACAAACTCAAACGCATCACCTTGTTTCACCTTGTTTTTGTTTGTGCAATTCTAAATAGGACACATGTTGCAAATAAGAAAAAATGCCCAAAAATGTGTATTCTCACAACACAAATCATACAATTGGTTCAGAAATGAAATGCAATTTGAATTTATTTGTTTCTGTTTTAATACTCACGTTCATCACAAATCAAGTGGGCTGTTTTTAATCTCTTATTTCAACAGTTCATATCATGTTATATTTCCCAGTGTGCTTCCTTTCCCCCCATGCAGCACTTAAGGGCTTATCCCGTCCTGTTTGTTTCAGTTCAAGGCCAGATCATGGCAATTACAGCGCCACACTGCACCCTGGATGTTCCTGACAGCACCGCTGACTCCCTTTTGCATCTCTTCTGTCCTTTAGGAGCCACAACAATCACAAGTGGAGGCTGGAAGAAGACAAAAACTTTGGTACTTACAACACTATTGGGAGTAGTGAACGTGATTATCAGGAAAATGGATAAATGTTGTCTTTAGGGTAACTCAGGGGTCAGCGCCATGTCATTTATCGAGTGATGTGACTGTAACCAAAAGCATCCCAAGTTCCAAAGTCAAGCTGCTGCAACTGGAAACCAGCTGAATCCGACGTCGAGTGGCGTCTGTCCGAGCATCATTTGTCTTGTCAGTGATGGACGGAGCAGCGTCTCCTTCATGTCCCATCAATGCGTTGCCTCGCCCAGCCCACGCACCCCGTCCCTCACACACTCTTCCCAGGTCATGTTCATAGGCTTGGCAAGCCTTCACACAGCTCACTGCTGAGTTCAAGGTGATGTGAAGGCCCACAGGGGACGAGAGGACAGATCCTAATCTGGGCCTAATTTAGTTTAGTCTACGAGTCTTTGCAGCTGATATTTCAGGTCAACACAAGCTAGGCTGCAAGTTTGCAATATGATGAAGGAGCTTTAAGGTCAGTTCATATTAGGAAACAATTAGACATCCATGCATAAATATGTAAATGTCAAAGATTTGGAAAACCGAATGATTTCCCCTAAAATCCATTTCAAGTCATACAAAATTAATTAAATTGTTTTTTCTGTGTCTTCTAATATCTGAGGAGGATTTTATGTGTAATTTGATGTTTCACCTTTTTGCATATGCATTTACAGTATCTTCTAAGTGTGCAAATGTTATTTAAATAGAATTATACAAATTTGGAAACTACTTTGAAATGAATTTTCATTTAAAAAGATCCTCATGACAACAGAGAATTCTGAACATTTTGCAGTTTGAAAGATGGAAAATCCTTTTCTAGAACTCTTTATTTACTTATTGTTTTGTGATTTTCTAACTTCAAGAAAGAAAATCCAGCTGTTAGCAGACATTTCACCTGTTGCAAACTGAGAAGAGCTGGTGAATCATCACTCAGCCACTAGAGGGCAGCATCGTGCCTTTTTTCTTCTCTTTTTTTAAACGTATCCAGCCCCATCTCAATTATTGAATAAACTTTAAATCAAATTCATATTAATTCGTCAAAAAAGGCTTTTTTGTACTACTCCAAATGTTAATTGATCTAAATAATTAACTTAATAAATATACAAACAAACATAAAGTGCATATCAACTGAGTTAAGGATGAGCCTGAGGAAAGATTCTCCTCCTCTTCCTCTCCGTGTGGACCTCAGGGAGCAGAAACGTCGTTCTGAAAGCAGTAAGATGAACAGACGAATGAGATTAATTCAGTTATTTAAATTAAACATATTGCGTTATCTGAGAGTTGTAGAAAATATATTTTTTAGGACTGAATACAAGTTTTCCAATCACTTTTTACATTTTTTTATATATAAAAGCTGCAAAGGTTGAGGTTTTGCTGCATCTCACAGGGAGCTGTGACGCTTTTGCTGCTCCAACATGCTGACTTCTACGCTTTCCATGCAACATGAGTTGACATAGAAAGAAGGTAAGGGGTATTACTATCAGTAGGTCAAGTGACCAATTCTGTAATAAAGCTTTCTAGAGCAGCTTCATTTGATTTACCTTGATGGAATATTCATGTGGGGACAAAGCAGGGGGGAAAGAGCACCGCTCTCAGTGTATGTCGAGCTGTTAATAAGGTCACTTTGTCACTGGTTGGGACTGCTTCCTGTATGACACCACTTTAAATCCATTTCTTCAGGTCCTGTGGCGTTCATACTGTCAATTGCTGTGTGGGCATCTCGGCAAAGTGAAACCAAAACTTTAGCCAGTACACTGATGTGTAAGGAACAGCCACATTGTGAGAGTGTGTGCAACTATTAAAAAAAATATGGAAAAAAGACAGTTACAAGTCCTCTTCCTGTCTGTCCTCACGCCATGTGTCTCCCTCTCTGAGGGGGACAAAGAGGGAGCTTGTGCTCCGTCTGGACCTTTCTAATTGCCCCTTCTACAGAGGTCTGACACAGCAGGACCCTGTGTTCCCAGCAGGTCAGGCGTGTGTGTGCGAGTGGGTGCGTGAGCAAGGAAAGTGGTAGTGAGGGGAGGCTCGGGCAGACAGAGTCATCACTCAGGTGGTGCTCTCATGGGTTCACCGCACATATTCAGCCCCCACAGAGAGAACACTATTCATTATAATAACATATATTAACATTTTCATAACTTCATGAAACTTTATTAAAACGTAAGAAAATGTGACCACCTATAGTAGTTGTTTTTTTTGTTTATGAAAACTAACACTGAAAAAAGAAAGTTAAATAAATAAATAGTAATAGAAAACTAATTAAAAGGTAAAAATAAAAGAAAACCCTTAAATTATGGACACATTAGGCATGTTATGGGTGTTTAAGAACCTGCTAAATGTGCATTCTTGAACGTAGCCCATGGTGTTCACACTGAACAAGCAGGGAAGGGCTTCTACTGTTCACTTACTACCACATCAAAATTAAAGACTCGGGCCGAATCTTACCCCATTGGCTTTTCCCTATTGCTCCAATTTTAGGGGCATTTGAAGCTGTAGTGGTGTCCAAAAGTTTTATTTTAAAGAGGAGCTGTAACCACTTAGCGCTCGCCCGGTACAGAGATCAGCATCATGTTTGTGGTGCGGAGTTGATTTTCATTTGTGCGAGACTTGATGTTTCAGCAATGAAGCACAGAAGTTTATACTTAAATGTAAGTATGACAATTTCCTATATCTTTAAAACAATAAAACTGATGTTGTTATGTTTTTTTAAAGCACTAACATAGATGACTGGAAACTATTTTTTTTTTTTTTTTTTTTTTTTTTTTTTTTAACTTGTCCTGTCCAACAGCTGAGCCAACAGATGTGGGCTGAGAGCTTCTTGTGTTGGGCAGATGTTACTGTCACAACAGGGATTTATTGAGTATAAACTCCTGTTGTATTTAATGCTAAACTTTATTTATATTGATTATGTTTTATTTTATTTATTTATTTTTCTTTGTCGTTGGACCGGACGGAAAAAGGGAGGAGGGTGGGGGAGGGTGGGGGGGGAGATAAGATGGCAACAGAGGGAAGCAACATCACAAAACAACCAGGACTAAGTGATAAACTAAGAATGGGCGGGGCCTGTCTACACACACGCTCTATAGTTACACACACACTTGTTGGCCAAAATAGTCTCTACATTTAAACTAAACATACTCACATATACTATACATATACTACACATGTACGCAATTCAGCTATAACAGCAGCTCACACACTCCATCATACAAACCCATTCAGATAAAGACTTTCATTCTGTCACACAAACGGTTAGTGCTCAGGTGAGTGTTTATGTTTCACTGAGGTGGTGGTGATGGAATGTACTCAGGGGGAGAGCGCCGGCCATCCCCACGCCAAGACCCCCCGCCGGGGCAGCAGCTGCAGCCAAGATCCCCAACACCCGCCGTGGAGCCGCGGAGAGAGACCGCCCGCCGGGCAATCCCGCCGAGCACCCAGACCGGGGCACGCGCGGGACCGCCGCAGAGGCCCCCCACCCAAGAGCAGGAAGGCACAGGAACACGGAGAGTGCAGGCCCCAGCCCAGCCAGAGGAGCAGCCCCCACCCCGCCAGGAGGGCCAACGCGGGACCCCACCCCCGGAGAGCCCCCCAACCCCGAGAGCAGCCCACCACCACCCAGTGGCGCAGAGGACCCCTCCGCCCCACCCCAGGTACGAGCCAGGGCCCCCCAAGGGCAACCCACCCCACACTCCAGACAACCGCCTGCCCCCACCGCGAAGGTCCAGCGGAGAAGCAGGGCAGAGGCCGCCCACCCCCGCCGAGCAGAAGAGAACCCAAGAGAAACAGATGACTGGAAACTATTAATGACATCAATGACGCCTGACTTTGAAGACACAATTTTTTTTCCATATCTCTCTGCTCGGAAGAATAAATGTAGAGATAGGGAGAAGCCGAATTCAAATTCGAGAAATTCAATTTCAGATTCAAATTCCGGCCAGGCACAAACCCGTTTGTAATTTCTCCTCCATTTTTAAACAGTTGGGGCTTCCTCCATCATCCATACGTCACTTCCAAATTGGAGTCCCTTAATGGTCAAACTTGGATTTGGTTCAACTGTTAACGTTTTCTACATGGAGACCAAAAACAGACCTAAAAACTTTCGGAGCGAACCGAAGATTTTTGAGTGCGGAAGCTTAAAACATGCAGTAACGCGTTTGTACACAGAATTTTCATTGGAAGTGATTGGTTAAAAGCGTGCTGCCAATGGCGGCGTGATTGTAGCTTCATAGTGAGTTAATGCAAGAGCATGTCCACTAGAAGAAACAATTAAGAATTCCAAGAAATAGGTAATATGTTAAGAAGAAAGTCAAAATTCTAAAAAAAAAAAAAAAAAATCAAAGTTGCAGGAAAATAAATCCTGCTTATATATCTTATATTTCCTCATTTTGTCTTGATTATAGAGATTTTTTTTGTGGTCAACCTAGTTTGTGGTATTTTGCACATAATTCTTTTTAAGAAAATTTGGTCTGGGTCTTATGGGTTAAGGATTAAATATAGGTTCTGACATTAACATCTATCCTTTTTTACAGCAAAAAACTCACAGTCTTTTAGTGGTCTTCTTCCTCTCATGAATAAGAATTGTTGCATGATTACCTGGTTGACTGATTACTTGGCTGACAATAAAGCTTTTTATTAGGCACTTTCAAAACACTGGCTTCATATTTTCCAATTATAAATCCATTTGTGATTTAATTGAAAGAAAATTTGATTTTTAGAATTATTTTCACCCTATATGCTGTTATTTTCCATAGCAACAGTATAGACATTCATATTTTTCCCAGTAATTTCAATAATAATCAAATATGTAAGTTTCAAAGCAAACAATGTTTTTTAACTCACAGGTAACAAAGCCACCAGATTGAAATGTTCTCAAGTTGAGAGAAATTTTGATTCTGTTGAGGACCTTAAATGCACGCAGCTCCACATTGTCCTGGTGCGTAATCTCATCGTAGCTCCTCTCAGCTGCTGCCAGGCCAGGTTATGAAATCCGCCCATGGCCAGGTTACAAAAATCCTCTGTGGCATCTACCAGGGAAGGCAGCTCCGTGTTGACAGATGGGCACAGCATTCCTAGGCCTCAGTCTTGCCAGCACTCTGCCAGGAGCTGGACAGACGAAGCTATGGAGAGGCTGACTGGCATTTCTTTGCACCTATGTGCTTCATTTCTGTGGCAACCTCAAGGCACGTACGACATGAGTTATACTGTGTGAATGCTGCTCCTTCAAACTGACACATGGGGACAGTGACGGGTGTTAATGAATGAGCAGTGCTGGGTGCGGATTCAGGCATGTGTCTGTTTTTCTTAGTTATTGAGACATGTTGTATAAATGGAGGCACATTTGTTCCGCTTTTATTATTTAAAGAACAGACTTTTAAGGATTTTAGTTTTTGGGTTGTCTCCTGACGACCCATGTTGGCCAGTCATGTGATCCATCTCCAGGCTCGGGAGAAAAGTTCAACCCCTTCCCCCTAGCCTCACGACGCTTTTACAGGGATAGTGTTTTACATGCTCAAGGTGAGTGGAATACCAGCCCAGATCCGTCAGCCCGGTCCTTTAACGTCCATACTTTACACTGCTTGACCACCTGCTCCCAAACCAGGCCGTACCAATGAAACCTGCGTGCAGCCATTTACAAGCCACTCAGACGGTACGCTGAGACACAGTAACGCTCAGATTTCTACGGAAGTATACGATTAAATTTCCCAATCTTCCCAAAGCGGTCTGCTTCTTGAGTCATTATCTGATGTTCAGCAATTAGGCAGAATGCAAATATAGCTTTGGCACGCACTCAGCTCAATCAGGACTCTTTAACATGAAGCGCTGCATGGACGCAATGTTCCAAGATGCACAGACAGTGAGAGACTGCAGTGATTATTCCTGAAGCAGACCCTGTGCAGGCTGCTGCAGGCTGAGGGGATGAGTTTGGTGGGTGTGCTGGTGGTGGGGGGGCACATGAGGAACATTGGCAAGTTTCATCGTCGAGAACAAAAAAGACCAGCAAACGTGAGCGAGTCACTGACCTCGAAATGGCTGTTTCAACACAGTGTCCTCATTTGGTAATTATACTCCTCCAGAGATGAGGTCAGGCTGAAAATCAGCTAAAAACAAAGTGGGATGGTAATGGTGGTGGCGATGACGGAAACGAGAATGAAAGGAAGAGGGAAAGAGGACAAGACAGACTGAAAACGACAGAGGGAAAGATAGGAAAGTGAGAGACAGGGAGGCAGAATTGGGTGCATGGTGTGAGCTCGCATGGGAAATGCGTGGGACTTATGGTCCATCACTGGCTCTGACAGAACACACATTCACTCACACACAGTCACACACACACAAACTGAATGTCATCAAGCAGCTAAAAGGTTTTTCCAGAATCCTGCTGTGGAAAATTCTACCTAATGTATGGCGTAAAACACACAATTTTTGCTAATTAAAACTCATCATGCAGACATGCATGCATGCACAACAGTTGTTCTTCACTAGTCAAATTCAGATATGAAACCAGCACTGCTTCAAGTGAACCACCAGGGGGCAAAATCTGGTCAAAAACCTCTGTGTGGCTCGTGTGAATGCAAAACCACACACACACACACAATAAATGTATTAAAATAATCACAGTCTTGTTCTTGTGTGTAAAACTCATCAACAAATGTCTCCAAAAGCAACAAATTCTGGTTTAGATCAATTGGTTCACTTATTGGAATATGAAGCTTTTTTTTTTTCATGGCACCTTCGAATTATTGGGGTTACTGAGAAGCAAATTTTTTGGAGCAACTTAAAAAAAATATTTTTATGATTTCTTTAGTTGATTATTTAGCAATTAAGCATTTATGTATTTATTAGCGATATGCCTTTTGATATTACTTTTCATTGTTTGTTTGTTCAATATTTCTCAGACTTTGTGCTTTTATGTCTATTATTCACTTTGGTGTTTTTTGCAGATTTATTACTGTTGTTGAGATTTATTATGGTACTCGTAAATTAAGCAATTAATACATAAAACCAAACAAATCAAATCAAACCAAACTGAACTGAATTAAATAAAATCAGTTTAATCAAATCAAATGGAACCAAATTGAATCAAATCAAATCAAATCGAATCAATTAAAAATCTAAATACAAAATCAAATCAAACTTTTATTATCAAGTATTTTCATGTTTATGCGACACAAAGTGAAAAAAAAACAAATATTTTTTAACATTTTATAAAAAAAACAATGTATTACATAAAGCACACAACCTTTCCCTTTCGAGGTCAAAGGTTTGCCAGTTGGGTGAATGCAGGGTATATCCTGGAGAGGTTTCCAGTGTTTCACAGAGCACACACACTCTCACACCTCGGAGTACTTAAAGCAACGGTGTCCAAATCCTGGCCTCGAGGGCCGGTGTCCCATATGTTTCCTATTCAACCTACCATTGAAGCTCTGTATTGGCTGAACCCACCTGATCCAGGTAATCAACAGCAGATGAGGCAGGATCTCTGGAAAACAAGCAGGAGGCCGGCCCTCGAGGCCTAGATTTGGACACCCCTGCTTTAAAGTAACCAATTAACATGTGAAGCAAGTTTTTGGACAGTAGGAGGAAGCTGGAGTAAACCGAAGCGTGCACGGGGAGAACATGCAAACTCCACTCGGAAAGGACTCAACAGGGATTTGAACCAGGGAGGTGAGAGCGTGAACCACTGCACCATGCAGCCCAGCACAAAACTAAGTGAAACATTCAATGATATGTGAATAATTCCTTTTGCATTCTTTATTTTTGTTTAGAACCTTGATTTTGTTCATGCCATGCCCGAGTACTGATCAAGATACACGTTGATGCTTTTCCCTCACTGGTGCGTTGATGGAGACTTTTCACATGGTAAAGACATTTTTTTTTGTCCAATCAAAACGGCATGGAGCAACTCAGAAAAGCAAGTTTCCCATGTCGCCGATGCAAGCCTGCTCAGCCTAAACCACGCCAAGTTTCAACGTATGTCTGCTCCGAGATGCTCGCCATTGGTGGTTCAGGTCAGCTGTTGTCAAAACCATGCTGGGAGAAACGGAGCCGCTGAGGGCCATGACGTGTGCTGTTACTGCATACGTGTGCACTTTTATACAGCTTTAATTACAGCCTGTGAACACAGACAGACTTGTTTATTCTGCGGCGTAGTATATGCTGAGGCCTGGTTGGCACCGAAAACACACATGCCACACACACACTCACTCGCTGCTTTTTAGTTGTAAAAGTATCTATCCTGGACAGCACAAATTGTACCAGCCAGCTCGAGTGAGTCACATCCATTTTTATGTCCATTAATTCAGCAATTTATGTGTATCTGAGCACAGAGCATCATCACAAACAGACAGGGCTGTCAGCTTGTTCGCGACGATGCTCTGAAAACCCTCTTGTGCTCCTATTTTCCAAACGGAAAAGCATCAATTTTTGGAGCTGGCAGAAGCACTTTTCCAGAATTGTAGTAGTTTTATTCAAATTCTCCCAGCTTAAATAAATAGGCTATTTAAAGGGCATCATCCTAACATAGGCTGCTTTATTTTGAGCAGACGAAGGAGGTATAAATAGACTCTGAGGAGTGCAATAAGCAAATCCTTCATGTTAAATGGCTTTCATTACATCATTGCCTATGAGACTGAAGTTCTGGAGAGGCACCGAGCTCTTCGGGCCAGCCATTATGGTTTGTACTAATGTTCTGGTTTCACAATCCAAACATTCTAAGAGCTTTTATTTGCTCAAGTTTTTCCCCCCTTTACTCTGTAATTCAACTTCTTTTTTTTTTTTCAGCTGACCAAAGCTGTCAGCGGAGGAGAAGCAGCTTTGAGAGGGAGACAGAAAAATGGGAGAAGCAAAGGGAGGCAGTTGCAGGAGAAATGTCATCAACCGTGGTGTTAGCACTGCCATTTCACATACGTATCTTCACATAAACGTGCCATGAGTACACAGCGATTGTTCAGACGTGTCTGTATAGAAGAAAATTTATTAAACCAAAAACAATTTTGCAGCAAGGTGTATCTCTGCAACAGACAGTCTGACGTCTGTGGAAGCAGCCTCCGCCGTGTGGTTTGTGCAGCAATTTATCATTACACTTGGCTTCAGCAGGCACCACTGAAATGACTTGTATAACTGAACCAGTGAGAACTGTCTTTGCTGCACGACAACACAACTCAAAATCGATCTTCTATCGGGGACTTTCAAGCACAATCCTCAATAAGCTACATTTTCCAAAGAATAAAGATGCAATTTGACTAAAAATGACGCAAATAGTGTTGACTCATGTTTGCTAGGCTGCATGAGTAAAGTTTGAGGGAATTTAATAATGAATTTAACAAACGGGATTTTCTGTAAGAACAGCGTGGCACCTCCTCCTCCCACTGACACACCGCTACGGGATCTCATTCTTCGACCAGCATTTGTCACAAGTCATCCAAGGTGGTTGTGTTAGTCATTCTGGAACAAACAGCACGCTGAAGCTGATCCCACAAGTGTTTAATGGGGTCAGGTCAAGATTGCAGGCAGGTCATTTCATTCTCTCCATTCCCAAATTTTGGAGGTTATATAGTCTCTGAAAAGCTCTGCTCTGTGGGGCAAATGTTGACCTCTCTGATGATAAGATTCTGTCAATTACCAAATGTAAAGTAAGAGTAAAATGCCAAAGATTATCTGTTATGTGTACTTTTGTCTCTTATATACTCTGGATCTGTAGCAAAGGGGATTTTGCTGATTTTTATGGACAAAATGGTAAAATATATACTTATGTAATGATTTTCTACCTTCATTAAAGATGCACTTCAATAAAAAAAAAATCATGATTTTGGTGTTTTTACATGTTCTTGTGGCATTTTTCTGATTATTAACGAAGATAATAAAACTTAAAATTGCACCTCTGAGTATTTCTTCGTTCATATTGTTGTGAATCAAGAGCAGACGAAAAATGTTGTTTGTTGCACAACTGTTCAAACTGCAATCAGCAGGCCGCATTCAGATGCATCCACTTACAGACAAATAGATCCATGTATGTTTTTGTTTTTCTTATCCGAGCTGGCACAAACTGTACGGCTGAATTTTGTTGCCCCGGTAATGTTATATTGGGAGTGTGAGGGGCTGTAAGCTAGAGCATGGAAACAGACAGCTCTCAGCAACGAGGAGGGCTAATGGTCCCGCCCACAACTCAAAGGCAAATTTCTAATGAATTACTGCAAATCTGACAGATTTTTATTTTTTTTAACCAAAAATGTCCTATAATGTAATAAAATGCAAACATTAAAGACTAAGAACTACATGTTCTTTACAAATGTGTAAAACTGTTTATGAAATGTGTCAATAAATGTCTTTGACTGAAGGAAGCTAAAAAACAAAGAAATGAATTAACAAGGATTTCTGTGGGAGCACATTTTGCACTTCCACCTGATTCCTGGAGCTGTTGTGAGTTTATTTGATTAAATACTAATAGCAATAATGTAACTAGGCAAGCAAAATCTTTGTAATTGTTCACAATTCAACACCCGTCATGAAGTATTTGTTTAAGGCTGCCTTCAGTTAAGTCCTCTTCTGAGCACGGAGCTCACCAAAAGTACACACCGTCTTCACGGGACAAATACAGACATGATAGTTTAAATAATATGGTCTGAGCTGAAAGAAAATCACTGAAAAACCTATTGGAACATCCATTGTTTTAGCTTCATGCAACTGTCAGGTCCCAAAGAAAAATGCTGCTGTGTTATAATGATAAATGCTGGAAAAATAAAGCCAGTGCTCCAGCTGTGTTCTTTCATAGCTGGCATGCAGCTCACCACTGCTCTCTCAGCAGGTGTTGGCTTGCTAAAGGGGTATTTGTCAATGGTTGGCCATTATTTCATGGAGTCCAGTCATTTTGTCTTAATCTTTAATTGATCTATTTAATTGCAACACAGCTGTAAAATCACAAGTGTCTTTCTGAATATTGTTATGTTTGGGACTTTTCAAAATGTGCTGAATTTGTTGCAAGGAGCAAGATTTTATCATAGTTTAGTTGCACAAAAAGTTTTTGTAAAAAAAAATAATAATGGTAGCTTCTATTTTAAAATGTCATATTTCTGTTAACATCTGCACCCGAAAGTAATCACAAAATGGAGACAAAAAAAGGAATAATTGAAATACTTAAAGATGAGCCCAGATTCATAAAAACAAGCTGCATTTGCATACATTTTGACGTAAATAAAATTAGTTTGAGGGTTTTTTTTTATGCAAAACTTCCTTAACAGTTTAAATCAGCAGTCGTTAATGTCGATCATGTAGACAATGGAAATTCCAAGACATGTCGTAAAGACCCACCCTATTGAAAAATATGCGTTTGCTGTTTTTAAAATGATATTGTAGCATTTTTCTCATGATATAAAGTAAATTAAGAATAAAACAGTATTCTGGAGGATTTCTTTGACTCCGCCCTAAAATTCGACACAAACACATAATCCATAGGGAAACAATGCCGACAAAGAACATACTTGCTAAGCCATAAAGTTTGTAACAAAATTGTAAATATTTTTTTTTTGTTTTTTATGGTTTTCTTTGTGTGTGGTTTGGTGGCATGTTTGTAAAGGACAAATACATGTTCAATAACTCCTTGCGGGGAAGACAGTAAGCAAACAACATCATTTTAGTACAAAAATACATCCTATCCTCCAGTTTTTAATGTCATTTCATGATTGTACCAATGACAAAATATATTTATTTAGCTCTTTAAATTGTGGTAAATCAGGAGGAGAGGGAAAAGTACTGTTTGAAAAAACTTCTCACTATTACGTAGAAACTACAATCGGAAGGCCACAAGCTTCCTGATCTTGAGGTTGTAAGAGGCTGTAAGCTAGTGGGAGAGGTAGACAAAAGGATGATGGGAAGTGAAAGCTAGCACTCCATGCTAACAGTTCTACCCACAACTCAGGCTACATCTGAATTCCCACCATACACCCTAACTACTAAAAAGTATATAGTGCATAACTTTTCACTTCCCAGGATTTTAAAAAAATATTTTAGACACCATGCTCAATACTATTTTTTTTCAAAGGAAAGTATGACATCACTGATTTCATGAAGTGAAAATCTAATCGATTCAAGCACTTTACATCTATTTATGACGACTGTGTTCTGCTTATGAAACAATGGTTTATCAAAAGATTACATTTCAACACATTTTTAATTCATAAACATTGTTCAAACACAATGCATTGCGGTCTATGTTTGCCAGTGTAGTGAGCATCGATGTACACTGGTTTTTCGCATTGACTTCTGGGAAATTTCTAGTGCAGTCGATTTGGAATGGCACTACAAAATAACAAACGCACTTCATGGTGCGTAGTGAAGGAATTCGGACATAGCCTCTTTCCAATGAACTCCTGCCATGCTGCAGAAAGTATGATGAGAAAACATCACAGGTTTTTTTTTTTTTTTAGACCTATAATGGAACAATCAATGATTGTTTTCATGGGGTCTGAGTTCCTTCTCTCCCATGAGGAGATAAGCAGACTTATTTCTGCTTTCTAAATTCTGCATCTGGATCCAGCTTCAATTCCTTTGTTGCTTTAAAAAAAGATTTTACTTGCATTAATTTATTGTAATGTTATCAAAATGAAAGGCTGCATATTAAGTCGAGCTGGTTTTGTTCGGTCTGATGCGTTTGTGTGACTGTGTTTGAGGACTACGGTCAAAGCTTTTGTGCAAAACAAATCTTTGATCTCAATGATATTTTCTTGGAAAAAAATATTTGCATTTTCCATGTGTTTGGATACCGGCCCAAAAAAAAAAAATCCCTTTATTCAAATCTAAAGAAGCAGAATTTGGGGGGGAACATCAGCAAAACATATTAACAATACGCATTGTTTTTCATGGTTAAGGAAAACCCAAACATTAGATTTATTAAAATGATTTGGAGCTTATATTAGTCAGGTAAGTGAAGCACATCCAGCATGCTGCACTGGAGCTCAGAGGGAGTTCTTGGCATGCTTGGCAAAGGTCCACAACCTGTGCTGCCCAGTGCATGCCACTCATTTCTGTGTGTAGCTGAAGCTGTCGCCACATAGACAGCTGGTTGTAAGCTGCAGAACACAAACCGCCAAATCTTTTGACACCAAGCACTAAGTCATAAATGCACATTGCCCGCAGATCTGCATCAGTTTACCCTCTACTTCACTATCAAAGAAATTTGTTTGAATACCATGAAACTGACCTTAGAGCAACGAGTGGAAACAAAATGACGCCCTCAGGCACTTAACAGCAGTGCAACATAACCCTGTCCTGAGTTAGATGAGCCTGCTTTCAATCAGCACACATCACGCTGTATATCAGGTTTAATTAGTGTATGTGGGCCTGCAGCGCAGAGCTTAGTTTGAGACATGAGCTTTCGTGCACTGCGAGCTCTCACCCACACGGCACAGGCAGACCTCGTGCCTATACGGCGTGCATTGCGTGGGATGTGACGCACAACTTTTTTGGCTCTTTATTTCTCATCTTAACAGCACATGTGTCACAGTCTGCATAAGATTCCACAACAAATGGATCAAAAACTGAACAGCACGGACATCCACTTCCTCACACAAACACCGAGCTGCTCTTCAGAGCGAAGCGCCTTATGAATCTAATTGAACTGGCTTTGACTTGAAAGGCAAAGAGTAAATAAAATAAAAATTACAAACAATAAGTTATCGGTCTTGAAAAGAAGGACAGTATTTCATTTTTAAATGAATATTTATTGTAGATTTATATTCTTCTTACATTGTTTCATGAGGTTGCATAATGATAGAGTGTTGCAAGGACAGAATTTTACATCCTAAATTGACTGAGCCGATCATTTTGGCATCTAAAGCAATATTAGTAATATTAAAAAGTTTTTAAAATTTAACGTGTTCATTAAATGTTTATCCTGATCAGCCTGCTACTTCAGCTGTGTTTTGGATTTTGGCCCCCCGTGCGATGAGTTTGACACCCCTACCATGGAGGATAGACGGCGTTGTGGAGATTGGTTGACAGTGGTCTACAACCAATCAGGATGCGGAAATACACACAAAAAAAAGCATGAAAAATCCACAAAACATTGAAAGGTAAACCGTGATATCGCATGGAAATGTTGTAACTCATTATTCTCAATAAGGTTGCTGTTCCTCTTTCGGCGTATCCCTCAAGGGGTCACCACAGCTTTCCCTGATCCGCAGGTTTTTTTTTTCAACGCCGGATGCCCTTCCTCACTCAACCTTGTATTCTATCAGAGCTCTGTAACAGCACAGAGAGACCCAGACCAAGGCCTCCTTGTGGCTACATGATTAGACAGTAGTGTGAAGGGTAGGGGTGAGCGATGCTGGGAATTTAGATATCAATTAAATTCCAAGTAATACAGGGCTAGTGTCGCAGATAGAGAAATACACAGTTTTGTGTTAAATGTATAATAAAACACAGGCCTGAGACTTTTGTCAAATAAAAAAAGCTGATAAGCTAATCACAGCAATCTGTACTGAACATATATCAAATACAGAACATAAATGCATAATAATAGCACATTACAAAGACAATGACAATTTGTGCAACATTAAAAAAAAAGCAAAAAATTACCCCAAAAACATAATTAGCATCACTGGAAACATATCTATATTTTAAAATGAAATCCGTAATAATATCACTATTTTACACTATACTATAAACTTTGCTATATTTACTATATTATATCAATATCAAATACTCCTCTTATCCATTACTTTTTACCTAGGATGCTCTGTCTTTACTCATAAATCTGTCACTGCCTGTGGAGTCCCCTCCTCAATTCATCTTCTCTCCTCCACTTCCATTCATCCATTCATTACCCCTGATTTGCACTCCTCATCCACGTAACTTTTCCTTACTTCTACATTTACCCTATCCTCATCCATTCATTCCGTATTCTTATTCTCGTCATTTATTCTTCCTTACGCTCAAACATATTTATATCCCTGTCCTCCATCTCTCCGATCCTGTAGAGACTATCAGGGGTCGGAGGTCAAAGCAAACTTATTAGAATGTAAATTGAAAAGCCTACAGAGTTTCCATATTGGCATCCATTGCAAGCAGGATAACAGACAGCCTCATTGGATTTTTATTCATCCTTAGAAAAAAATCATCAACCTTTTTTTGCAATTGTGCTAATGAATAAAGTTAATGAAACTATTCCACCAGTCTGTGGATGTACCAAAGCACACAAGGACAAGGTCAGAGACCGTTGATGAATAGGTCTGACCTTCAAGCCCTCAAGCAGCTCTGCATGACAAGGCGACATGCAGCAGTGATTAATGGAAACACATGGCTTGGAAGTGGCTTGAAAAACAATTGCCACTCAGCACACTCCGTCACAGCATCCAGAAATGTAAAATGAAACTGTCTTTCACAAGAAGGAAGCTACACATCAACTCTATTTCATTCTCCATCCAGGTTCTCTGTGTGGAAGTTTATTTCTGCAATTCAGAAACCAGCCAATACATGCTTTTATCAGTTTTCTTATGTTGAATTTTGGGAAATGCAGATAATGTATTTACATTCAGCATACAAAGAATACAAACTGTTACATTTCTAGATAGAATAGAAGTTCACTGGTGCCCAATCATAAGGGGATGAGTTACATCTACGCAAAAACGTAATTATGTAATTTTTCCTGTGAGGCTTAATTACTCAATCAAGACTGAGTTGGACCTTAACTGTCCAAAACTCACAACATTATTCCCGTATTTCTTTAGGTGGGGGCGGTAAGGCAGTGAGGGAGTTAGCAGTCACCTCACACAGAGAAGGCCTTTGCTCTAATCCATGCTGGGTCTTTTCTATGTGGAGTTTGCATGTTTTACCTGTGCATAACTGGGTTTTTTCCACACTTCACAAATAGCCTATTTAGGTTGGTTGGTGGCTCTAAATTGTCAGTTTTGTGTGAATGTGAGTGTGTGGGATAGGCTCCAGCAACCTCATGTGACCCTGCACAGGATTGAGCTGGGGGGAAAAAAGTGGCTGGTTGGACAACTATTTTTATCTATTTGTTTTTATTTATCTTTTTTTGTATTTGCTTAATAACCCAAAAATATTTGTAATAGATTTTTATCTATTCATTTTTTAATTGCCAATCATGCAGTCCATAAAGAACAGGAACAAATCAAAGACACTCCAATAAAAGGGTGAGAATTCTGTGGTTTAGTTTGGATTTTGAGTTGTTTTCTGTTATGTTCTGAGTTACCCTTTGTCAGTCACACCAGTTTCAGGTTCAGGTTCAGTTAATTGTCCTCAGTATTTACTGTAAGTCTACTTTTCAGGTTTGCATTGTCAGGTTTCCTTCGTCACTCCCATAGTTTTTTCATGTTTCAGTTACTGAATGTTTTAGGTGCTCTCACCAAGTCATTATGGGTCCTACACCACCAGTTCATGACATAAAATTGTGTTTTGGGGGTTTTAGCATGTTCTTGTGGCATATATCTCATAATGGATGACATGTATTAATAAAACACGATTGAAATCCCCATTTCTGAACTATTTCTTTGTTCAAATCATTGAGAATCAGGAGCAGGAAACAATATTATTTGAAAAATCTTGAAGGTGTGAAGTGCAAGGTACTACGACAAGCCACAAGCTCTCTGCTCCACTCTATTCTGATGCCTCCACTTGTAGACGATTAGATCCATGTACATCTTTGTTTCCTCGTCTGAGTTGGTACCTGGCTAAAAACTGTACGACTGGCTAACTCCAAGATGACTCACCGGTTTTGTCGCACCGCTAATGCGAGGGATGATGGGAAACTGAAACAGGTTTACTCCACATCAATTGTGTCTGCCCGCAACTCAGATGCAAATTTCTAATGAGCTGCTGCTGCTCTGGAGAAACTACGTTCTAGAAAATGGCACAGAACAAAGATCACTGGGAATGATTTTAAAATAAATCAAAAGATGATTTGAGTGAACTTTAATATGGAGGGGTTGTAGGTTATTAAGCTCAAATATTCTCAAAGTGTAAATACATGAATTCTGCTGTCAGAGTAGAAATTTTAATGGAGAATGCTAAATTACAACCACTTTATGAAAAATAATTGAGGTTCTACTAGAGCAGTTCAACCAATCATGCTACCTAAAGCCTGTATGTATGCTGTATGTATACTGTACAGTGAATATTACATATTTAACTAATATATATACATCCCAAATACTTTATAAATAAGCGATTCCAAAGGCTATATAATTTGTGAAATTTCTTCAACTTTTATTTCTGGCTTTTGCATCAAATATTAAACTTTGTTATTCTTTTTAAAAGCTAAAGGGGACTTAAAACTGCTTTCTAAAACTTGCATTTTGCAGCACTGCCCAACTCTTCAGAAGAATATTTGAAATGAAATAATTTAATGCCCACAGGTTAAGTAATAAAAAGCTAAGTTGTTGTTAGTTTGACAGGGATTCTGTTTATAATTATACAATTATAGAGAATGTTCACCTAAATGGTCAGACAGGCTTCACAGAGCAGAAGTATTTTTTGAGCCCATGTTTAATTTGTTGGCACCTATTCTGCGCTGGGAACTGTTTGTTTGCTGACTTTAGCAGACTTTATTTCTAAGATCATGTTAAGTGGTTCAGCATACTGTTGATGGTGTAATGGAACTGAGGGGAGGCATTCAGGCAGGATGCCATACAGCCAGCCTAAACATAACCTCCTTGAGATTTTATTTTAAAAAAATATATTTTTCTCAGTCACTATGTTCATTTGAGCAA
Organism: Oryzias javanicus; assembly: GCA_003999625.1. NCBI lineage: Eukaryota > Metazoa > Chordata > Actinopteri > Beloniformes > Adrianichthyidae > Oryzias > Oryzias javanicus. Next base: position 10,688,513 of record CM012446.1, read on the forward strand.
CAAGGATTGAGAAAGCAGTGGGTTTTTTTCTCCAAGTGTGTTATAAAATATATTAAAATGAAAGAAAATAACACTTAACACATCATGTTAGCGAAAACTACACAATGAATATGAGCTATATTTCAGCAGCTGTCTTATAAAAAAAAACCTTTTTAATGTAAAACAACTATTTTTTGGTTTTTTTGTTAATTTTTCTCATATAATTTAGGGATGTTTTAGTGACAATATTCAGTTTGTTATCTTTTCACTATGTTCAAAATTGTATAAAAGTCAGTTGAAATTACTTTAAAACCACTTAAAGTACAAAAATGTTGTAATATACAAAGTTGTATATATATATTGTTCTACTGAAGTAGCAGAATTCCACTGGCTTGAGATTTTTACTGATATAAATAAATCAAAACATGTGGTTTTATGTGAAATTTTTGTAAAACATGTTTCTGTTACCTGCAGTGATCCAGAGAAACAGTTCTGTTATCGTTCTAAAAAATGTCACACAACAACCAGACAGTCCTCAAACATCTCTCTTTCAGTTTGGTCACCCTGAATTATGACACAAAACTCAGGTATTTTAGGTCAGCCAAAATTGTTTTATTGTTTTAACACAGTAATTGTAAGGCAAATTGTCTTAATTGCAACTCCAGCCTCTGAAATACACAACGCCGAAGAATGAAAGTGGTGATTATGGTTTTCTTGGTCCTTATGTGGGATTTGTGAAGCTGCTGCCAGCTGTGTCTCCATGTAACCGTTTTTTGAGTTCCTGCAGAAAACAGACACTCTGAATCGCTCATAAGAACACATGCCTTAATGCCCATCTCAGGATAGATGTTGAATCTATCTTCTTCATCATTCCTCCCTCAGTGGAATGTTCCGCATACTGAACCCTCCACAATTACTCCCACGCCTGTGATGAATGGTGGAAAAACGACATTTGACAAATGATATCTATCAATGATTCCACCCACCCCCCACCAAAAAAAAAAAAAAAAGTCAGTTAAACGGTTGAAGCACAGCCAGGAGACATGCACAAAGCCACCATAGAAAAGTAAAGGGGTTTGGAAAAAGCTTTTTAGAGAACGTCAGTGACTTCTAATTTCACCATCTTTTACTGTATGCATTAGCTGTGAAATATTAGTTATTCCCTCACCATCTTCTTTTAAAGACTCACTCCAATGAAAATAGTCTTTTAGCACGTTCTTTTAGCATTTATGATGGTGGAGGATAGGTTTCGTAGTGATGGTCTTTACACATTGGGCCTACTGTGAGAGCAAGAAATATGTGGGATATCATTCCCTTTGCCTATCTGGGCGAATTGGGGTTTGGGCTTTTCTCCATGTGTTTTGTCGTCTGGCTGTTTTGCTGTTTGTTGTTTTGTTCTGCACCTTGAATGGGACGGAGGGAGAGGATGATTATGTGTTATAGAAAACTGTCGTTCCATAAAAACTGAAAGGCAGAGTCCATCATGACAGATCTCTAAGTCTCCTTGATTGCTACAATATGAGAAAATTAAACATAAAATTGGATTTCTGAGTACATCTTTATACAAGTCATTGCAAATCAGATGTATACGACGGAGTATTAGGGTCACCGAAAAAAAAAAAAAAGTAATGTTACAAGTTTTTTTCTCGTAGATATACGACTTTAAATCTCGTAAATTTATGAGTTTAATATTACAAGTTTTTTTCTCGTAGATATACGACTTTAAATCTCGTAAATGTATAAGTTTTAATCTCGTAGATTTAAGACTTTTTTCTCGTAATGTATTAAAGTCGAGGAGAGTCTACATTCCAGCGAATTTATGCCATGAACTGAAGCAGACCGACCAAACTGTGAAAAGCGTCTTGGATTTCATCAGGTAAACTGAATGTTTAAAATATTCCAAATATTTGGAAGTTCCTTTATTTGATTTACAGTGTATTAATGTTTTATTCGTTGATGCTGCTTGCAGGATCTCTGCAGATCCCGTTTATGAAGCGGTCCATATCCTCCAGCTGTCCACTTCACGTCATTTCTTCCTCTACGACAGACCAGATCTCCTCCAACTCTGTGATGCTTCCGTCTGAAAGAGACTAGTTTTGGAATTTTCAATGTTCTTGTGTGCTAACGTGACAGACTATTGTCATTTCCCAATGTTGTTTTGTGTTGAGACGGGACGTTTCATTTGGGGAAGGAGGCGTCCGGAGCTCTGTTTACGTTCATGACAGAGAAATGACGTAAGGCAGGGCTGCTCATTCCTGGTCCTCAAGATCTACCACCCTGACTGTTTTCCAGATCTCCAAGCTCTGCCAGCTGTTGATTGGCTCAGTCAGATGTCTCCACAATCTGATTGAAAGAACACACCTGGTCCAGGTAATCAGCAGCAAGCAGTACATGGAGAGCTGGAAAACAGGCAGGTTGGTAGATCTTGAGGACCAGGAATGAGCAGCCCTGACGTAAGGTAATGAAAGGAAATGAAAGATGTAATAAAGTGACGATCCTGATGAACGTGTATCTCTGAGCTCTTTATTTTACATATGAAACTCCGCACTGTTGTGTTTTGAAGTTAGCTGTTTACGAACTGCATTACCCAGAAGGCCAAGCGACTGGTCACATGTTCGGTGCACGACAAGTGGTAAGCAAGCAGATGAGCGCCAGTCATGTACAGTGTAGCAGTATGAAGAGACTGTTAATAAAAAGTCTGTTTAACACAATAATAGCGCCTCTTTTGCTTACTTGAAGATACGCAAGACAACACACGCACTACCGAACCCGGAAATAATTTGATTTTGAATCACCAAAAGGTTCAGAATTTCTTTGCTTTTAACACCGATCTGGACATAATCTACACCAGATTCTCCACGTCTTTCATCTTTAAGCACGGCTCTGATAAACAGACAACTTTGGTTCTTTTCTCATTAAATTACGACTTTTAATCTCATAGATTTACGACTTTAAATCCCGTAGATTTACACGTTTTTTTCTCATAAATTTACGACTTTAAATCCCGTAGATTTACACGTTTTTTCTCATAAATTTACGACTTCAAAAGTTGTAAATGTAACCTATGACTTTTAAAGTCATAAATATACGACTTTATTCTCATAATTTAGCAGTTACGACTTTTTTCTCATAAATTTACGAGATTTAAAGTCGTATATCTACGAGAAAAAAACTTGTAACATTACTTTTTTTTTTTTTCGGTGACCCTAATACTCCGTCGTAGATGTAGAAGAAACACATGAATGTAAATTTTATAGAAGGATAACAGTATTGTTACAACAATAATGTTAGCTTGGAGTTGTGAGAGGCTGAAAGCTACGGGAAGAGGATGTAAACAAAAGGGATGATGGGATATCAGTGAATGCTGACTTCTGCCCACAACTCAGAAGTGATTATCTGATGAACTACTGTTGCTCTGCACAAACTTTTTCCAAGAAAACAACAGTTTTTTTTTTTTCATTTTGGCTAAAAAATGTCTTAATCATGATAAAAAAACAACATAAATGCTTTGAAAATAGATAAAAATTAGAGTGGTACTTTAAATTCACATACATTTATGGATTCATTGGCATTAGAAATAGTTTACTGCCACAAGGCGTCCACATCGTTCACTTTTGGACTCAGATGCCTTTCTCTTTGTTTTGACTGCAGAGACTTGCTGTTCGGAGCTTTTACTTGGTGCTCCTCTGTATTTTGCCATGGCCATTTTTTTTTTTGCCGTGCCAATGTTATGTTTGGACAGAGCCAGTAAGAGCCGTCCACTGCATCTGCATCTGCATCTGCACCCACACACTCACTTGCAGGCCTATCTCAAACAGGTGCAAGGATTTAACTCTCTAATTAGGGATTCATTTGCTTTGTTTTCTGTTTCAGTTTGTTAATGAATGATTTGCTGGCAAATGTGGTGGCCGGCCCCCGTGCTGACAAAGACACACTAACGTGCTGGTGCACACTAAAGTACACAAAAGGAAGTTCTCATGATGACACACAGTAAAAGCGCTAACGTCATGGAAAGTTAATAAGATTTCACAGGCAGTATAAAGCTTTGATAATCTCTAAAAACACAGCCAAAAGAAACATTTGTTCCACATCTTGAAAAATGTCCTGGTTAACTTTCCTTTTTACAATAATTCTCTCTGTCATGTTTAGACTTTGTCTGCCCCGTGCTCTGCTAAAAAAAAAAAAAAAAAAAATCCTTCTAATTTGTCTGCTGCAAATTTGTGAGTTATGTTAACGAAGAATTACACAGGGGAAGTTTTTTGTGTGTGTAAATCACAAGAAAGCATTAAGATGTCTTTCCCCTAAAGAGGAAACAGTTTGTTCAATTCAATTCAACTTGCTATAATCCAATCTTTTCCAAACATTGAAGATCATTATGAAAGAAATTCCATCCAGACCTTTCCACTAAAGCTGGATTGCTTTGGTTGTAATTGCAATTTTATTGACCAACAAATGACATCAAAGGGTTTCAGTGGAATTTTCATATTAAGTAGGTAATGGATGACTGTGGAAAATGCTCTCTTAAAAGAAGATCAGTATGAAAGCTTCAAAAGAACCAGTTTAGGGAGAGTGACCATCTGCCAAGACCTGTTGTGGTCTGAGAGGACATGAAGAGACAAACACTGTAAATACTGGAAAATCTGCAGAAAGAAAATGCTGAAGGTAAAATAATGAGAGAAGAGAAGGGACATGGATGAAAACAAAAAGATGACAGAATATTTAACTTTGTCATTGCAGCAGCAAGAGACCGAAAAGTTGATGTTTGAAAAACTGCATCAAGAGATTTAGTTGTAGACAGAAAAACCCAGAACCTCTGACACAACTGTAATAGAACTGGAAAGACAGGCTAGTCTTTAAAGTGGGAGAACAGAAAAGGGATGAGTAATAAATCACTCCATTTCTACCCTCCATGAGGTGCCTGGATGGCTCAGTAGGCAGGACTGTTATGATTTGCCCCGGACAAGCCCCCAATTTGCTACGATTCTTTCTGGACGGAGGGAAGTTCTAGAACCGGTTCTAGAACTTTTAATATACAATAACAGAAAGCATTAAAACACAGTTTTGTAGTGACAGATCTGGACCCGGTTGGATGTCCCAAAGAAAGAGTTTCTCTCCATGAGTTCCTTTGCCGGAAATTTTATTAAAGTGCCAAAATGCCAAAACATCTGCACCTGTTCAGCAGGAGGAGACAAACGGAAGACAGGCAGAAAAACAAACCAAAGACATCTGCCACCCTTTTGAAAGACTTTGGAAGGGTGGCAAATGAGAAAAGTGGAGGAGACTATTATAAATGAAAGGATCAAAACTACACATGTTAAACTGTTTTATTATTGTTATAAACAATAAAAAGTCTATTTTTAGCTGAGATGCTATCATTCATGCTTAAAAGCTTGAATTGATTCGTTTGGCTTAGTCAATAATGATACTAATAGTAGCTCAAAATTTTGGAAGCAAATTTGTCCCCCTTAAAACTCCAGTCCTGTTTTCCCTTCCATCGCTCATCAATCTCTGATAGAGCCAGTCAGGAACTGTAGAGTAGAAATGAGGGCCAGAGCTTTGTCTCTAGGACTCCGGAGCACCACTCTATGGATGACTATGCTGTATTGAGTTTAGACCTCTGTCTGCAGCCAGTCATCGGGAATGACTTTTGCATGTCTTTTATCAAGGATTCAACAATGACACAAATGGCAGCCTGTGATCTCTCTTCCCCGTACAGTCTGTTGGACTTGGCAGCACACATCGATCAACGAATGCTCAACAGAGGACGCATCCAACAAGACTGTTTTTACTCTCCACTTTACAGATCATTATTTCCAGGGAGCGGTGTTTGTTGATTCAAACTCTTCGTGGACAAAAAAAATCTAAGAGAGTGGAGAGTAGCAATTTTTGAGAGCACTACTGTCACAGAACCTGTTTTTATGCAGACTGACAATCACTTTAAAATTTTTGATCACTAGGATTATCAGAACCTCCAAACTGGTTGGTATCCTCATTATGCCATGGCTACACTCAGGTTAATTGTTAAACAGGACAAATACTGTGTTTATGATTGAAGAACTGTTTCAAGTTTTCACATCCATACCCATTATTCAAAGAGGTTTTTCAAAAAATTTAAAGCCACATCTCTATCGTCTTACAGACCTTTTTGACTGTGATTTCGATGAACACCAGCCCACCTCTAGAGGTCAACTATTCCCTCGTCCAGATCCTCAGGCTATGAATAAACACAGAGGAATATCTCGATTTATCCTTCACCCTTACATGTTACATGCAGGGGCAAAGTACTTCTTTATTAAAAAGAAGTATTGCATCATTAAAATGATGCTTCATGTGGACTTCCAAGGCTGAAATCATGCTCACCTCTGCTCCTGATGAAACACAACCTTTTACTCTGGAGGTGAACGCAATCAACATGCCTTTCCCCCCATCAGTGTAAACCAAAACTATAATCAGAGATTGTGGCAATTAAGAGAGGTGCAGCACTGGCACTATTGATTGTATCCATCCATAAGAGGATGATACAAATCCCTAAAAACGTTGAATATTTGTGATTTTCCAATGTGTTTTTAGTTTAATGTTTTCAGTTCTCCTTTTTATTTACCAGGAGGTCAATCTGTCTAAGCCAGGGCTGCTCATTCCTGGTCCTCGAGATCTACCACCCTGACTGTTTTCCAGATCTCCAAGCCCTGCCAGCTGTTGATTGGCTCAGTCAGATGTCTCCACAATCTGATTGAAAGAACACACCTGGTCCAGGTAATCAGCAGCAAACAGTACATGGAGAGCTGGAAAACAGGCAGGTTGGTAGATCTTGAGGACCAGGAATGAGCAGCCCTGGTCTAAGCTGATGCTCTGTCTCAACATGACAGCAATGATCTTGACTGTCCTGAATCTGGATCATCCGACCTACCAAACGTGACTTAGCCTCTGCTAGGACAAACCAAGAGGGTGAGCTACAACAAAGCCTACCCTAATATCATTCTAGTATATAGTGTGTACATGCTGCCTGTTATACCTGGTTTCATACCTCTTGGCTCTACAGCCATCCATGTGCACTGCAGCCTTGTGCACCGTGTCTCTGCCGATTCAAAGGCAACATAAAGCAAACACAGGTGAAAACAATTTGCAGTACTTGTCGGTGTCAAGATAAATCACATTTTTTTATTCAAAGTCTGAGCTCAGAGAGACCATCCAAAATGTGATTGATTTTCAAACCTCAGACAATTTATTATTACCATGATAAGTAAAGTCAGTTTTAACAGCAATCTCTGTGTATTTTTCCACTTTCTTCCTGACTAATAGTAGAATTGTATCCAGTTAGCTGACTGCAAAATCTCTTTTGATTTCCCCCCAAAAAGAGAAAAATATATTTTGGTAGCTCATCATTTTAAGTGACTCATCATTTCTTGAACAATACAGCTGTTTCATGAATCAGTCAAATACTGATGTCCAAAACAACTGGATGCCAGAAGCATTATTTAGTCTAGTGTCTTTAATTTGGACTTTCTGAGTTAGCTTTCCTTGAATCAAGTAATCATGGACATCTGACTGTCTATCGGATTCTTTGTTGCTTTATAATAATTATTGACCATCTGCCGTTAAGTAAAATGTTTAAACACAAAGCTGAATCTTTACAGTTTAATTTCAAATAATTTACACAAATAGAATTCACTGTAGACATTTATTTTCTACATTTCTTACTGTTTTTCAGATTCCGATTCAACAATCAGAATATTAATCCCTGCGCTTTAATCATATGATCAGTCCTTTCATGTTTAAGTGGCCTGGTTTTTTTTTTTTTTTTTTTTTTAAAATGAGCTCAAACAAATAAAAGCAGAAGGGAGGGAAAGTCAGGGCAATAACCAGATTGGTCAAACGACTCTCAGGAAACTGGTGGTGTTCCCTCACTTACTATTAAGCTGCCAAGCGAGGAGGAAAGTTTTTGCAGGAAAGAGTGGAACCTGCTAATTTGGAAAGTTTGCATGTGCCATTGGATGAGAGTAATTTCAGCTGTGCGACTATAACTCCTGAAACAGTGGTTTTGATAAAGATTAGTATGCCAGAGATCATATGTCACCCACTAAAATAAAATGAGAAAAAAAACACAGGAGGGCTACGAAAGTATTACAATTTAATGTTGGATAGCTGATCCTGCACAGATATATTTACCATGATTTATTTTAAACAATAGCCCAGGTAAAATCTCTTTTCCTTTTTGTAAGTTACTCTGAATTTAATACAAAAAAATATCTGAGTCAAAGTCTCTGTGTGCGGGTCCCCAGATAAAATCCTGAGTTGTTCTAAGAAGGGTATCTGGCAGAAAACTATGCCATCAGTGAAAGCTGATTCGCCCTTGATGGAAAGTGTTGACAGCATCTCGACCAGCAAATAGCTGTAGTCACTTAAGTTTCTCCTGTTTATTTACATTTCTTAGTCAACAAACTCTGGGTTTTATTTTCTTAAGAGGAGAAATTCTGTTTATACCACTGTTTGATGGGTACGATGGAGTGTTAGGACCATTTAACAAGCAGAAAAAAATGTTTTTTAAATTATGACTAGTCGTAAATTTACGAGAAAAAAGTTGTAATTGTTTAATTACCAGAATAAAGTCACATATTTATGACTTTAAAAGTCATAGGCTAAATTTATTAATTTTTTCTTGTAAATGCCCAGTTGTAAATTTATTACTTAAAAGTCGTAAAATCTACGACTTTAAAACGAGTAAATTTACGAGAAAAAGTCAGTCCATTAAAAGTGTTAGAAACGTCCCCTCCTCCAAATGAAATGTCCCGTCTCAATGCGAAACACCCAAAAAAGAGTGAAAACAGTCTGTTACATTAGCAGACATAGAACATTGAAACAAAAATACCAAAAACTTTCACCTTCAGGGAGGATAAAATGAGTGGGAGTTAAAATCGGCTACTGGGATATCAATGGCTTGATCAACAGAACTGCAGAGATCTGGTAAGTGGTCCATCAATGAATAAAACATTAAAAAAAACGTAAATCAAACAAAGAAGCATTTGTAACATTATCAATAAACATTCAGATTACCTGTTACAATCAAAGATGCTTTCACCACAAGTTTACTCAGTTTGCTGTTGCACATACACTTACTGAAGTATATTTTGACTTTATTTTAATTAATCTAAGACTTTAAATCCTGTAAATTTGAAAATATGTTTTTGTTTTTATGGCCCTTATATTGGTAGGGTTACGAAAAAAAAAAGATTGACTCATGAGTTAACAGATGTCATGTCAAGTTTTTAAAACTTGTCTTTGCACTTAAAAAATGTGATCTCCGGTGTGTCCAAAATGCGATACTTTTAGCAGGAGCTAACAGCAAATCTCATAATAGTTCTGCCATCCCTGGCTTGTATTGCTCCATGTAGAATTTTGGTCTGATTTTGACATTCTATCATTGGTCTTTAGAGCTTTACATGGACAGATTCCGAATTGCAAAATGTTCTTTTTTTCAGTCATCTTTGGTCTAAAATGCATAAAATATCGCACATTTGCTTTGAAGTAAAAGGAAACTGGAGAAGTTTTTGAGCAGTAAGACTGGTCAAAATCCTCAGGCAAAGCTATAAACACACAAGGACATGGACAATTGATTCTTAATGGGGAAGTTCTGCCTCAGAGTTTGGGACAAAATGCTGACTCACCAGTCAAAAGAAATCTAATTGAAATATAATGAGCTTGAAGCAGAAGGAACTTGGTGTTCCAGATCATTTTACTTCTGGTCAACTGACATCACATCATTTGTGCAGTTTTTGCTGAAAGTTTAGTTGAATAGTATGAAGAAAACAAATTGCAATAGATAAACAGACTTTTTTTTCAAATGTATTCTTTTATTTAAGAGTTAACAAAGTAGTTTGCTCACCACTTTGGCTGCTTTCTTTGTTTATTTTATATTTTGATGTGAAATTACCCCCCTCATCATAAATGATGGGGGGAAATTTTATCCCAAATGTTCCCCAGAAACAAAACTTGCCATTTCAGCTAAATTAGCATTATTTCCTTCATCCAGCTCTATTTTAGATGTGCCCACTATTTGTCATATTTGTCTTCTGACTTTTAAAAGAACTTTAGCAGGACTGAGTATTGGTTGTTCTGGGTCATTTTCTGTGTGGATTTGCCTGCATGTTTTCTCTGGGCTCTCTGCCTTTTTATTTCAGTTCATAAACATGCATCACAGGTCAGTTGGTGACCAAATTGTCTCTTAAGTATGACTGTTTAAGTGTGACCCTGTGATGGACTGGTGGTCTGAGTGTACCCCTGCCTCACTAATCAGTAGATGGGATAGGCTCCAGCATCCCAAAGACCAGAGTTAACAGGTGTAGAAGAGGATTTTTTGAAGATTGATTCACAAGTTTTAATGCCCAATTAAAAAATTTTCAGAACAGTTTCTTTTTTTTTCCAGGTGTATGTCTTGTTTGGAGTGAAAATGAATAAATATATATATGTTAAAAAAATAATGAATTTCAGAACAACTTTGATCATTTTTCCCTCAAATCCAACATAAGTATTCCATGTAGTGGACTATACCTGCTAAAAATCAAAAGGAAAATCCAATTATCGCAAATGTATTCACAAGAAGCTTTTCAAAATGTGCCAACATGTTGACTGAGTTTTTAATTTTTTTGTTTGAGTTGCAGATTCTCTTGTTACAGAAACATATTAAGAATTTTAGAAAAAAAGGGATTTTTGGTGTTTTGATTCTTTCCTATTTTAGCTCCTATATGAGTCACAAAGTCCCTGAAACATGAAAGAAATGAACTCCAAACTTGTGAGAATTTAATGTTTTGCAAGGATTTCAAACAATATTGTTAAAATACACACACTGTAATTTCAATTAAAACCTAATTTCAGTGTTTCCAGTTAGGTGTAAGCTGTGGTATTCCCCAAAAACATCAGCTTTAAAGCTTAGAAAATGTATAAACTTCATGTCATGGTCACTAACCAAGACATTTTATCTTTTTTTTCCTGAAACAATAGTTGTTTTTAGCTAAAATTGCAGTTCTTGTTGTATATTACTGTATTACAGAGCAGATTAATGTGGGGTCATAACTACATGCCTGTATCTTTTTAATGTCAGTTTCAATTAGGGTAACATTGTGTTGCTGAAAAATGATGATCCACATGAGTGAAATTTTACTGACACTTTTTTTGACGTGCAGGAAATAAAAAGTCAATTTGGTCAAGCAAAGTTTGGGACAGGACTCGGCCTCATTCTCTGGAACCCACCTGCCAGCATCGTTCATTTTTTCAACCATTACTGACTGTACACTCCTCATCCATTCATTTTTATTCATATATACCCATATTCTCTTCTCATTTATTTGTCTATCTCTTCCTCACCAGCAGTTCAACTTCATTACCTCACCATGCACCCACATCCTCTATTCATTCACCTTGTTTTCAGTCTATTCACTTACTGCTATTCATATCTTTTTTTCTCCTACCCAGGAAGGCCCATAGTCATTCATCTATTCCTTAGCTATACTCCCACTTCATTCCTCAACATTCCTCCCTCCTATTCATCCACTCTCCTCTTTCATTCATTCATTCATTCTCTTCGATTCTACCAGCTCTGTGGAATGTCCGCCATGAGACCGGAAGATCATGTCTTCAAATCCCCAGTTGAGTCATACCAAAGACTAAAAATGGGACCAAATGACATTCAGCATCAACAGGTTATTGGGGTTAAATCACCAAATAGCTCCAGAGCGCGGCTGTGTCTACAGCTCACCGCTGCCCCGCGGGATCGGTCAAATCTGGAGAACAAATCTCACACACCTAAATGTGTGACAGCTATCGGGACTTCAACTTTAACATGTTCTCCTCATTCATCCACTTCCATCAATCAGACTTTTTCTGATTAAATTCTAGTTTTATTCTTTACAGCAGCAAATGTTCTGCATGTGGTGTCTGGATCTTTAGTTGTTGCTTTTCATTTCCTGAACTCGCTGAATCCTTTTTGGGAGTCATAGGGGTGTTGGAGCCTGTCCCACCTACTGTTGGGCAAAGATGCTGTACACCTTGGACAAGTCACCAATTTGTCTAAGAGCCAGTGTTTGTGGTCTTTACTATTAAAGCAACAGAAAAATAAGGAAAATCTCTAGATTTGGCAAAAGTCATGCGATCCTTCTAAATAGATCAAGGCAAATTGTCCCAATGTCATATTCTGACTATAGCTCTGCTGTTGTTTTTGTAGCAGCCATGACACGTAGAATAACTAACACTCAGAAGGTATAATATACTGTTTAAATAAGGAATAAATTTGAAAAGAGCCAAATTAATCCCAAAATCCACTTCCTGTCAGATGTCATTGGAGAAGACGCTCCATCTTTGTGCCTCTTTCCATAGAGTTCTTAAAGTGTTGCAGACTGTATTTATAAGATGCTATAAAATTAATCAAAATCAGTGTTACTTTCTTAATCAATGGATGGATTGCTTGTCAAACTCACACACAGATAAAATTTGATATTTTATGTTATATTTTGTCTTCGTGGCTGTAAACCCAGTGTCAGTCTGCAATGGTTGCTCCCTTGAGCTGACAATGGCCCAAAAAAACCACAAATGTGTTATTGTTGCTCTCTGATGAGAACTGGGAGTTCAGGTTCAGGTACGAAGAGATGAATGGAGTGAGGTAATGTTGGACCTCTGAGAGTAACAAACAGAACCGGAGGGAGAGCAAAAACTGTCCCCCGACTGAACTTTTTTAATCAATTAACTCTATTATGTTAATCTGGGATGAACTCCATGTTCCCTGCAGCTCTCAGTTTACTCAGAAACCTAAAGATGAGCCAAGACACTGAAAACGAAGAGACAAGTTCATTTCCTGCTGTCCTGTAAATGAGGTGATCAATTGTGGATCCTGCAGCCCATCTGTCCGTCCGTGAGGTTGCTTAAAGTTCTGCTTCCAGCAACGAAATCAAACACATGTCCAAAAGAGTGACCCCCGATCTGCTGTAACGTCGACTCTCTCAGACAGAGATGTGAAGCCTGTATTATCTTTATCAGTTTGTTCTCTCGTTTACCAGAGTTTTAATGGATTTTTATGAGCAGTAATTCTGTTTCAACCTGATGCAGGGAGGTTCTAAATCACCACATGTAAATGTGCACCCGAACTCAATTACATAGAAAACCAAAAAAAAAAAAAAAAAACAGATACATTCTTGGTTCCACCACATGTAGGTGAGTGGTAACATCTGCAGCTTTTAAGAGCAACATGAAGCGGTTTTTGTTTTGCACAGAAAAGGTTGCAATTGCTTTGAAGCACGCATCCCAAATGCAATTCTTGACAGTAAAGGAGCCAGAGTTCACTGCTTTCAGGCAACACACCACATCAAGGCCATTTAAATGACCCAGAGAAGTAGCCCTGACTAAAAATAAAGAGGCACAAAGGCCAAGAATAGCCTTGGCATGAGAGGAGGGAGCGAATTACTGCTGCGATAAGCCATGGTCCCTACACATGCAGTTGGATCACAATGTGGCGGGGGAACGCAAATTGGTACCAGCTGTGTGGCCTTGGAGTATGCCTCTGCAGACAGGAGACAGGGTCCAACTATGTGGATTAATCATTTACTCATATAACACAGCCGTGTTGGAAACCTCAGGCACTCACTGCATTTATCTCCATTCATGTGTGGTGGCATTCAGGCTTGGCAAAGTGATGTGTGGGAGGGGATGTGTGCATGCATGCACACATGTGAATCCAAAAACAATGCTGGCCTCCGTGCCCACCATCTATAGTGGCTAAAGTTGAAGGGAAGAATGCTAAGTCAGTGGCTTGGTCTTCTCAGTGTTACAAACCATTAGCACCAGGATTGTTTTGTCATCCTTCCCCATCCCATTTCCCACCACAATGTCCTCAGAAAAAGAAAAAAAAAAAATCTTGGTGTCGGTGTAGTTCCGCGTTTGACTTGTACAGAAACCATTCGGCCTACATCTTGGTTTCTGCTGCATTTCAGAGATTCAGTCCCAAGTTTTCTAGGAACAGCACATTCTGGGAAAATGCGGCTGTAAAATTTTTCAGAGAACCATATTTCTGTGGAAGCTTTTGATTTAGGAAAGTGTGATGTTGGCTGTCAGGCCAGTGGGACGCGCAGACAACAAACGAAGTTTATAACCATGAGAAATGCAGACTTTCAAGGAAAATTTGAGATGTCAGTAAAGCCGCCGCTGACGCAGAGCCTCACAGAGCGAATCCTTTGGAAATGCAACACATACGGCCATGTCACATAAACTGCTGAGTTCATATGGGCTGAATCACACACCTAATTTTACAGATGAAGGCACCCAGCGTCATAATGAGAATTTTAATAGCCGCACACACACGTACAGAAAATTCATTGCCTTGATGAGTTGTTGGTATGCAGGACAGAACTCCCAAGTATTACTAATAAAGACTCTGTTTATGGTGCTGTTTTTACAGGTCTATAAAATATTAGTCTGAGCCACTCTTCTCTTGTGTGTGAGTGAAAAAGCCACATATGTAGCCTGCTGGCTTGTCATGTGTGGCTGTGGGGAATAGGAGCTAATGCCGTGGCTTGGGACCCTTCCTATAACAACACAGCCTTCTTAGAGGGTCCCACTGCAATAGCCAAGACCACTGCTTGGTGTGTACAACATCAAATACACAACAGTGGACCTCTGCCTTGTTTACTGACCAACCTGCCTGGTGATTTGCCAAGAGCAGCTTGCAGACAGAAGTTTTTCCCTTGACATCATGGCACATTGCATGGAAGATGAAGCTGTGTGAAACTATAAAAGGAAAACGACTGCCTGAAGACCTTGCATCTCTGGTTGGACAGAGGGAGTTTGATTGAAAGTGCTGAAAACCATCCTTCTGTTATCGTCTTTTCGTTGCAACTTTTTGCCAACATTTCCACCAATTCAGGAAAAAAAGAGTCAACGCTTATCACCATCAATTATTAAAATCCACTTTGCAGAAGTTCTGACTGCTCTGATAACATTTTTTATTAGTATTCTTGGAGATTTATCGCCTGTTGCTCAAACTGTTTAGAGTTTGTCGGAACTTCAACTTATTTATATTTCATGTTTGAAATTTCAAGCATTCTTGAGAGCTACTGAATGTGTGTTTTGGATTGTTGTCCTCCTGAAAGATTTAAGGTTGTCATTTCAACATTTCATCAGATTGAAAACTATATATTACTATGTAACAGGAGCTGCCATGACATTTAGGAGTTATTTTTTATATTTTCTGCCAAAACTTAACTTTAGAAAGAATTTCTGTTCAGTGAGATGCAGCAATTTCACAAAATAAAATCCCGCTTGAATAATTCATCCATCCATCCAGCCGACCGACCAAGCATCAGACTGTCATCCATCCATCCGTCCATCCATCCATCCATCCACCGATCCATCCATCCATCCATCCATCCTTCCATCCGTCCATCCATCCATCTGTCTGTCCATCCATTTGTCCATGTATCCATTCGTACCTCCGTCTGTCCATCCATCCATCCATTCATCCAGCTGACCGACCAAGCATCAGACTATCCATCCACCCATCCATCAATCTGTCCATCCACCCATCCATCCATCCATCATCCATCCATCCATCCATCCATCCGTCTGTCCATCTTTCTGTCCATCCATCCATTCACCCACTTGTCCACCTGTACAGCCGACCGATTATCCATCCGTCCGTCCATCCATCCATCCATCCATCCATCCATCCATCCATCCATCCATCCATCCTTCCGTCCGTCTATCCATCCATCCATCCATCCATCCATCCATCTGTCTGTCCATCCATTTGTCCATGTATCCATTCGTACCTCCGTCAGTCCATCCATCCATCCATCCATTCCTCCAGCCGACCGACCAAACAACAGACTATCAGATTCATCCATTGATCCATCCATCCATTGATCCATCCATCTGTTTATCTACTCGTCCAGCACAACCGACTGTACGTTCGTTTTTCTGTCCATCCATCCATCCATCCATCCATCCATCCATCCATCCATCCATCCATCCATCCATCCATCCATCCATCCATCCATCCATCCATCCATCCATCCATCCATCCATCCATCCATCCATCCATCCATCCATCTACCACCTTATCTGGGACCAAAGGGACATCTTTGTTTATTAAGGAAGTCTAGACCTCCCTCCTTCATCAACCTCTTACAGGTTTTTTTCGAGTGGATACCTTTTTGTTTCCGGGCCAGCTGACAGAGTTGTGAATTTTCCGTCCTGGTCTGCGGCTCAGCCTCTTCTCGGCTGGGCAAGCCTGAAACGCCTCACTAGGAAGGCATCCGGTTGCCATTTTTGCCAGATGCTCAAACCACCTCGACTAGTTCTTTTTGATGTGGAAAAGCAGCTGAGCTTGGCACCCTATTTCTGTCAGAGATCCTGGACTCCCTGCAAAGAAACTTGTTTCTGCTGCCGGTGATCTTAAAGACCCACTCTGATGAAAATGGTGTAGTTGTTTTAAACTTATTCGCGTGGCATTTTTCTGATGATGGAGGGCATATATAAGACAGACAAAAAAAACAAGCCACAAGCTCCGCTCCATTCTGATGCATCCACTTGCATTCTGATAATCCACTTGATTAAAGTGGGACTTTAACTGTCAATTCACAACCCTCGGCTCATAAACTGATTGATAAATTTGGAGGTTTGTCTTTTGGCTCAGCTCTCTGAGGGAAGACTTAACCTAAATAATTCAGAGGCCACACTTGTCCTTAAGTCATTCTAATGCTTAAGTCTTCCTTCACTTGAAAATATATTTTAATGTCTTAACCAGGGAAACTGACTCATTCCTGACCTGGAGTGGTCACTCCACGTGGAGAAATTTGGATATGCTGTTTCCTTTCCCAGCTTCTTCACTCTAAAAAAAAAAAAAAAAAATCAGCAATACAAGTGACTGTGTTTATCAACTGTCACTTTTGTTTTGTATTTTTTTGTTACACTTTTCTATTGAAAGGCACAAGACACTTCTAATTCTTTGTACAAGGTTACAGAGGGAATGGCAGGAATCTAACTTATACACAACGTATAAACAGATTGAGTTATATTTGTATATTCAGCGAATAACTGTGTCTCTCAAAAATGTAAATAACTCCAAAAGACAAATTGAATCTGTAAATGGGATGTAAACCATGGGAAGATCAAAAAAGGGGGGGAACAGGGTGAGTCGAGGAAGAATTGGACAGTAAAGTGCAACAATGGAAGATGCCCCCAGGCTGTGAATCTGGTGTGCGCGCCATATGCACCATATTGCATTGTATAATGAAGGCATACATTCAGCACACACACTCACAAAAACACCCACAAATATTCAGTACAAACTGCAAACCATCCACTAACTCAGCAGGAAGAATGCAGGAACAGTAAATATCTGCGAGGATGGAGTTGAAAGATGGCAGTCCAGAACGCAATAATTTCCACATACTTCCCACCGGCGTTCATGTCAGTGTTCATGTCTGCTGCATCCTCCGCTCCTCAGCCAGCTCACTTTACTCCAAACCCATGGTGCACATTAAACCAGCCTTCGCTGTAGCTTCTTCCAGGTCCAATCATAAATATGAGCAGGGCTTTGGCTTAGCAACTATCGCAAGCCGCAGCGCATACAGTCTCTTAAGCTATCAACCAAAGGCATTAGCCCAAAGACATATAGGTTTAAAATAACTCTAATCATGTGGTATTGCTCCTAGGACAAGTAATGACCGCTTAAGGCTGTAACCGCAGCAGCACCAGAAAAGCCATTGTCTGCCTCGCTCACCAAACCTACCGTGACAGGCTCCACTAAGACCACTTTCAAACCCAGGGCTACTTCTCACACCATAAATGCTGAATTCACAAGCTGTCTGCATCTCCCACCCAACCCACAGGTATGACCCAATAGGCCGGAATGGCCAAGACAGCATAATCATTTGATTGGGGGTTGGAATCCACAACCATGAAGATGAGTGGCGCCCACCACTGCAGAATCAGAAAATTAAACAGCACCTCAGCAAAACTCCCTGGACCTCATTCTGCTATGTCTTCTCCCCCAAATAGTCGTTTTTAGGGCCAAAAGGGAGGTCCACGCTGGTGGAGGAAAACATCAACATTACAACAAGCATTTATGTTTCCAGTCTATTTTCAACTTGTTGCACAAGAACATATTGTTTACTCTCCATCCTTCAGTTAAAAACCTGTGGTTTTGGAAAATGCAAACAGGGTCACAGTGGATTTGTCAAAAGTAATTTGTGCAATCAATAAATCGACGCAGACAGCAGGTACTTTAGAGCACAATGAAAGGCTTGTGCTGCTTTGCTGTCAATAAAAACACAAATGAGACACAGAAAGATGGAAAACTGTCAGAAAGTTTTTGAAATGACCATAGCCAAGCCTTCTGGTTTCTGGCTTTGACAGCTAACCAGCCTTTGTCATAAACAGATGCTGACTGGTAATGGAAAAAGTAAGAGGTCAACGGGTAAAAAATAAATTTTAATCTAGATAGGAATGAGTTCAGCTTGTGCAGGACTAACTGAAAGCAGCAGGTTCTCCCATCCCTCTTACTGAGATCTTTCAGCACAAGGTAATGATAACAGATGAACAAACCTTCCAGGGTTCATTGAGTTGGTCTACAAGTACTGATCCCCCTCTGTGCACTCAGCTCTGATGCTTTCTCATGCCAGGAATGTTCACACATATGGATACAAACACTCAAGCATGAACTGCAAACTAGTTGCTGATTATCCAACATTCTTGACCTACATGACATTAGCTAAAGTTAGAGATTCAACCTCATCAGGAAAAAATAAACACTATGCACACACTGTCCTAAGTGGTCTGTAAATGTAATTTTATCGCAGAAAGCAATCTGTCAGGAGTTAGCATGGGAGATGTAAAAGGAGATCCAAAATAAAACCTCTCAGGGGTCTCATTAGATGCTTTAGGGAGAGCAGAGGCTGCTGTTTGCTTCTCAATTAGGGAGCATTTTATTTAAATTTCCCTTTTCATTTTTCTTACTTGATCCACAACCTGTCTCTGAAGGTGCATACTTTCAATGAAAGTCTATGCAAACACACGCAGACTAGAATTTTAAGCTTCCGCGTCCGCAACGCGTCGCTACGCAGGTTTTTAAGTCCAGTCGCGGTTTCTTCATAAATATCGGGCGTTCATTGCCCATTAAAAGGTCAAGCCGGTTGAACATTTTCACGCTGACTTGTGGCAACTGTGGCGATCGAATGTGATAGAGATGTGGAAGTGACAACTGTTGTGAACATGATCACGAAGCAGAAGTTATTAATTGTGGATTGACACCAGGACTGCCATTTATTGGAAAAAAAGAGTTGTGAAAACAAAAAGTCTGGAGCAAGATCTGCAGCATTTGCACCGCTTTAACTTTTTGCTCAGAGCCTCTGTCTATTGAAGGTGATGGACGAGCGCTATTAACAGTAAAAACACAAAAGGAAAAGAATATCCTCCCTGCTGCTATACCCGCGTGTCTGCTGTGTACACCACCAGCTGAATACAAGTTCATGAACGCACCACACGGTATGAATGCAGCATGAGACCTTCAATGATACTGTCACAAATACATCAGCCACCTTAGGATGGGAGTCATTTATTTATTTATCTATTTTTTTTTTCTGTCTTGCGGCCAATGGCACTTGGTATGGAGACATTTTCGCATTGTCCAATCAGAGGTGCTGCTGGCTGGCGATCCACCCAGTTGTTGCCTGATTTTTAATATGTAGCGACTTTTCTGCCAGTCACTGGACTGCCACTACACGACCTCGACATGTTCCAGAGCAGTCACTGATCAATGTCAATCTTTCTAGAAACTGCCAAATATGATCTTTTTCTTAAAACCTCTCCAGCCAAAATGCGGCCATCTGCTGAATTTGCTGAAAAACGTGTGTTTTGGTCACCAAGCGGTGGCATTTTGGGATAAGTGACTGTCGTCTCATCGAACTCCTTCTTTGTGGCTTATATATTTATTTATACACGAAGTATCTTGCCAAACACAAACACAGTACGACTATTTTGATGAAAAAAAATCACTTGTTGCTAGGATATGCTATTTCTCTCTGTTGACAGCATTGGGCAGATGTTTGCTATTTTTTTTCACCTGCACACAGTTGGAAAAATCAATCAGAGCTTTAGATGATTACTCAGATTTAATTAAATATGTCTACGTTAGATAAAAAAGTAATAAAAAGTCAGGATTGTATTAGTTTATTCAATTACTTAATTTCTACATAATTTAAAAATATATATAAAAGGTATGGACTTAATGAATCAAATTATGAAACATTTATTTGAGAAAATATCAAACAGAAATATCGTATTATTTTGAGTTCAACTTATTCAAAATGTGTTCATTAACACACAAATTGACAACATTCCTTTAATTTCTTTCATTTTTTATTTCTTTCTTTTTTGAGACTAATGTCAAAATAGATTTTCCAAGTACATTTGTACTTTTTTCATTATTCTGCAAGTTTGCAGATTTATTAGTAACACTAAAATAAATGTAGAGTAAGAGTTTTGTTCTTTTGCCATCACTTAGGGTTGTCCCCATTGTCTAATCCATTTTTTTAAATCAAGATTTAACAACATTTAACCTATCCTGGATAGGTTAAAATTATTCTATTTTTTTTGGGTTCAGAATAAATGGTTCCAAAACGATGTCACAAACTAGCTCAGCACTCCCTGTGGTAGCCTCCAATGCTATCCCGTGTTGGAGTCGCAGCATATTTTGAATTAACTTTTTCCTAATCTTTTCTGATTTATGCATATTTATGTATAAACTTGATTCGGCAACAATCGTTAGCTGAGAAAATCCTAAAAACTTTTTTTGAGACACACAAAAAGTTGCCATTCCACCTCAACATACGATTTAAAAGCAGATTTGTTTTGTGGGGCACATGTCCAAGTTACTCAGCACTTCTGATGTAGGTTAACACAGCTATGGCTTACAACAATTAGTAGCTTTTCTCAGCCCAAAGACTTTCCAGAGAACGTTTTATTTGAAGTTCATGGAGTTTATCCAACTCCTTTTGTGTGATTTGGTTCCAGCATCACTACATTTTTCTCCTCCCTTCTCTTTCTCGTTTTTGTTGTCGTCTTTTTATACTATGTTCTTATTTATTTCTCTCTTTGTTTTGTTCTTTTTTGGAAAAGTAGTGAAAAGAGGTAAAAAAAAAAGTAATAATAAAAGCTGCAGCCCATGGGGTTGGAGTCTCTGAGCCATGCAGCAGTGGTAGAACCACAAGCACAGGTAAGTGCACTGACAAATGCTTATGACATGTTATAAAATGCCAGTATAGGTTTTATAAAGGACCCCTGTGTGCAATCTTTAATAAAGAGGCATTTATTCCCCCATTGACTCACAGGCTGCTTTTGCCAGGGCCTTGAAATGAAAACATTAATATATGTATTTCAAAAGTGGTACAACTTTGAAGAATCTTGCTGACTCAGTGATACTTGATCCAAGGTTCAGATGTCAATTTTTAAAAAATAGAAACTTATAGTTTGACTAACTTAAAAACTAAAATAATCAGGCCTCTGACACTTTTTTTTTCTTTTGGATGGTACTGAGAAGAGTTTAGGAATATGTTGGTCAGCAATGCTGTTTACAGAACAGCCAAGTGCATACATTCATCCTCTTTCCCAGTGAGTTGACACATTGTCAAAATAGTAGCTCTTAATCAGTGAGATTTCCCCAAAGAACAACATGTACAGAGCAAACAGAAACACCCAAGTTCAGTTCTGACCTCCCACAACGTACACCAAAGAATCTGTGTGCTAAAACATTTCTGGCACATGACATGAGGAGGCTGCACGTGGAACTCGGCTTGCAAAACAGCAAAGCAGCCGTTCAACCACTGAAGAAAATGGGGAAATGCACGTTTTTCAAATGTGCACTATTTCACAATTCTAATCCAAACATCCGCTTCTAACAACGTGAAGATTTATCATTTTTAAGTCTGGTTATTTAACTTTTGATTCAAAGTGGAGTCACAGTAGATGTCATCCCATTTTTTATTTCAATTTATATTTGTACGATTTTTTTTCAATAACTGAAATATAAAACTTATATCTGTCCCAAAAAAGTTTTTTTTTTTTTTGGAAACCTGATGAAAATTTATAGAGGCCTGATTTTATAGACAACTATTACACATGCAGACCATATAACACAAACTTCATTATCTGTTATCTCCCTTCATAACAAACGGAAAATGACACTTTTTTTCTTATGATGAAGATTCTGGACTAAATGATGAAAGTGTGACTCAGAAAATCACACTTAAAAAAATCATATTGGTTACATTTCTGAGATATATGAAAATAAAAGTTGAAATTATTATTTTAATGCTCCTGGGAGTGCAAAACCTGTTATTCACATTTTACTTTTCATCTGCGAGAGGACTGACCTAAATTGAAAGGTTCGACTCTGATGTTATTTTAATTTTTTTTAAAGCATTCCCAGTGGTAAGTTGTGATAGTACTGTTGTTAGGGTATAGCTTCTGCAGAGCGGCACTAGTTCATTATTACAATTGTCTAATTTACATTCCCATCCCTGTTGCTGAGAGCTCTCTGTTTACACGCTCTCCCACTAGCTTACAGCCCCTCACTTCCCCAGCTTACCATTACTGGGGAGAAAGAAATTGTAAGTAATATTGGAACTATCCAACCGTACAACTTTGTGTCTGCAAGTGGATGCATAAGAATGGAGCTGAACTGGTCAGTCTAGCACATTTTCTTTGTTCCAAACATGCTCTTTTTAAATAACATTTTCTCATTTGCTCTTCATTAACAAGAATTTAAGGAAAGAAATATTCTGAAATGCAATTTTTAGCTTAATTTTCATAATATATGTCCTCCATCATGGGATACATTTCACATGTTAAAACACCAAAAACACAATGTTCATAGGAGCGGGTCTTCAATGATTGAATCCCTTACCATTGGTCCCTCAATTTCCAGTTTCAAAGAGAGCATTTTTTCATAAAGAAATTATCTAATAAATAATCAAACAAAAATGAAAAAAAAAAAGATTTGCTTCAAATTCATTCATTCATTCATTCATTCATTCATTCATTCATTCATTCATTCAAAGAGTAGTCAGAGTAGAGCCCAGAGGATCTGGAAGAAGGGGCCGGGTAGAGGGTAGTCTGGGCGACTTTGGATGGATGGGTGGATGGATGGATGGATGGATGGATGGATGGAT
The DNA here is from genome assembly GCA_003999625.1 of Oryzias javanicus. Taxonomy (NCBI): domain Eukaryota; kingdom Metazoa; phylum Chordata; class Actinopteri; order Beloniformes; family Adrianichthyidae; genus Oryzias; species Oryzias javanicus. The sequence continues at coordinate 10,711,699 of CM012446.1, forward strand.
GGATGGATGGATGGAGAGTCTGGCTGTCAGGCAAGAGGTCTAGAGACCAAAGAGGAGGTTCACGGAGGTAGTGAATGAAGACGTGAAGGCAGCTGGTGTTGGGCTGAATTCTTCCCCTACCCCTTCTCCCTAACCCTAAATTTAGCCCTTCAAATGGAGAGTTATGGAAAAGTTGTGTCTTCAAATTCGGATGACACCCCTAATTGCTTATGTCATCAATAGTTGCCGTTAGCCAGGTGGTGCTAGCGCTCAGAAATACAATACTGTCAGATTAGCTGGAAGGCAGAAATGGAACCCAAAGATGCAAAAACCGCGAAGGCGAGAACAGGTTTGTTTTCTAGAGACAGGAAAAAGCCTTGAGTCTTCACACTGGGGGAGGGTATCATGGAGTGGACTTCTCCGGCTGGGCAGGTAGCGCACAGGAGCAGAATCAAGACAGGCGAGTAGGTGGATAGAGGGAGTGAGCTGACAGGCAGAGCAGGCAGAGTGGTTGGAGAAGGCAGGCCGACTTGAGGGTGGACAGGGAAGCAGGCATTCCTCCGCGACGAGAATTAGCCCTTCAAAAAACAATTTTAGACACCCCTGTCACTTCAAATGCCCCCACAATTAAAGGAGTAGGGAAATAATTTGGATTTGATCTTAGAATAGAGGATGCAGAAGACAGGGTTAGTTGGAGGAAGGTGATTCGCTTTGGTGACCCCTGAAGGGAAAACCGCAAGAAAAGGATAGTGACAAGTTCCATTTTAAGTTCAAATCACACTAAATTTATATTTTGTGAAGGATTCACAATTATTTTTGACTGTCCAGGATCAAAGTTTATTTAAGTTTATGAATCTTTGATTTTCTTGAAGGGAAAGTTGTTCTTTTAGTTTGTAATACCCATTGAACACAACTTTAAGGTTCTGCAACTGGACTGATAATTTCTAAAATTGTGAAACAGCCCAAATATCATCATAAAAGCTAACTTCCATTACTCAAAAATTTTAGTTAACCTATAAAGACCCAGACTCTTTAAAAATAAAGCCATGTGATATGCACCACAAACCAAGTGGATAACAGAACCCATTTCTGATATCTTTCTGTTACATTGATGTCACCATGAGTTCTTATGGGCTAAGAAGAAACGATTAGCATTAGCTTATTCAGCTTGAATGCGAAAATGGGAATATAAGGTTTTTACGATCTATTTTTTTTCCTTTTGTTCTGAGACTTTTCCCACCACTTCCACAGCATCTGTCATAAATGATGCCATCAGGGAGGTTTTTGGCATGTGTGCACATGCCCGTGCACTCGTGCATGTGCGTTCAAGTATAATGGCTGCTGCGATGGTGGTGCTGGAGCCTCTTTTCTATGAATGTCATACTTAAAAAGTGGAATTCATGACATTCCTGGGAAGTTTAGACAGTCTTAGGAGATTTTTTTTTTTGCATCCACCCTACCCCCACAAAGCCTCTGGCCTTATGGAAAAATACAACATGTTCCAACACACACCATCACAGCAATCAATTACCTCTAACTGTTGAACACACATTGTAAACAACAAACATCCCAAAACATCCTTCAATTGTAACCTCATGGCAATGAGGTTGACAAGCATCTGTGGCATGTTGGTTTGATCTGGACTCAACCACTAATTCATGAGCTGGCTAATTGACCTCAACTATTCTAAATATATCGTGTGCTTATTTATACCACTAACAGAAAATAGCTCTTTCCCTGGTGTTTCTGTTTTCTAAACAAGAAAAAGTGCTAAATGTGTTCTCTTTTACAATCAAAGACTTGCTCTGCAGACAGGTAGTCTTACATCAAAGCTGGTGTAACTGTAATGCTGCACAGGCGCCGAAATGGAAACAATGCTCTCTAATCAGGTCTTGTCAAACAACACTTTTCTAATGAGCTGCTTAGCAAAAGTGCTTAGCAATGTATAGGCATGCATGGTCCAAAATGTGTATGTGGAGCTCATCAAAGATTCAAATAAAAGTGGAAATCTGACTTTGTCTGCTCACTTGCGGTGATTCCAAGCATTCACAAGGAACTGAGTCAAAAGAAAATCAGGCTCATGTGAAAAATTTGGGAATGAATCGTTATTTTTCTGTTAATTATGCATGCTTTTGTAACAGATGGTCCTTTATGTCAATACTTCTATTTTGTATTTTAAAGGTTTTATTGTGAAAACATACAGTGTGGTCAGTCCTGTCATATAGTCATCAGTAATGGCAAAATAGAAAACATAAAGTCATCAAAAAGGAGTAAAATTTCTAAAATTGTGCAAAAAATCTGTAAATAAGCAAAGGAATCTGCCATTGAGATAAGAGACGTTTTCTAATGCTACGGTCACAAATACAACTGCCAACACGCGATGGGGACGCAACGGCGGAATGTTCAAGATTTCATCCTGTCGCCCAATTTTTCTGAAAATCGTTGGTCATGAATGTAGATGGTAGCGGTCAGACTCCACGGCTACCAGGCGTCTTGGGACCGGTGGCTCTTGACCTGGACGGCGGCCATCCAAAGTCATTTACACATCGTCTAATTAGCGCTGCTGTCAGCCGGTGATTCTGGCTGCCACCGACCTGTGACCGCTCAACAGTTGCCTGATTTTGCAATGGTGTCATCCCTACCTGTGTCTCCACTGCCACCTAAAGATCTCAAAATGTCTTGGCTCGGCCACCTGCCAAATTTGCTGAAAAACTTGCATTTAGGTTGCGGTGGCATCTTGGGACCGTAGCCATACAGAGAAAACTAATTTTACAAAAAAAAAATGTAGTCATTTAAACTTGTTTTCTTAAACTATGATGATTTTGTTATTGAAACTCTGCAAAACAGAAAATATGACATTTTTTATTGAAACAAGGATCCCTTTACTTTTTTTTATTCTTTTTTGCAGTTTGCAAACTCTTTTGACCAAGTCTTCAGTCAAACAAAAAGAAACATTTGTAAGTAAAATAATCTTATTGTATGAAAACATACTCGACATGCTGAATGTAATGGTTTTCTTTGCAGTTGTAAAGCATGAACTGATGCCAGAATTGTATCAGCTTACTTTAAAATCATTCACAGCTTATATGTTGATGTATTTTCATATTACTAGTAAGTAAAAAATGAATGTATACATTGATAAATCAGCCTATATGCCTCCACAAACATTTCAACAAACCAGAGCCAAGATTTTGGTGTTACAATGGAAAGATTTATTGTTCCACTACAAGAATACTGTGAGCCAGCTTGTCTTCTAACACAGTCTAATGAGGCAGGAACAAATGACTATCCACTCTAACACTCTTTCTCTACGTGCACTTCTCTGAATATTGTCAATTATCCCCCATGTCGACGCTGACCTGCCTCTGAATATGGGTCAGAGGGTACACAATCACCTGGTAATTACCAGAAAGTAAACAAGCCAAGCCAGGGGAGAAGTTTTAATGATTGTCAGGCTGCCACAAAGAACCCTTCATCTCTAATGAGGGGTAAGTGTGTCATATTAAGCTGCACAATTGTTGGACCTGTTCATCACGATAAATTTAGCATCCCTAGGTCCAATATTATTGGATCAAGAAAAAATTGGAAGACCAGGGTGATCGCATAGAGGCATAACACAAAATGCTCCCCTTGCTTCAACGATGATGTCAATCGTGACCTTACATAATAAGCACTTTGACCAATTCTCCAATCAGATGCATAATTGCTCGCCAGTCTTTTCACTAGCTATGACACTATGTGCCACCCACGGAGTCCACACTGGCCTCATGTCTCACTCTCATTAAATGGGGCCTTTGTGCTCCAGCTACTCTCGTTTGTCCCAGCGTGCCCACCTATCAGAGGAGTCGACCCCCGAGTCCGTACGCAGGATGACATCAGCTCCATCCCTCACTGAGGCTCTTGCAGCCAAGGTGAGGGCTCTCATGGGCATCTAAGGCCCATCTCTTTCCCCTTATCACTCAATAAGTCCTTTGTCCTGACCAGGCTCGCGGGTTTATGTGGACAGTAATGAGACGAAGCACTTTATAATCTGCCAGCACTCTAGCAATATAACCCATACAGAACAAACTCTATAATAGCACATTGTTTGAGACGAGTTAAGTCTAAGATATGGAGCTTTCACACCGGTTGGAATCAGAGCCCAGAGTTGGCCTGCTGAGTTTGGCCTGTAAAACCTTTCTTTTCACAAGTCAGGTGAGTTTACACACCGGAGTGCATTAATGTTTGAGCACACACACCAGAATTTTTTTGTTGCAGCATACACTCATACAGAGAGAAAAAGCGTGTTTTTGAAGCTCCCAGCTATTAAGATTATCAAGAAAATGTTGTCTCACAACAGCACAAAAATACACGCACTGCACACGGCTCTAAACGGAGCCAAATTTAGAAACTTAGATATCATCTTCAGGTTCCTCGAAGACTTTGGTATTTGATATTTCACAGCTTCTTCTGCACACTGCCCAGCACCTCGGCCCTCTCATGCACCCTCTCTCTCTGCATGACTTTCACATTTACAGAACGTTTACACAACCAGACCTCAAACTCAGCAGTGATTCACCGCTCAGATTTCTTCAGATTTTTCACATAATGTTTTAAAAATGCTTTTTTTTTCAATTTTATTTTAAAGCCACCACTTGAAACCCTTTTTGAGATGACCCCGTTGTACAAATATTATGGGAAGTAAACACCTGTCATGCTTAAGTAAAGCTGCAGCAGTGATGGAGGTCATTCGTCATCACAGAAATGGACTGGGACATCCGCCACGTTGGCGTAAACACCGTTATGTTGTGTTTGTTTATAGCTAAGGTTTAAAGCAGGAACTTTTTCCTTCAGAATTGCTTTAGTGGTTTTATGTCTAAAATGATATTTATATATCTTTTGGGCAAAGAAACCACTAAGCAGGTGGAAAGAAAGTACAAAGATAAATGAGGAATCCTGAATATTTTTCTTTTAAACTGCTAAGAAAAAGCATTGATCATCATACAGGACATCTTCTCTTTGTCCTACTTCTTAGAAATGAGCTTTTAACAGCTGATTCATGCTCAAACTAAAATCAATATATACATTTTATGGATTAATAACCAGAGATTAGCTCAGACTAAATTCAGATTAATGCATTCTCAATGCAAAAAGATGATTACTTTTACCATCTTTGCCATTTTGGACAATAGCACCAGTGGATGAGAGGTTTTTGAAGTTTTTATGGGGTCACTGAAGCATTGTTGTCCAGCTGCTTAGCACCACAAAGCATTAACTAGTTAACCAAATTACGCCCACATGCTTCCCATAAAGTGCTATAAGGAATCTGTAAAGTAGTAACATCGATTCTTGTTACAGAAGCCCCCCCTTCCAGCATAGCACCCCCCCAATCCCACCATCCCTTGGCCTGGCCTCTCTGTTGTGGTTTCATTGGTCGGTCACTTGCCAGGGCCCCAGGGTCCCAACTCAGAACACATGTCTGTTTTCTGTATGTTTACAGTACAGCAGTCAAAGAGAATGAACGTTCTGCTGTCAAAGCATACTTGTCTCTTCTCTCTGGACAGTGTCACTGTGAGAAGACAATGCCTTTGTTGGGTATAAACATGACATAAACTGACATATAGTCTTCATCAATGTAGGAATAGAAATGCTTGTTTGATGGAAACAAAACACAAACTTGAACGGCAACTTCAACAGCTGTTGATGGTCATCTCTGAGAGCGCTCATCCTTAAGATGAATGCCTGAAGTGGTTCTGCAGTGTGTGCACAGATGTCTAACGAAAAAGTCCATGTTGATGTAGAACCTCTATAAAAACAGCTTTTTTTAAATGAAATATTTTTAACTCTTGATGTTCTTTGAAATAATAAAACTCTGACTGTAACAAAACTCTGCAAGTAACAAAATTCCAGCAGATTCTGAAGTACAGAAAAGCAGCCTTGCACTGATATGCAGTACTTTACAATCATGAAGTGTTTAGACCAGGGGTGTCAAACTCAATTGCATAGGGCAGGGGTCCCTAACTGGCGGGACCGCGGTCCTGATCCAGACCCGAGACACTTTTATCTGGTCTGCCAATATTTTTAAACAAAAAGTATGATATTTAATTCATCTTTACCCACTGCGATTTTTGAATAGGCGTGCGTGAGTACAGCTACATGTGGACCAGGGTCAGGTTCATAGCGGTGTGAAAATGTTTACATGTTGAGATGTAAAGGTACATGTGATTGAGTGAACAATGGCGCTGTCTAATGTGAGAAAAGTGGACTCTAAATATCGTGTCTCCTGAAGTGTGGACCGAAGCTTTCACTTTCATTTTGCCAGCAGCGAGTTCTACAGGGTCGGTGTGTATTATAAGCATGGAGTCTGTTGCTCGTGCTCAAAGCGCCAATATCAAGCAGCACTACAGGACAAGACACAAAACGTTTGACACAAAAAACCTGCCAGGATGAGCAACGCGGGCACGGAAAATACACAAACTGAAAAGACAGTATATGCGTACAACACACAGACACTAACAGCACAACAACGGGTTAACGAGTACGAAAGGAGATGTTTTCTTTTTTTCTTAACGCTCATTGTACACATTGACAATGTTTGGTTCATCATTAAAAACAAGCACTGCTCCCAGCTTACCTATGAGCATGTGTACATGGCTCAGAATAAAATGAAACAAACAAACTAAAAATATACATCAGAATGGCTTTGACTCCTTTCCTTCCCTGTCAGCGCTCATGCAAATGTCTCACTCTGAAATAAGTCTATTTTGCAGTTGACCTTTATTCATAAAGCTTTTTTGCACTTATCAAAATATTCCATGTGTCGTAGTATTGACAACCTTCTGTTAAGGGTTGTAAAACAGAAAGTTAACATTTGTACAAGAAAAGGGATTAATTATGAATGTTTTTTGAGGTACTTTCATGTTACCTCTTGTACTTTAAGTGAAACACAGCAAAATGTTAGTTTGTGAAAGAGCACACATATAACTGCACTAAAAGGAAGATTATGTGCAATTTTTTTTTTTTACTCTTCAATGTAGTAATGTACATTTAAGTATGTTTGTGCAAAAATAAATGTGAGAAATACTTGTTGATACAATACGATTAAAAAAGTCTGCCAATTTAACTACAGATTGCAATTGAATAAAAGAACAAAAAAGTTAATTATTGCCTGAAGATTTTTGCATGCTCAGACCCTGGTCTACCAAACTGACAGGGTTTCTGGACCTCTCGCCAAATTAGTTGGGGCCAAAATCCAGAACACACCTCCACATCGCAGGCCGGACAGGATAAAGATTTTTTGAACAACCTAAAACTAGATTTTTAAAACTTTAAAACCGCAACTTTTTAACCTTATTACGAACTACATATATCATACATATATTACACTGTGATAAGGCTTGTGTGAATACTGTAAGTTGAATTTTGCCACTGAAGATGCTAGTGCTAATAGCTGAAGATGCTGAAATTGATAGCTAGAAATACTGAATATAATAGCTAAAAATACTGAATCTGAAAACAAATAAATAAATAAATAAAGTTCGGTTAGCTAAAACAACTAGCATGTAGCTGGGAAAAAAATATACTCCAAAACAGGCTAAAAATAAAAAAAAAGCATAAATTAGCCAAAACTGAAGCTGGAACATTTGCTAAACTCCAAAACAGAATTGAAAAATCTAAAAAGATTAAATATAACCTTTTCACGTGACGTCACACAAGTGTGATGAGTCCCATCTGGCTTGTATTGTTTAGAACAGCAAAGTTGACTGCTGAACACTGTTTAAAACAATTTTCCACCATTGGGACCTTCGACCTTCTGTCCCCTACCCCATCCCTGGTAGGGGGGCGGGAACCCTCGGCCTGGTGGTCTTGTCTCTTGGGGGCTGGTCTCCTGGGTCCGGCGGCCTCCTCTCCACACCAGTATAGGGATCCCCGAGATTTAAGATCTAGAGCAGGGGATCAAACTACATCGGAGCCTGGGGGTGTCCTGGTCTTGGTGGCGCGGTTTCTGGTCATTGTTCTCGAGAACTGGGCCTCTCCAAAAACTCCATCAGTGGGTGTGCCTGGTCGGGCCTTGTTTACATCACTCCTACGGGATCCTCGTTTCTCTTGGGTGCCTCCCTCCTGGGTGGGGGTGCCCCCTCCTGGGGGGAGCATGGAAGTGGGTCTCCCTTGGGGGGCCTGGCTCGTACCTGGGGTGGGGTGGGGGGATGCTCGGCACTGCTGAGTGGTGGTGGGCTGCTCTTCTGGGGTTGGGGGGCTCTGCGGGGTTAGTCCTCCTGGTGCGGTGGGGGGCTGCTCTTCTTGCTGGGCTGGGGCCTGAGCTCTCTGTGCTCCTGTACCTTCCTGGCCTGCTCTCAGGTGTGGGGGCCTCTGCGGTGGCCCCACGTGACCTGGTCTGGGTGTTTGCTGGGATTCCCCGGCGGGCAGATTCTCTCCGCGGCTCCATGGCATATGCTGGGGGGTCTGGGCTGCTGTTGCTGTCCTGGCGAGGGGTCGGGGAGTGGGGATGACCAGGCGCTCTCCCCTTTCGTACATTCCATCATCATCCGCCTCAGCAAAATATAAACACTCACTTGAGCACAGGTGTCAGCTCACTTTCGCACTAATAGCATGCATGACAGAACGAAAGGCTTTATTTGTATTGGTTTGTATGATTAAGTGTGTGAGCTGCAGTTGCAGTTGTATTGTGCATATTACCTATTACTTAGGTAAACATTACTAACACTTTACTAACATAAAACGTAAAGCATTGTCGATTTGAAACATCAGTTGATTCACGTTGATATGCAGCACTTTACAGTGGTGAGATGTTTACGCAAATAACAAAAATCAGCTGATTATATCATAGTGAAAATTGTCTTTGTATTGTTATGTCATACTTTACCAGTGTAAACTTTATTAACACTTTACTAATGTAAAGTTGGTGCAAAGTCGATATGAAAAGCTACTTTTCTTCTTATCAGCTGATTCGTGTTGAAATGCAACACTTTACAGCAGTGAAATCAATATAAGTCAGCTGATTCTCACACGGAGAACAGCTAAACTGCTATACTGACACACATTTTACAAAATTTTATGTTTTTGCTGTTTTTTATGTTTTCATTTGCATTTTGTTTCTGAATATATGTGTCTTAATGAGACAATTTTACCATAAGCCCAGGGACAAGAAGATGAAAAACAGCTTTGAAGCCAACTATGATAGTGCATTAGCAATTTTCAATGTTCAAGATTCCTGTCAAATAAATGAACAAATACATAAATGAAGCCACTTTGCTAATGTAAAGTGTGGGGCAAAGCCGATATAAAAGCCCCTTTTCTCCACATCAGATTCAGCAGATTCACGATGAACTGGTCAAAGACTTACGGTAGGTCAAGGAGTGTGTATTCTTAAGGTGTCACCTACAACATCTCTGTGCTAAAAGTGTTGGGAAAAAAATGTGTTTTATGATGGATGATTTAAAATGGGATTTGATGTTTTATATGTGTTAAATAAAACGATGATGTGGTAAATCTGTTCACAGGCTCCACACATTACCTGGAAGGATGCAAACTTGCAGACAAAAACCTTTAAATTTGTATAATCTTTACTAGTTTGTGGGCTGAAAGTCTTTCAGAGTTAGTTTCATCTTTCTCTTTAATTTAATGTGAAGCATCAATGTGTTGTGCCTATTCAGCGATTCAAAAGAAAGGTCTGCTGCTGAGAATTTTCTTAGAGAGCGCAATTCTGAATGGTCCAGATCTATTTCTTAGTATGCTGGAAAGTCCACAAAATTCTAACAGAGATGTTAAAGTTGGTCTGTTAACAACCAAAGGAACTGAATCCCTCCAAGACTTGCACTGAAGGTCTCCAGCAGTTTTTCCCACAAGGCCTGAATGCAGCTTAAGCAGGCGGTGGTGAGGCACGCTCAAGCAACACACTCATTGGGCCAAATTGAGGGTGTGTAGACAGTGTGGGCAATGGTTAACAAACACAAATTGAGTAGGAGATTCCAGTTTGTGGTATGGGCTTAACTGGAGACCAAGTTCATCTCCACCCGTGTGCCACAGCGTGCTGCACCCCCTCTGTGAGCGCCATGGAAATCCAGTGGACCGCATACTCCTGTCAAGCTTAAGCTAATTTGTCACACAGAAAAATGAACAACTTTCTCTTTCTTTTTAAGGGGTTGGGGGGTAAGTCTCTACTGAAGGCATGTTGTGGGACAAGAAAATCATAAAATTGGTGTCAAAAAGAGTCTGGTACATTTACCATTTACCATAGGAGCACAACAAGAGTAATAAAATGTTGAGGTTTTGTGTGTTCCACCATCTCCCAACCGAAATACTTCGTCTCTCTGCACAGTTGTGCTGAAGTCACCACTGTGCTTTAACCTAAATTAAACCGATAGATACTTCAGTCCCACATAACAATTATCTGTATTTATGGATGTGAGTGATCGTCATTTTGGTCAGAGAAATGGTCCGTTTTATTGACAATCTAAATATAGCACTAATTTTAAAACGTTTCCAGCACACTCTGCCAGAACTTCAAGTCCAGTTCCAATCATATTTGTTGTAAAAACGTTCCCAGTGGTCTTTTATTATGATTTTGCCGTTTTTGGCCAAAATAAAAAAAACCTGTTGTTTTCCAGAACAAAGTTTGTGCAGCAGTTCATCAGCACGTTAAGTAAGTGAGGGGAGTGTCGTCACGGAAGTTTCCTTTGTTTACAAACTCTCATCCCTCTAGCTTACAGTAAGCCTCCCTGATATTATGAATCCCTCTATACAGTTCTAACATTATAGCGGAGTAGCAAAATTGGTAAGCAATACTGCGGCTATCCAGCTGCACGGTTTTGAGCCAGCTCAGATAAGGAAAATGAAGATATTCGTGGATCTATTTGTTTACAAGTCGGTGCTTCAGAATTGAGCGATGCAGGGAGACCCATTTCACTTGTGCATCCCAAAATAGAGCTTTTTCAAATGGCATTTCTTCAATTTCTCCTGGTTTCTCAAAATGAAAGTAAAGAATTGTAAGAAAAGATCAAGATAAAACGTAATATTTGTCGGAGGGAGATTTTAATGTGACAAGGATTGAAACATTTTGATAAACAAGTGTCAGTCAAATATCTGTACAAGCCTGTTTGTCTTCCTCGTCCTTGTTGGTCTCTTTCACACAAACAGCTGCCAATGGTTTCCCCACGTTGGTTTATGGGGCGCCTGAGCAGTGGCGTAATGCATTTGTTTTGGGGTCTGGGTCACACACAGACACTAAACCACCTGACTGCTCCTTGTTATGCTGCTGCCGAGTGATGGAGGCCGAAGTGCGTTTCACACCTGAGAGTTTTAGCAGTAAACCACCAGCTGTGGTTGAGAGAGTTTGCATGTTGTGTCAACATTGGTTTCCTTGACGCGCGCCCACAATTCAAAGACAATCATCTTTGGTGAAGAGGAGAATGAAAAGGGGCCTGCTAAATGAATTCATTTTGCCTGTGTGGGTCTGGCCTCTGATTTACAATGTTCATCATGGAGAGGCTGTGCTGCAGAGGTGTGTTGCAATCAAAGGAAATGATGAAACAATTAGTGTCAGCAGGCCCCCTGGAGGCTTCAGACATTAGTGCAGCTCTTTGCTCTGCATCCATGTGGTCATTTTCTTAGCACTCCACCATCAGCTTCAAGCGGAGCCTTTAAACAATTCAGCAACACGAGCTCGTGGTGTCACATGTCGTCTTTAACTGTTGCTTTAGAAAAGGATTCCCCAACCGTCTCCTCTCTCCAATGCCCCCAATTCATGCATTAGGCCCTTTATTGTTTGACGTTCATCTTCAAGTTGATTCCATCCTTAAAATGTAAAATTCTGTCGTCTTTGTTATATTATCATTCAAAAATGACTACTTAGGCAATAAAGTTTTAACATTTAGTTTGAATTGGAAACCTCATTCTTGTGTGTCCTTGATAGGTCATCACATTCAATAATAAATTAGTTTTTTTTTCTTCTTTTTTTATTTCAGCAAAATGATTTCTACCCAACAAATTTCCCTCATCATGCACATGTGACACTGCAGATCCACAGGTTATGCCTGATTTGATACAATATTGACTTTTTCTGCTCTGGTTTGTGGATCCCTGCAGCGCTGTCACGTTAAACGTGCTCATAAATATTGCTTTACGAGGCCAGTTTTATGGCAAAAGGGGGACTTTTTGGTAGACACTCCCCCTAAAACCCTGGACGCGGATTTCTCCGTCTCTGATTGGCTGCGAATCCTCAACCGACAACACCTGCTTAACTCCTTCATCCAAATTGACACCCAGGGGCTCTGAGGAATATAGGCAGCATCCCTTCCAGCTCATGCATTCAGTCCCACAGAGCCACTGCTGCAGCCACCACAGATTCCGGGGTGAACCCTCGCGCGCTCGCACCGCCGGATCCTTGCAGGGAATAGAGGCGCACTGTCCCGACAGACAGACAGACAGGCAGGCAGACGGGCGAGATGTTGGTCAAGCTGGCCGTGGCGCTGCTGGTCCTGTCCGTGCTGGAGCAAGTAGTGGGGTTGGATAATATTGATTTTCACGACAGTCCCCCGGAGAAGCCGCTGAGCCAGAAAGGGCGCCTCTCTCTGCAGAACACAGGTAATAGTGTCATCACAGCGCGTGGAATGGTCGCTGCAGCTGCTGTGGGGATCTGTGTGCGCATGAGGTTTGTCCGGACACGTGTTTCCGTGGCTGCAAATTAAAGCTTGCAGGAGAGGGCACGTTCGGACAATCCACGAAACGCACCATTTTTTTTTTCTTCTTGGACTTGAATCGTTCCTTCATAGGGCGACGCTTTTCCAGTCCCAACGAAAGGCGATATTTTGTCAATACTCGCAGACAGAAATCTAATACGTTCGTAAACTATTAATAGAAAAGGCACAAGGTAAAAGGCTTTGCACACGGCAGCACATCTAGGTGAGCGTGCGCGCTGCCTGGAGACGCTGTGCGCGCACCTTATAGATCAATTATCCAAAATCAAAAAATGATTTATTCCTTGATTTTAATTCCACTAGATGGATGTTCTTCAACTGATGTTGGGTTATGTGTTCCAACAGGTTAACAGTAACCAGTATAACTGGTGATTAGTGCTGGGGGTGATTCATTTCACCTTTACCCACAAAGAGGCTGCGCTTAAAAACCACGGGGACAGGTGTGATTTGTCTAATTGACACTAAAATCACGCGGCGGGAGCGCAGCCTTTCCAGCAGAATTGATTTCGCCTGCCATATTATCTCCAATAGAAATCAGTCTGGATCACACAGGTCTTTTTTTAAAAAGTCTTTTTGGTGAGGGGGGAATCCAACGAAATGGGGACACTCCACCGATGCAGGTCTCGCAGCAGAGACCCCCAGTAACACCACTGTGTAATTTAATGCGCGTTGCGGCCGAGCCCGTACGATCCAAGCACATTCCCGCGATGCCAAAACAAGCATTGCTGACAGCGGCTCACTTTTCCTGCGCACTAAAGTTCAGCTACGTGCATACAAACCTCCATAGCCACCCCCACCTCCCTCCTATTGCACCCCCCAAACAGAGCCTCTTTGTTGACAAGCTAAGATTTCTTGGTCATATTTAATCATTTAATTGTTACTTCAAGATTGAGCTCCTTTTACGCAACCGGTGCGCACGAAATGAAAATGTTTGCGCATCCGTCTGACTAATAACACTTCAATCTTTTTATTAGATTTTTACATGTGCATACATGGATGTTGGTGTTTAGTCTTATCATAAGTTTTCTATAACTCTTCAAACATGGGAATACTTGAGGATTGCAGAAGAGCAGCAGCTTTGGCGCGTCTCCAGTTCCCGCCACATGAGATTAGATGTGTAGAATTAACTTTCCTTTTGCAGCTATAGCATCCATTGTGAGTGAGGGTCATTAATTATTAAGCAAGTGATGTCACTGGAGGGATTAGCCCGCGTGCAGGAGATCACGTATTCACATGTAGTCACATATTTCCGGATTTTTTTTTCTTCTCTCTTTTACGTTTTTTTTTTTTTTTTTTTTTTGCTGTTGCACCCCTTTAATGCAGCCCCAGACAATGAACAGCAGTAATGACGAACATGTTCATGCACATCTAGTGAGCAGGAATCAACTGCATTTCTGGTAGTAAAGGCTGTATCTGCAATGCACCAATGCTAGGCAGTGCAGATGGTGCAGAGTGACTTTGGAGTATTTGTCACCTAGTGTTATACTGAAGAAGCCCCTAATCCTGAGAAATAAGACCCCACATACATCCTTTACCCCCCTCTCTTTTACCCTTAAGTCAAGAGCCACATAAGCTCTCAAGTGGTGCAGTTTTCAGAAACATTCAGAGTTTCTGCTGTGAAGAGATCCGTTCCCTTGCTTAACTTATTCTCTATTTCCAGCTGAGATCCAGCATTGCCTGGTGAACGCCGGCGACGTCGGCTGCGGTGTGTTCGAATGCTTTGAGAATAACTCCTGCGAGATACGAGGGCTTCAGGAAATCTGCATGACGTTCCTGCACAACGCTGGCAAATTTGACTCTCAGGTACTAAGACGGTCTGCCTGTTTTGGGTTTTTCTTTTCTGCACACAAGGTGCAACCAGAGGCAAAATTCCTTTTCCACGCTCCACTGCTCCGCTGTCATGATGCACATTCCTCAAACCGTATCTTTCAATTTCTAGAAGTTTATACACACATAAAATGATCTCTTTTCCATTCTTTGGGGGCAAACTTGGCTTTCAGTGGCCTGAAATGTGTCCTGTTAGACCAGGGGTCACGAGCCAGCTGGAATGAAGCCCAGTTAGCTCTCTTTTCATACATAGCGGAAGCTGACATTCTGCCAAGACAGGCTCGACTGGGGTGTTAATATGCCTATAAGGTCACATACTAGGAATTTACATCTTTGAATGACTAGAACTCTTTGCACTAGAAGTGTTCTACTTTAAGTGTCTTCAAAATGTAGGCAGAAACTTCAAAAAGTGCATCTTCAGAAGACCAAAACAATCACGAGGAAGTAAAAGGAATTCCCACAGCATTGTGGGACGGTTATTTTTAGGCTTGTGAAATGATGCAACAATCCAAAGGCCTTCCAGTGACTTTGTCTCTGTGCGTTTGTAGGGGAAGTCCTTTATCAAAGATGCTCTGAAATGCATGGCGAACGGACTACGGCACAAGTTCAGCTGCATCAGCAGAAAGTGTGTCTCCATAAAAGAGATGGTGTTCCAGCTCCAGAGAGAATGCTACATCAAACACAACCTGTGCTCTGCTGCGAAGGAAAATGTGGCCGTCATGGTGGAGATGATCCATTTCCAGGATCTTTTCCCCAAAGGGTGAGTTAGGGTTAGCAGGAATCTTCAAAATGGTTCATTTTTCTTTCTATGCCCCCATCCCGTTTATTCTTGTTCATTTGCCAGGCCATGACGTATTTTACTTCCCAACATTAAATCACAGGATTCATGTGAGTAACCCGCCTCTCTCTGTCTAGTCCATATGTGGAGCTGGTGAATATACTCCTGAGCTGTGGGGAGGAAGTGAAGGAGGCGCTGACGAGGAGCGTCCGGCTGCAGTGCGAGCAGAACTGGGGGGCTCTGTGCGACAGCCTCAGCCTCTGCTCCTCCTTCGAGTCGCCTCCCGCCAGCACCGCTGTGGGACATCACCGCCACCACTTGCCTTCTCACCTCGAGCCTGAGCACCCTCGCCCTCCCCGCCAAGACAAAGAGAAAGTCGGTAAGGCGGGCTTCGGCACTCACCCACGCAACCGCAGTCAGGGATCCCGACGTCAGAATTTGGAAGCTGGACTGGTGGCTGAGCAGGAAGACTCCAAGGCCACCGACATCCGGAGGTGAAAACTCAAGAGAAACCTGAAGCTCGGGCGACATTTGAAAGCCACACTTGCAGACTTGTGCACACCTCACACACATGCACACACGTATATCACAATGCAGACAGACTGAGCAGGAGGAAACAAGCGCCAACCTTTTCAGTCCTTCTTCCGCCTCTCCAGTCATTCCAGCAGCCCCACACGGTAAACTTGCAGGGTAATTGGGGTATAGCTCATACTGTTACGCCAGACTCAAGGCCGCAGTTTCTGTTTATTCTTATAATGAATAACAAATGTAATTGTCATGATCATATCAACTGATTTTGGCTCTAATATAGCATTTCTCACACTTACTGTAAAATTTGATTATATTTGTATTATTTATTTTATTCTTTATGCAATGTTAAAATATCAAAATGTAAATAGAAATAAACATATCTATATTTATATAATCATGTATAAATATAGCTTCAATTTGCAATATTGATATAGGATAGGTGGCCCTGTGATGGACTGGCACCCTGCCTCCCACTACATGACAGCTGGGATAGGCTCCAGCAACCTCCCACCCCCCAAAAACCCTGAGTAGAATGAAGCGGGTATAGAAAGAGATGGATGGATGTAGAGTAGGTGACATGTTCTCTCCACAGTGTTCCACCCATCACTCATTGGTTTGTAGATATGTAAGATACACAATTTGCTGTTTTAAAGTGAGAATGTGTATTATAGTTATAGATACTTGATGATTTAGAAAAAAAAAAAAAAAAAACAAATTGTGCAGGTTTTGTCCAGTTCTGGCACATAGGAATTTTAGCGCAAACTTGTGCATTCTTAAAGTGAAAGTCCACTTTAAAGAGGATGAAAATGTAATATTATGAAGAGTCATTTTTACAGCTGTACACATCTCTATAAGAAAAACTAAGACCATGTGAATTGGAAAAAGGATGTAACAAAGCAAATGTAGTTTTTCGGGACTTTGTTGTTTCATACACTTTGAAATGTGTCACTTTAATGCAAAAATGATTGCACCCGTCTCTTTCATTGTTTATAGAGCTTTAGGAACGGTCTCTGAGGCATTACAGGTCATTTGTATGTGCTTATTTTCAGGAGATGATGCTTCTGTTCTCACACAGTAACTGAACTGACGTAATGCATTCTCTTTGAGCTGGTTTTCCATTTAACTGTGAGCTACCAGTTAGAGGCAGCCAACAAAGGCTGTTTGAATTCAAAGGGAAAATAAAAATCACAAACATAAAGGTGCCTAAACGTTGTCCACAGTGACCGCTTCTCTGTGATTTAAGTAAAAGGGTGATACTTTATTATGGGGAGATTTACTGTTGAGCTATTTTTATGATGGTGTTGAGCCACGAGTCTTAGATTTTGCACTTTGGATTATTGTCAGTTTGTGTTGGACTGCTGCAATTTGAGGAAAATGACCAGATTATTCACCCTCCCTGAGCAACCTGGGTTTCCTTATCACTGACAGCACTATGTCCTGCATGGCTCCTTAGGACCAGATTGAGCCCCTTTCTGTAGTCGAGCCATGTTGCCCACGTCTGGTGCCCCAGCGGACAGGAAATAGGTTTGAAAGAAACCTTCCAGATCTCTGGCTGTCTTTAAATTAGTCCCTGTTCCTCTCTAGTCTCTTACTTGGGTCCCAATGTGAAGGCCTGTTATTTGTTAGAGCTACAGGCAACACAGCGAGAGCCCAGGAACTGGGTTACGTCCACACACGGGGGCTCTGGCACTGTTATTCTAAATGTTATATTTACCGAGGCCACCAGAGAATTCCTCTGGGTCACAGCCAAGAACCAATATGCAGGGAGGTGGAGGAGAGGAGCAAGAGGGAGAGGGACCCGCTCAACAACCTTTTTTTTTTATTTACGTGATCATTCACTCTGTCTTCTAATGTCTTCTTTTCTTCCTCTTTTAAGTCAGAAACATACGCTTTTTGACCATTTCAGGTCTGTGACATGCTTTAGCTGTAGAGCGTCTGAGTATATTCCACCTCCTGCTGAGGTGTGCTTGGTGCAAAAGGCAAACAAACGTTCTTTTTTTTCAGAAATGATTAGATTAATGCTCAGCTGTTTTTTTTTTTTTTTTCTTGTTTTTTACTCAGACATTTAGAGAATATTATATGTTAGACTTTCAAGCTTTTTTTGTCCTTTTTTTTGTATTATTCTTTTGTGGACGTTGGGTTATCCCAGCACAAGACATAAGCTAATTCTATGAGAATGTACTGTATGAGTGTAAGGTGACAATCTGTTCAGCTCTCTGTCATAAAGATTAACATGTCTTTTTGTAACAAAGTGGTATGATATTCTAGTGCTTGATTGTTACTTTAGTTTAGACAATCGCTGATTGTCTGGACATTTAAAACTCAGTAAAAAGACATTGGGGATATCACCCAATTACATGTTTGGCCTCTTAAGTTCAGATGTGTCTGCTTACTATTAAAATATTTTGTCATACAAAATATGTTGTGTCCTACAAGATGTTTTCATTTTCAAGCGAACTGACTTTTAAGGAGGCAAAACCTTAAGCGAGGCGGCTGAGAAGCCCGCCGTGTCTCAGGTGTACGCGTTGGTTAAAAGACACCGTATTCTCGCTTAACGTTCCTCGCTGACAGCGAGGTACAGGCTGTGTTTAAAGTTTCAAGGACTAGAAATATCCTGCCTATTGAGATGCCTAAACCTCTACGTCAGCAGCTCTTGATTGTGTGCAATGCGGGAGGTGGGTTTTGGGTGTCAGTTTTTATGAGTTGTCCCAACAGTGTTCATTGCCTCGCAGAACATTAAGTCTGTGCTTTGCTTTGAAAGGTAAGCTTCCAGCTGGTGTTTGGGGTCTCAAAGTCAATACTGAGTCAAGTTAGCTCAAAAAGTCACACTCGTGGGCCATTTGTAGGGGGTCTGTCACACAAATACTACTTTTTCTCTTTTTAAATTGAATTTTTTTCAAGGTCCACAGTTTGAAAAGAAATGTACACACCATGTCATCGCGGCATACCACACTGCCTCTGTATGTGCAGTCCTGCTTTGCGTCATGTATCACAATCCAACAAATCATCTCTTGAGTGTGCAATGGTGAGAAATAACCACTGAGAGGCGACAAATCTTCAAAAATCGCAGGATACAGATTCCTTAGAAGTTGAATGATTATTTTAACACTAAATACATTTTTATTTCTTAGTTTTTCCAATAATTGTAGGATGCACATGGCACAGTCATTGGATAAATCTGTAGGAACTAAAAGGTTGCACTTTTATCAAATAAATTGTATTCAATCACTGTTTAGTGTTTTTCATCACAACTTTTTCCTATGAAGACATCTGTGGCTCCACGATGGACAAACTTATGCTCTTTGGACTCTAAGAAGTCAGCCAAATCTGGTGTGTAACAGTGGATGGATTGGATGTTTGAAATTGTGTAGATCAAATGATTGCTTTCAGAGCAAATGAAAAATATGTGGATAGCATTTTAGTTTCAACATACAAAAATGCCTCTGACCTACGAGACATTCATAAAAAAAACTGTTAATAACCTTTTGATAACTGGGCCATCCAGAAGCGCAGACAATGCCTGACCGGCCAGACGCAGAGGTGACATAACCCTTCAAAGTGAAGGAAAATGTTCGTTTAGATCTGTTTAGAAAATATTACCTACAACCATTGAAACTATAAAAATTAAAGTTTTAGGCTTGGATGACACTATTATTACCTGATTGCTCAAACCTGAAAAAAGGGAGTGTGGGATATTTTTTTAAAAATAGATTTCTGTTCCTATTGCTGAACATCAGGTGTGCTCCAGATTTGCCGTATGGAGAGACAGTCCTCGGGTAAGAGTCCCTGCTTCTTTGCTTCATGCATCTTCACTATGGCTCCGAGACTTAATGCAACTTTTCTCTTTACGGCATGGCATTTATCCTGTTCCTGGGAATTTTGTTTATCTCTGCTGCTGACATATTTCTCTGGGGAATGAAGATGTGCTACTTGATAGCCATTTCGTCCTTGAGATAGAGCACTGTTGTTCTCTGGAGCTATGGGGTATAAGTTATGAAAGCAGCGTTTTGCTTCAAGGCGCAGCATAACACACATTTTTAAAAGTAAGTATGCTATGTTGTCTTATTGCATTGAATTGATCGAGTACTTTTCAAATTAAGGGCAATGTGGGGTTAAGTATGTCGCCGAAGGGCACACTGGTGGTCTAGCCAAGGATTTGAACCTCTGACCAAACCGTCTTGTGAGAAATAAAAACATGAATAAATGTCTTCTTCTAACCTACAATCAAAATCTGCATTCTGAAAGGAACATCCCTTTTTAGGGTTACTTCATGTGGATTATGATGTGCAGTCCTGTCTCATGAGATATTTCCTGTCCAGTGGTGCTCCAGTGTCACATCATCAGTTAACTAGTAGTGGAAAAGTGTGCTGGTATAATGTCTGCTCTCAGAAAGTATGTACACCATGGAAATGTACTTTTTCTCATCCATAAATGCAGAGGGAGTCCACTACGTTGAATGGTGCTTTCTGATAAATAAGTCAAAGTAAGGATAGAATTCCTATGTAACATTGAACCACCTTTAGCAGTCAATGGGATTCATTCCATCCTGTTGCTTTACATAGATTTTACACTTCAATGAAAACCATGTTTTTAGTGTTTTTAAGACGTTCTCATGGCATTTTCCCCATGATTGAGGACATTTATCAAGAAAGTTCAACTTAAAATTGCATTTCTGAATATTTCTATATTCAGATTGTTGGAAATTAGGAAAAAAGGACATTTGAAAAAAGCTTGTAAGTGTGACTTACAACTTACTAAGCCACAAGCTCCTTTGTCTGAGCTCGCTTCTAGCTCAAAACTGTACGGCTGGATCGCAACAATATTGCTCGCCATTTTTGTTGCACTGGTAATGTCAGGTTAGGGTTGTGAGGAGCTGTAAGCGAGCAGCAGAGAGTGGAAATAGATATTTTATGGGAAGGGGGCGGGCTTATCAGTCCTGACCACAACTCTTATTGCTACTCTTAAGAAACTATGTCCCAGAAAATTACAAAGTTTTTTAAAAATTTGGCTAAAAAAGGATGATATCATGAGTAAAAAAAAAAAAAAAAAAAAACTGGGAGCACTTTTAAAATAGGTTAAAAAATGAGGTGAGTGGGGTTTTAAAAAAATCTAAAGCTGATTAAACACTTATCCCATTTTTTATGGGTTTTTTTTCTTGGGAATTAGCTTTAAATACAAAAAACAAATCCAAAATCTATGACTTTAGGGTTGGAGAATAAATTGCATTGTAACACAAAAAACAACTTTGCTCTGAGATAAACAAAATAAAACAACATGTCATTGGTTGGTGGTCCTCCCAGCTTGTGCAGACATGGCAGTGGAGCTCTGACAACATGGAGAGAAGCTGAACAGCACAGAGAAGCTGTGCATCTGCAGGGAAACCTGAGATATCTGGCCTCAGGCACTCTGTGAATGTCTGCCCTGTGCTCTAGAGTGAACTAATGAATTAATGACTGAGTGCCTCGGTTACATGGATGAATCATTGAAGAACCATTTGGGGAGAATATGTTCACCCCACTTTTTTTGTCTCCTGGAAGGCCTCAAAAAGACAGATGTCCTACATTTAGGTGAACTACAACCTGTTCAAACTGCTTCCGTATTATGTGCTTTGAAACCCTAAATCTACCAGCTTATCTCTAAAACAAATTGAACCTCCGCAGCAGTGCAGCTGCTTTCGCTTGGGAATACAGAGTGTATTGCTTTTAGGACAGGAAAATGCTGACTCACCTTGGAAAGCTTATGGCATACATAAACAGAGAAGATGGAACAAACCATCAAGCACATGAATGAAACTGTGCCAAAGCTTTCTGACTCACTTGGTAGATGCTGGCTGTGAATATTTAACATCATGACCAGCTGCTTGTTACCTCTATGAAGAAACCTGAAAGTCCAGATCCAGTGTCGTGCTGTTAAACCACCCCAACAGGCCCTGCAGAGAACTGGGTGGGGTGATGCGCTGCTCCACGACTACAAATGAAGGCAGCATCTGCTTTGAGAAACTGAAACACTATGTTAATGACCCTGAGTCACTGTGGAAAGAGCAAACAATAATCCAAAGACTATGTTCGTGGTAAGTCAAACCAAGTTAAGGGCAACTCACTCTTACTTTTGAATGTTTTCTAAAAACAAAGTTTTTCTGCTGCTAAGGATTTGTTCCGTGTGTTTGGAGCAATCACTCTGAAAACAGCAGGTCACAGCTATTGAGGTGCAAGCTTGATTTCCAATTAGACTTCTTTGGACCGGCTAATTTGAGTGGATGTTAGTGCAACTTGTAAATGTGCTATTTTTAGAGTTGTTGAACTTCCTTCTACAAAAAGTATTCTATTTAAGTGTACTGCAAGTTTACTTATTCTATGGTAAAAGTAAGGTAGTGTACTTTAAGTTTAGTTTTTATATACTATAGTATATTACAAATTTGAAATGTTCCAATTTAGTCTGAATAAGTGTTAGCATACTTTCTATCCTACACACACATGGTCCATGTAACTTTTTGACTTGTGGGGCGCAAAATGTTCTAAAATTTGACAAAGGGGCCAGACTAGGAGTGTATACATGGAGAGTCTTTGTAATCAACCATATAAGAGAAAGAAATAGCAGGGAATCTGAACAAAAAGATGCTTTAATCTAGATTGAAAATCAACTTATACATATATTTCTGAGCAGCACATTTTAGAGTTTTCATTTCAAAACTGTGATTTTTGTTCTCCTTTTATTGCCAATTGCATCAATAGGTGTATCCAGGTGCTTTAAGAATGGTTAGAAAAAACGACTTATTGACTTAGAAAACACACATGCAAGTCAGAAAAACCACAAAATCAGAATAACTTTTTGAACCGAACAAAGGTCAATTTACTTTTTAGTGCTCCATCAACACTAGGGAGAACCAACCATTAATTCACAAGGATTGTCAGTCTAAGTAATTCCTGTTTGGTGTGCCAAATTTAAAAGTTTAATGGCTTTAACCCCCCCAGTCTATAGTATACCTGCTTTAATTATAACCAAGTATATTACATATACAGCAGTGTACTACTTATTGCTAAGGGCACTCTTGATTATTTATACCTTATCAAAGTCCCACAAGGTTAACACTTCATGAGTAAATCTTTTTTTTGCTAATTCTGCAGAACAGATGAAAGAAGCATTATTTTTAAAGATATCTTTTTGTAGCCTTTGTAATCATCCCTCTGCAAAAAAAAAGCAGTACACTTAAAGTTTATTTTATTAAGTATACTGGAGTATAAGTATGGATATAGCAAGTATAGACCATGTTGTAGGAAGTATAATAACTGAGAGGTTTTTTGAGACAAAATTGGAAAATTTTATAAAACAGGTCATAGATAGTGAATAAAAAGTAAATTTCAAGTACTCTGCCTCACTTTTTTGCATATATTTGGAAGTACTCTTAAATAACATGAAATGAATGGTTTGGTAATGCTCTAAACATGGAGGATGATCATTTGAGTGGTGTGTTTGCCATTGATTTGGTAGAAGCTCAAATGTGTCTTTCTGTGTGTCACACAGGGTGAGGTGAAACATTTGTTTAGGCAAATCAATTCGTCTGTTTTCAAAATGAATGGTTGCAAAACTGAAACTTGGCCCTTAGAAATGTTAAAGTTTTCTCCTTTTTAGAGAGATTACAGTTGTATAATTTATTAGTAACTCAGCGAGTCATGCTATAAAAGGACATATTCTTAGTACTGATCATTTCGTAGCATCTCTATTGGTGAGCAAATGAATCTGCCATTCATTGAGAAGGATCACTGTAGGACAACCCCCGCGGCAATTATCCAATCAGATGTCGGGTTTTGATTACGGTAGGCGGGGCGTCACAGGGAAATCCTTGCGCGCAGTGGCTGGTGGTTGTCGGTGAGGGCGGGGCTTGTAGACGGAAGTGTTTCCCGACTGGCCCAGCTGTCATCCAGAAGAGAGAAGAGACCATTTACACCGGCTGGTCAGAAAAATGCAGAAAAAGGCAAAATGCTAAAATGTGGTAACATCTGAACGATAAGGTCATGACGCCGAACTGAAGGTACCCACACTGCACATACAACCGAACGCGCGCGCGCTTCGGCTCGCGAGGGACTTCGCTGAGTCTGCGTCGCGTTATTTCGAGATGGGAAAATGATGACAAGGATTCGTATGCTGTGTGACATTGAACGCACAGGACACGAAACAGACGAGGTCGTTTAAAGAGCCGTACGCTATTTCGAACTTGTCACGGTTGCGGATAATGTTACGCCGCCGATAATGGTGCTCGGCGTTCGCGACACATTGACGTTTAAGGAGATGAGTTGGCAAATGTGCTAGAAAAACCGTCTCTGCGTGTGTCGGCTACTCTCCTAGCCTAGCGTCTTGGTGAAGGGAACTACCCTAGATTTAGAACAGACAGGAGACGTCATCAACATTTCCCTGTATTTAAATGGCTTCATGTGAAGAGATAATACCGGAAAAATTGACAAATATTCTGTAAATGTTGGTGCCGTCATTCGTCTCGACGTCTGAACGCCTCTTAGTGTAAATCTCTTTATATTTAGCAGTTGTGTGGTTTTTTAAAAAGGCACATGGAAGGTGACGGAGCAGCTGTTAGCTTGCTGCTAGCTGCGAAATGACCTTTTCAGGCGTCACCCAGAAGCTTTTTATTTGCTCTGTTCTGGTTAGGTTGGGTGTTTTCCGTCGTGGCCTGACTGCTGTAGTGTTATATTTCACCCAGGCCTCCCATGGCTAAGCCAGTCAATGATTTAATCTCATTGATTGCATCACAAGACCAGGCAGGGTGCAGCTCAAGCACATTCACTCTTTGGGGAAGCTTATCTCGAGCAGAGCTGGGTAAAGTATCCAAATATTAAACTCGAGTAAAATATATATATATTACTAAAGTGCTATTTAAATATTTACTCAGTAATTTTTTATTTTAATGAAATAAATTCAATTCAAACACGCGATTTACACTCTAAAATGAAAAATATTAAAACTATTGCTCTAATTTAGGTATTTCCTTGTCTTGAAATATATTTAAAATAAAATTGGTAAACATTTGACTAAACTATTTCTGTTTTAAATCCCAATGTTTAAATTTGTCATATTTTCCGTTTAATATTTACTTATATATTGTGATATTCTACATTTGTACAGCCAATGTTGAACATTTGTGGTAAAATATATGGTTTTGTAACCTTTAATGTTTATAAAAATATTTTATAAATCATTTTTTTAGCCTTTTTTTAAAGACTCACTCTATTGAAAATCAGGTTTTTGACATGTTATTTTGTCCTTTTTCTCACGATAGAGGACATATTTAAAGAAAATTTCACAAAAAAATTTTGTTTCCATGTATTTCTTTATTCAAATCGCTGTGAATCAGGAGGAGACGACAAGATGACTGAAAAAAAGCCTGTAGCTTTGACCTAGTTGCTACAGTCAGCCGGCCACAAGCTCCCTGCTCCTCTTTATTCTGATGCATCCACTTGTAGACGACTAGATCCATGTGCACCTTTGTTTTCCTCATTCGAGCTGGCTAAAAACAAAAACTGGATAGCTTTTTGCTGTACTTGTAAATTTAGCTTGGGATGTGAGGGTCTGTAAGCTAGCTGGAGACGGTGTAAACGAAGGGATGATGGGAAATGGGGAGGTGATCTTTCTCAGCACTGCAGTCCCTCCTACAACTCAGGGATGAATTTTTGATAAAAACTGTCCTAAAAATTTTTTTTTTTAATTTTATAGGCTAAAAACGCATACAAATAATAATACTGACAAAACTTTTACAATTAAATTAAACAATTTACAATTAAATTAAAAGATGATTGAACTTGGTCTTAAAATGGGTAACAGTTTTTTTTTTTTTTTAGCCATGCCATTTTTTTAAAAATGGTTTAATCAGAAATCTTCTTCCTATCTTAAGCTATGTTGCGTAGAGAATTTGACGCATGTTCAAAAATGTGCTTAACGGGCATTCTTGAACACGCCTTGAGTCCATGGTATTCAAACTGGACAATCAGGGAAGGGATTCTTCATCTTTTTCTACCATTTACCATCATATGTCCGCCACCTGCAGTTGGAAGAGGCTTGGTGTAGAATGTTGAAGGTGCTCCAGGCTTTTCTTTCACCACTCTATTCTGATACATGAAAGACTTGATGTGTTATAATTCCAGCCAGACCCCAACTGAAAATATGAAGTTCTCCTCCATGATCCATTCCCAGAATGGTTGACTTTTCCTTATTTTAAAAGGGACCCCATCCATACCTCACTACCAAATCCAGGTTCCTGATTGGTCAAAGTTTGACGTGGTTTAACCAGCTTTGCACGTTTTGTTAAATTTAACTCACACTACCCATCTCTTGCGTTAGGTTTTCTTTATAGTGGTCAGGTTGGCTAGAAATGTGTTCAATTCTTTGTAGGATTGTCAGTTAATTCTTTTTCATTTAAATTTTAGGTGAAAGACATTGGTGTAAGCCAGAGGCAAAACTGAACATTTACTGGGGGTTCTAATGGGGGACTACGGCTTTGGAGTTCTGGTGAAGAGTGGCAGTAGCAACAAACCTGCTTTTCCTGTGAGGATCCCTCCTCACCTTCAGTCTCACCTCCCCTCAAACCCTCCCAGCCCCCCTTCCTTCATAAACAACACCTGCTCCACCAATGGGGGCAGTGCCTGGCTGTTCCCTCCTGTAGCCCAGCACACTAACATGCAAGATGAGATTCTGGAGTCAGACAAGTCCAAGGCTTTGGACCTCCAGGATGTGCCAGAGAAGCCCCAGGTGCAGGCACACCCTCAAACCTCATCTCCAGGTCAGCCGGAGCCTGGCGGAGGCCTGACTGAGATTGAAGGGGCGCTGGCTGAAGATGGGTCCTTGGAGAAAGGTTCTCTGGAGAGTAGTGGTGGAAAGGAGAAGCTGAGGATGGAGTCACCGGTTCTGAGCAGCTTCGACTACCAAGACAGCCTGGGAATGGGCACCAGCTGTGCTCAGTCCACTTCCTCCTCCTCTTCGCTGATCAGCTTCAATAACTGGTCCCCTGCTGTTCCATCCACCCAGTCTCCCGTGGTTGGTGAAGATGTTGGAGGATTCCTTGGTCCAACTGGCACAAATGCCAACGGACCTCCTTTACTCTTCCAGAACTTCTCTCCTCATCCCGCCCCTGGTTTTGGAGGTAGTTTCTCCCCACAGATTGGACCAGTCTCCCAGCACCACCCACCCACACCTCATTCCCAGCACTACCACCCTCACAGTCCCGGGGTTCAGCAGCACCGACACTCCCCAGCTAGTCCCCATCAACCCCAAACTTCCTTCACTCAACATCCCCACCGTGCCGGTCCCTTCAGCCAGCTGCCCCACCTCGCCACTTCTCAGAACAAATCCCACTCCCCCTGGGGAAGCTACCAAAGCCCCTCCACCCCCACATCCACCTCTTGGAATCCAGGCGGCTATGGGGGCTGGGGAGGCACACAGGGCATCCGAGATTGCCGACGAGGCGTCGGTGGAGGGATGTCCGGCCTCAACTCTATTTCTCCAATGAAAAAGTCTTTTCCCAACAACCAGGTAGACGATTGCAGAAACTCAGCAGTTCAGCATTGATGGCACCCCATCTTTGATAATAAAATGTGTCAAACTGATGCTTTTCCTCCAGCTTCCTTCACAGAAGTTCCTCCGAAATAATTCTGGCATCAATCAGAAGAGCTGGGTCGAGGACAACATGAACCGCAACGACAACGTTTATCCCTTTCAGGTATGAAGACAAAATAATACATTAATTACCAATATAATAATTAAATTACAAGAAATTCTAGGTTTTGCAGTTGTATTTATGTGAAAAGGACAAAAAAAATTAGACAGCAAGCTCTTATTTAAAAAAACTCACTGTATTTTCCATGGGCCAAATGATTTTAATCTTGTTAAATATGCATATCTGTGTCAAATGAAACAAATATGCCTTTTAGTAGAACAGGATACTTACAGTTCTGCCTACTTAATGAATGAATTGATAATTGTGTTTATTTGTGTTTGGAGTTGCATCTAGACGGTTTGGTTGAATGAAGGCAGTCTTATCATCTGGTCTTATCACATGTTGTTCCCTTTTGTTCTGATTTAAGAAGTCTTGTGCTCCTCTGTGGCTTTCCATGCCCCAGACCCTCCGACCCTCAATAGTTTAATTATACTTCTGTTGGTCGAAGAAACGTTGGGATTAACTCTGCATTTTTTGGTTTTTCTTTCTTTACACTGTTGGAACATTAAGGGGAAAGATATTTTGAAGGAACTTAAGACTATACTTTTCTCTATTTGTAGTCCTAGACAGGCTTGAGAATGTTTCCTCCGGTGTTTCTCTTCAGGAGGAAAACCTGTAACTGTTGAGCTAATGGTGTTCTTTCCGTTTTTCAGCCTGATAGAACCCGACCTTTTGATGGTTTCAGCATGGTGTCTCTGGAGAACTCCCTGATTGATATTATGAGGGCTGAACAAGACTCCTTAAAAGGTTGGTTTGCTCTTCAAAAACAACTGGAAGGTGACATTTTGCTCCCTTCTCTTTTTTGCTGTAGGAAAGTATAGGAGAAATGCAGCAAAGTTTTTTTCTT
Source organism: Oryzias javanicus (assembly GCA_003999625.1). Taxonomy (NCBI): domain Eukaryota; kingdom Metazoa; phylum Chordata; class Actinopteri; order Beloniformes; family Adrianichthyidae; genus Oryzias; species Oryzias javanicus. The sequence goes on from CM012446.1 coordinate 10,740,072, forward strand.
TAATATAGTATTATTACTTTTACAGTTCACATAGGCTATTTCCAAATTCCCACCCTAATCCCGAACTACTAAAAAAACAATATAGTGCGGGACTATCTAGTGCCCTGAATTTAAAAAGCAATATTGGACACCATGGTCACTACTTGTCTTTCAATTTTCCAAAGGCGGGATATGACGTCACCGATTTCACAAATACGAGCATTTCAACATCTATTTATGACTCCACTGTGTTCTGATGCTGAAACATGGATGGTTTATTAAGAAATTTGTTTTAAACATGTTTTTTCGCAAAAAATAGTTTGACCGCAATGTATTGTGGCGTATATTCGCTAATGTAGTGAGCATCGATGCTCGCTAAGACTTTTGGGAAATTTCTAGTCTTTGTTTTTTGCATGTTCCTGTGAAATTTTGTTGATGATGGAGTAAGACAATTAAGCTCAGAATTTAATTTCTGAGTATTTCTTAATTGTTGTGAATCAGGAGCAGTCCATAAAATGCAGTTTGAAAAAGATCAAATAAAAAAACAATTGTTTTTGTAAAGTAGAAAATACACTGGACGGGTCATGAGCTCCCTGCTTCGGGAAGGGGGATGGGGTTGCTCCGCACCAACAGTCCAGTCTGCTACTGCCACTCTAGAAGTTATGTCCTAATAAATAACATTCTTTTTCTTAGTTTTTCTTTTCATTTTGGCTAAAAACAACATGGTCATAATTAAAAGGGAACTGGAAACGCTTTGAAAACAGATCAAAAGATGATTGAAGTGAGGACTTTAAGAGTATTAATCTACATTCTTGTTGCTTCTGATGATTTCTAAGTCAATTATGCAATAATGTGGACAAAGTTCCCAACACTTTTACTCTGTAAAACGTTTTTAATACACACCCCAAAAACAGCTTGTTAGTAGTAAAGCTCCTGAACCATTAAGTATATTGATTAGCACCTCGGTCTTCTGCTGACATATCTTTTCATCAAAAGGGTGGAGTGAATGATGGTACATTAGTGTGTTCCAAATTATTATGCACATTATATTTTTCTGATTTTTCTAAACACTCTATTTTAAAGCCTAATTTTCAAGTTACTATTAGAGTATACGTTAATCATTATTGATTCTAAAGAATTGAAAATGGTAATTTGTAGAATTTGCTGCGTCATATTTACTGAAATTAAAAGTTATTCCAAATCAAAAACATCTTCATAGGTTATATTTGAACATGGAACCCCCTACATTTTGTAGCAGCTTCATAATTCTTGCATCTATTGAAATTGTGAGTTTTTGGAGAGTTTCTGCTTCAATTTCTTTACAAGATGTCAGATTAGCTTCTGAATTGGGTATTTTGAAAGAAACAACACTGTTTGTTATTCAAACTCGAATGATTATATGTACGAGAGTACAAAATAAGACAATAAGCACCTTTTTTGAAGGAAAAAAAAAGCTACTATCCTTGTTGTAGACAAAACAGAATGGGGACAGTACTGTTTATCTCTGGCACTCCCCCAAACAGCTGATTAACTATTTAAACCAGTGCTGTATTGTGACTGTATGTGAATAGTGTCAAAAGAGCTGTATAGACCCAAAACATCTTATCTTAAGCCAGTTTAATAACTAGGTCTGTAGATGATAATCAATCAATCAATCAATCTTTATTTGTATAGCACTTTTCATATAAAAATAACACAAAGTGCTTTACATTAAAAGCAAACAATATACATAATATAAAAACAGGTAAAAATTTAAATTAAAATAAAGCCCCCTGCTCCAAACCAGCCCACAATACCCTAATCCCTTTCCCACCACCCACTCCCTAACCGATAGAAATGATACAAAAGGAAAATAGAAAAATTGGCTGAGCACGTAAATTGACTCTGCGAAACTAATAGTTGGGACCTCCCTCTCAATGAACAGCCGCAAAGCCAGCCAAATGCAGCTTCACAGGCGGGGTCCCGCCTCACCACAGCTAGGCGGTGACGCAGGTCCCCATCCAGAGCCGCAACAGCTGAACCGCAGCTGACCCGAGAGAGAGAGAGGCCCCAATTGAGGAAGCACTGGATATAAAATTTAAAAATGAATACAATTGTAAAATGAGAATAAAAGAAAAAACAAAGTAAAGGTAATAAAGGAATTAACAATAAAACAATAAAATAAGGAATTAGCAATAAAACAATAAAATAAGGAATATTAAGATCAATTATTAATAAATTAATGTAAAATTCATAAAACATGATAAAATAGATAAACAGATAAAAGTAGCAAAATTAGCTAAAAGCAAGGTTAAAAAGATGAGTCTTGAGCCTATTCTTAAAAGCATGTATGCTTTCTGCGGCTCTCAGGTCCTCTGGCAGATCATTCCACAAACGAGGTCCATAATACTGAAAAGATGCCTCTCCATGAGTTTTGGTTTTCACTGTAGGAATGACCAGTAGACGAGAGCCAGAGGATCTCAGGGTCCGCGAGGGTTCATAAATGACTAAAAGATCAGACAAATAAGAAGGCCCAAGACCATTAAGACATTTGAAAACCATTAAAAGTATCTTAAAATCAATCCTGAAGCTTATGGGGAGCCAATGCAGGGATTTTAAAATTGGGGTGATGTGGGCCCGCCTCCTGGTCCTGGTGAGAACTCTTGCAGCAGAATTTTGGAGAAGCTGAAGGTTCTTAATGTTTGTTTTTGGAAGACCAGCAAGCAGGGCGTTACAGTAGTCGATTCTACTTGTTATAAAAGCATGCATCAGCATCTCCATATTAGCAAGAGAGAGAATTGGGCGGACTCTAGCCAAGTTTCTCAGATGATAAAAACCTGTTTTGACCACATGTTTAATGTGAGGGATGAAAGTCAGCTTTGAGTCAAAAGTAACGCCCAAGTTTTTGACCGTTTCTGAACAACTTAATGAAAGTTCCTTAAGTTTCAGACATTGTTTCTCTCTCTTGGCTTCAGGACCGATAACTAAAATTTCAGTTTTTTCCTGGTTCAGTTGCAAAAAATTATTTGCCATCCATGATTTTACATCTATAATGCAGTTAAAAAGTGCTTCTATTGGCCTTGTGTCATCAGGAGACACAGCTATGTACAGCTGGGTGTCATCAGCATAGCTGTGAAAGCTGATGTTGTGCCTCCTGATGACATTCCCCAGGGGAAGCATGTAGATGTTAAAAAGCAAGGGGCCAAGGACAGAACCCTGTGGCACACCATATTTAATTTTGTGAACCCCAGAAAAATATGTGTCCATGCTTACCATAAAGTGTCTCTCAATGAGGTAGGAGGTGAACCACTGAAGAACAGTCCCTGAAAGGCCTATGTTTTTCAGTCTGTTTAACAGGATCAGGTGATCAACAGTATCAAAGGCAGCACTTAGATCTAGGAGAATTAACACTGAGATCTGACCTGAATCCAAGGCACATCTAACATCATTAACAATCTTTAACAGGGCTGTCTCAGTACTGTGGTTCGTCCTGAAACCCGACTGGTTTACCTCAAAGATGTTGTTTTGTGAGAGAAACTCATTCAACTGAATAAAAAACAAGTTTTTCTAAAATCTTGCTTAAAAATGGCAAGTTGGACACTGGTCTGTAGTTATTAAAAACTGTAGGATCTAGATTTGTTTTCTTGAGTAATGGTTTCACCACTGCAGTTTTAAAAGCAGTAGGAAAAACGCCTGTCTGAAGAGAGCAATTTATAATATTTAAAATCTCACTCTCAAAAGATCCATAGAATGATTTAAAAAGTGTTGTGGGGATAGGATCTAAAAAACAGGTTGTTGGATTAACTTGGGAGAAAACTCGACCAAGTGTTGCAGCTTCAACCAGGTCAAAACTGTCCAGTGCTTCCTCAGGTAAGATCAAGCCATCGTTTACAATAAAAAGGCTTTTCTGATCATTTAAAATACTCAACCGCACAGAATCAATTTTGCTCCTGAAGTGGTCAGCAAAGTCCTCACACAATGAAGCGGAAGCTGGTAATGGATTTTTATTAATGTTTGAGTTGATCAATGATTCAATCGTGTTGAAGAGACTCTGGGATTATTTTTATTTTCAGAGATGATGTTTGCGAAGTAAGCATTTCTGGTCTGTTTAGCAGTTTGGTTGTACAGTTTTAGTTGATTTTGGTAAAGTTGATAGTTTATTTCAATCTTATGTTTTCTCCAACGTCTTTCAGCAGCCCTGGATTGTCTTTTCAGTCGTTTCATTTCCTCAGTTCTCCAGGGGGTGTGGGTTTAATTCTTATCTTTTTAGTTTTAAATGGAGCAACTGAGTTGAGACTGGATGATAAGTTATTGTAAAAACTTTGGACAAGTAAATCACAGGGGGCTGGTAGAATTATTGGCGGGTTGGAGTGAACAGATGAAATAAATGCTTTGACCACCTCAGGAGTTAAGAAGCGTTTCTTCACCGTTCTCACAGAGGTCTCTTGCTTTATAAAACCAGTAATGTTAAAAAGCACACAGTAATGATCTGATACAGCCAGATCCACAACAGAGGACACACAAGTGGGTAAACCATGACTGATGACAAGGTCAAGAGTGTGCCCCCTGTTGTGAGTCGGCTGCATGACATGTTGTTTAAAATCCAGAGAAGTGAGCAAGTCCATAAACTGAGTGGCATTTCTGTCTGACTCCCGGTCTACATGAAGGTTAAAATCACCAGTTATTAAAATCATGTTAAAGGAGGTGTGGACAGATGCTAGGAACTCAGAAAACTCCTCAACAAAACCAGAGTTCGGTCTCGGTGGTCTGTATACTGTGATGCATAAAATTGGAGGGCTGTTAAAAACAAAAGCATGATGTTCAAAGCTGGGGTACTGATCTAATGTAATCTGCTTTACTCCTAAAAACATGTCATGATTTAAAACAAACCAGGTTGTAGTGTTGGGGAAGTTCTTACTGGCTCCACTGCTATTTAGAAGATAGGCATCTACCCATTCACTGGTGATCGAACGAACTTGGTGTAATTGATCATCACCAAGGGTTTCCTAATTGGGTTAGTGATCTAAGGATCGATTCCCAAAGCTGGCATAATCTCAAAGTGTCCTTGGACAAGAACTTGAACCTTTAATGTTCCTTTAAATAGCTCAGATGACTGCTTTGTGTGTACAGAGTGTACTTGCATCACAAGAGGCATTCATTTACAAATCAGTTGGAACTACAATTGCATTAGGAATTACAATAATGATAAAATATGTGATCCGTCAACCAATTAAGTTTGTTTGTGCTGATGTATGTCTGCAATTTTTTGTGGTTATTGGATAGTTATATTCATATTTTCTGATGGAATCTAGACTGCAGAAAAATTGTAATCAATAAATTTAAAATAAATAGACTTTTTGTGTCTAACACAGTATGATGACTCAGGCTTGTTTTTTGCAAATCAATTTGGTGGTGAAACCATGTTGTGGAATTAAATGTTCAATCCTCTATCTGACATTGATCCCGAGCAGTCCAACATAGTCAGCAAACAGGCCAAGAATCCAGTTTATTGCAGCGACTCGATCAAAAATCACAACTCGAGTCTAAAAGGTTGTTAAAACTTCCCAAAATGGCTGAGCTTTAAGGAGCAGCTTATTGAGCAGAAGTGATGTAAGAAAAATAAAGCAGCATTTCCTTCAGTCTGACACTGATTACCAAACGAACTAGTTCTTCCAGCTATTGACTAAAATGAAGTAAGAGACTATAATAAAAAGAACACACAGCTATTTTAAGGTCATTTCTAATGAATTTAACTTTTATCATTCCACATTACATGGATACAGTTTAAAAATGTGTTGTAAACTCAATAGGAATAAGTTATGTTTACTGTTACTCAACTGTTTAAACTTCAAACATCATGGAAAAGTACAAGTATTCTGCAGTCTAAGCTGCTATCAAGTCACAACCAAGCAGTTCAAAGTTTTGAACCTTAATGAACAATTGTTATGCTTGGTAGTTCAGTGAGGATTAATTTATGCCAATACAATAATTTCCATGTTTTTCCTCTCGTATCCATCAGGTCGCTATAGCTTCTCCCACCAGAGTGGAGATGGGCCTCTACCTATGAACGGTACGTAGCATATACGATGGCATGACTGCAGCTGAGTCTAGGGCTTTAAATGATTCTCAAACATTTTGTTTTTTCCTTGTGACAATATATTTTCTGGCTATTAAAAAACGAAATAAAGTCATAAATGAGTGTCACATGACTACCGAGAAGCTTCAGATGAGCGCAGACTGCATACTTCTTACAACAAAAATGACAAAAATCCAGGTTATCTTGCTGACAAATGTCAGCTTAGACTGTCAGATAATGATTTTTTTTTTCCTTCCTTGACTTAACATGACAGGTTTCTCGTCAGTGTGTTGCATTTAAAATCCTTTTCTAGCACATTGTAATTCAAATTTTAATTTCGATTTGCTAATGCAAAGAACTGCACTACAAATAAAATAATCTGTACTGTGGGTGTTTTTTTTTTTTTTTTTTTTTCTTGCAAACGTATAACCTGCTAATAAATCTTATGATTCATTTTTAGCCCTGTTGGTGGTTTGCATCCTATTTTTTACATCTTTATGAAAAAAATACTTTTGTCTTTTTTTACATGCAGCAAGAAGTTATGGCAGAAGACGAGGTAAAGTTTGTCTGTTTTCATTGATATTTGTGAACTATAAACTCATTTGTCATTTTATTCTCTTTCCATACAGTTTTTTTTTGTCTTACAAACATTTAAAATATGTTTTCACTTAGACGTTGCTTAAAATGTTTGTCAAAGCTACTAATGCCATGTCTCATAAATGCCTTTAAAGCGAGAACAAAAGCCCCCAAAATTTAATTTAATCCATTTTTTTTTTCCACCATCAGGCAATTCATCCCTGTTCCCTGTGGAGGACGAGCGCTCGTTTGCGGAGGACGAGTCTGTTGATCAGGGGCTTGCTGGACTCGTTTCAGCCCACTGCTTCCCTCACCTTAACGGTGAACGGGTGGAGCGCTATTCCCGTAAAGTGTTTGTGGGAGGGTTGCCCCCAGACATAGATGAAGGTGAAGAGAAATAAGTTCAATCTTATTTGGACAGATTTTCACAAGAATTTCAAGAATTCTTTCTTTTCATTTACTTTACTGTCTTTCCAGAGGTTTAATGTTAATCTGTAAGGGAAAATTTGCTTATTTTCTTTTTCCTCAGACGAAATTACTGCCAGTTTCCGTCGATTTGGTCATTTATTTGTAGATTGGCCCCACAAAGCAGAAAGCAAGTCTTACTTTCCACCAAAAGGTGAGTGGAGCATGCATTTGAGTGGTTTTAGTTTGTGTTTTCGTGTGCGCTTATTGTTCCACCTGCGAATCCTTGTGTAGGGTACGCATTCCTGTTGTTCCAAGATGAGAGTTCTGTTCAGGCCCTGATCGACGCCTGCATCCAAGAGGACGGCAAACTGTACCTGTGTGTCTCCAGCCCCACCATCAAAGACAAACCTGTGAGTTTGTTGGTTTGTTCTGTCTTTCATGCTCAACAGGAACACACTTTAAACTTCGATGTTGCAGGTCCAGATCCGGCCCTGGAACCTAAATGACAGTGATTTTGTGATGGATGGGTCTCAGCCTTTAGACCCGAGGAAGACCATCTTTGTCGGGGGTGTTCCTCGCCCCCTGCGTGCAGGTATATCCAACGGGACTTTGTGGTTTCAGTGCATTTACTCTTTACTTACGTCTTTAATTCTTGTTTTAGTTGAGCTTGCCATGATCATGGACCGTCTGTATGGGGGAGTTTGCTATGCCGGGATCGATACGGACCCTGAACTCAAGTATCCGAAAGGCGCAGGGAGAGTTGCCTTCTCTAATCAGCAAAGCTACATTGCAGCCATTAGTGCCCGATTTGTGCAACTGCAACACGGGGAGATTGATAAACGGGTAAGCTGATCTCCACTCTGGAATACAAGTGAATTCTCATAAATTATAAATTTTCTGCCATTACAGGTTGCTGTATTGTTGTCAAAATTTCCCTGTAACTCCATTTCTTTATGCTGATTTTATTCTCTATTTCCTTCCTCCTGTCAGGTGGAAGTGAAGCCATATGTCCTGGATGACCAGCTGTGTGATGAATGTCAGGGCACTCGCTGCGGGGGAAAGTTTGCTCCTTTCTTCTGCGCCAACGTGACCTGTCTGCAGTACTACTGTGAGTACTGCTGGGCGGCCATCCACTCTCGGGCCGGGCGCGAGTTCCACAAGCCGCTGGTGAAGGAGGGCGGGGACCGACCGCGACACATCTCGTTCCGCTGGAACTGAGGCGAGAAGAGCCGGCGCACGAATAAGGGGGAGGGACCAAGAAATTAGGGAAGGAATTTGGGCTATGACATGAAAAAAAAAAATACATGCACTTTTCCTTTAAGTTAAAAATATAATAATTTATTTTTATTTTTTATCTTTTAAATTGGGACTTCTAAATGAAGTAAATACAAAGAAGAGTGAAATCCCATTTGTTTTGACTTTCGGCGTGCATGAGCATTTATGGATGCATTACTTTTTGGGTTTTGATGCTTTTTCTTTTTTACTTGACTGTACTTTTTTGTTTCGGTGTTAGCTGGCTGAGCTGCTTTTGTTTTTAGTTTATTTTCGTCGAGAGTGACATAAAATTGAAGTGAGATGCATCATATCTAAATCAGTATACAAAGTCGGGGTGGCTTTTTTCTTTTTTTCTTTTTTTCTTTGCAGGATTGGAGAAAATCTTTACCAATTTAACCAAAGGTTGAGTTCAAATGGTTTCAAATGGATGACCTAATGTTGACAAAAGTGGAGGAAAAAAAGAAGAAATTCTCCCTTCAGTTTGGCACACACTTGTAGATTTTTCCTTTTTGGCATGACTCTTTTTGTTTTTAGGTTTATTTAAATTCTTTGTAACCAGAAAGGGCAAACCAAAGATTGGCCTAAACACAAAAAAACGGTCACTCATCTGAGGGTTTCAGGACGTCCTCTTGTAACAGTCAGAGGTAAGGCTGGAGTTTTGGTTTTGTGGGTTTCGACGATTAAAGACACAGCCCTCAGGGCTCAGGTATTGGCAGTAGTATTTATTCATTTTATATTGTCAGGGATATTGGCACTGGAGGCTAACATGCTAACGTAGTACTAACTAATGGGAATGCACAGTCTAGTTTCCCTGAGCTGTCCTCATAGTGTACCACTGCACGCTCTACTGTGACTGGAGCTTCTATCACAAGTCTTGTGGTTGGATATGGTAGTAGCAAAAATTTGCTGTCACAGAGATAAAAATATTATTTTATACATGGCCTGCTGTTTTTTGTAAAGTGTTTTATAGCTGATTATTTTGTCATGAACATATAAACATTTATTATGCACTACTTTTTCTAAATATTTTTTTCAATAGTCATTTTAGGCACATTTTTCACAAATGGGAGAACTCCTTTTGCAATACCTCATTTTTTTTCACTTGATGAAAAATAATTTTGTACCTTTGTTACTAAAAGATCTGCATTTATGGTAAGCTTAATTTAAAAAAAAAAACAAATTATATTAATATAATTTTTAATTAGCTTTTATATATTTAAGTTCTGGTAAATCTAAAAAAAATTGTCTGGTGCATTGGTGTGATTCTGTGAAATTAAAAAAAAAAAATTAGCTGGCTTTCGTAAACCAGTCATATATGAATTATCCTCTACTAATAAACATAATCACAGGATCCTAAGACATAGCAAGACCTTTCTAAAGTGATTTTCTTTTCTTTTTTTTTTTTTTTGGTAGTCTTGAGAATATAACCCAATTCTGCTCCTAGTTGTGTTAAATAAGATTTATGAGTAGGGTGAGTGTGTTGGCTTTGGTCAATGTGAAATCTTCCTCTCTCTGATTGAAGTGAATATTTAGATCCTCTTTCTGAGACTGCCTGTAACTTCTACTTATTCTTGGCATGCATAAGAGATAACAAGACTAGTGATAATGCAGGACCTAATGTAATGCACTAGATCTCCTATTTTTTTCCTTTTTTTTTCTTTTTCTTTCTTTCCTTATCTCTTCGAGATCACCTCTCTTGTAGCCTCTCCTCACCTGATGGAGTCTGCCTTTCTCACACAGACTTGATGTTTATGCAATATACACCGTGGCAACACTTTGGATGTGTTTTGTAACGTAGAGGACACTCTGTAGGAACAAGTTGAGGCAACTTGATCACTTTTGACCCCATTTGTGATGTGGCATGCTTTGGGACATAACCTGAATGTGATTTAATGTTGCAAGTTAACTTTGAGCCATTATGTGCAATACTTCTTCTTTCCAGAAACAGTTCTCCGCAGTGTAAGTCATTTGATCCATTGAAATCATGCAGTCTTGAACACTTGTTTTCCTGTCGTTTATGCTGATGTCTCAAAAAGAGGAAAAAAAAACTGAATTTATTTTTTAACATTAGTTTTGTGCTTATTTACTTATTTTGCTACTACCATGCTACTGTGATTGAAAACATTGTATATACTAGGTCGATAATGTATGTATCATTTGCTATATTTTCAATTGAGATGTATAACTATTATTTTGATCAGAACCTTTGTTATATTTTTTTGGGTGATGTGTTTAACTTGGTAATGTGTCTAGTTTTTTCTAATTGCTGTAATGTGCTCCACATTCTCAAATGAAAACAAAATAATCTGTTAGTATTGCTTCATTGCAAAATTTCAATAGTTTTTACTTGAATGCTGGGAAAGGTTATATTTATTGACTTTTTTTTTTTACCTAAAATTTTGATTTTTATCAAGTCATTTCACATTTATATGTAAGTTTGAATTTTTATATCCATTTTTTTTCTCCCTGATTTATTTACGCTACAATACGGACATCAGTTTTTATAGTCAGTTTGTAGTACTGAAGTAAAATGGAAATCTAATGTCACATTTTCATTTGCTGCCAACTGTTGGTAACCTGTATGCATACATTTGAAGTATTTGTAATGTAAGATGTTGAATGAATAAAACAGGCGTGAGAAAAAGAAAGTAGACTTTTTTTTTATTCAAAACTTATATTTTTTCTTTCTTTTTTTAATTTTGGAAAGCCTTTCCGCCCTAACGTACATGTTCTAGTAAATTAAATATGTAGACCTAAAACCTCTGACAGTTTGTTGCACATCTGGTGAGCTAAATCAGGTCAGAGCTATTTATAGGCTGAGGCTTATTTTAGGTCTTAGTGGATGTTATTTAGCTCACAGAACTCCAGTCTTTTGCCCCCATCCAGTTTAGGATGAATATGTCTTTTAAAGAGAAATTTTACATTTAAACAGTTCAACTGACCACGAGAATATATTGGGGATCTTCTGAACCCATAAAGACAGACATGTTTTTTCCTTTTAAAAATGAAATTATGTGGAAAATGCCACAAGCCAAGCTGACTACAAAAACGTTTTTAGATATTTGTCTGTTACACTGAAGTCACTATGGGTTAAAAATTGAACTTTTATGGTCATTGTTGTGGTTTTCACTGTTTATGAATAAGACTACATATTTTTGAAATGGGGGTTAATATTTGTAGATGGGAAGATTGTTTGTTTAATCTAAGTATTTAATTTGCATCATTTTTTGTGCCCATCAGATTTGATCCGATTCACTGACCTAAAATCAATCTAGGGCATCTCTAACCAAAAACTCTACCAGTGTGACTTGGAGATAAATATCTGGGTACTGAACAGTGCAGGTGAAGTTTTCAAGATTGTGTACTTCTTGCAAGATAATTGAGTATAAATTAAATGTGTTCAAATAAGTAGACAAGAATTATGTCAAATCATTCACAATTTAGTTTACATTCTCTCTAGATGGTTCAAACCCTAAAAGATTTACTTAAAATCTTGATTACTTCTTGAAAAACCTCTGTTTTTAGGACAGATGTATACATTGACCCTGGAGCACTGTTGCTGGGTCATTTTCGCAGGGCAAAAGTATTCACATACTGTTCAATAAGTAGGATTTTTCTTAGTCTCGTGGGTCCCTGAGTAAAGTCTCACTTGTCCCAGGAATTAATGGACCAAAGACCAAGTCTCAAGTATTCATTTTTTTTAGGATTATTTTTTTCCATCTCAAAGTCCTCATTTTCAAGCCTGTTTTTTTTTTGTTTTTTTTTGTTTTTTTTTTTTTAAGGATATTCTTATGTATTTATTTTTCCGTTTGTTGCATAAATCACAGCTGAAAATAAAATTTAAAGAACTACTCTAATTTATCATGTATTGTCATATTTGGATCTATTTGTGAGAAATACTTTTAATTGGGTATTTTATACCGGGTTAAAAAAAAAAAACTTATTAGGAATAAAATTAAATAAAACTGCCTTTTTAAAATAAAATATTTGTAACTATATATATATATATATATATATATATATATATATATATATATATATAAAAAATTATATTATACTCTATAGAGCTGAGGGGGTTAGCCTTCAGCTTTTGTAGTTAATTGTACACCGGCGCCCCCTGCTGCGTGAGGACGGTAGTGTACGTGACACTTGCGTCCAGCCTGTTGACGGTGAAGAAAGATGCTGCCCATTAAAGTTGCGCATTTCCCCCGGTTTAGGTCTCCAGCAAATTCCAGTCAAAGAAATGGACCAAAACTACACCGAACCGAGCTGCCCTGTCCGCCTCAGAGCGAAACAGGCGAGGGAAAGGGAGCTAAAAGTAGAAGAAAAAAAGCAAATTCCTCCCTTTTGAAGGTAAAATTAGCTAAAGTTAGTCACATCCCGCCAGTGACCCAGGAAACACCGAGGAGATTGACCTTGGAGCCCGTGACACCCAAGACTTATAACCAAGGTAAATTAGCTAAAAAAAAAAAGAAAAGAAAACTAGTAAGTGAGCTAATTATAAAAGTATAATTGTGTCAAACGTTTTGCAAAAGACTTGCTAACATGTTGAAAGTGAGGTTAGCTTCACTGAAGTGAACAGATTTTCCCGACTCCTTGGTTCCTAAATGCATTATTGTTAATTTTTGTTTAATTGGTTTATTTATTTTTGTCTGTAGGACTATAATTTGTGATAGAACTTAAAGACCCATTCCAATTGTGTTTTTAACATGTTCTTGTAGCATTTTAATCAAGATGAATGACCTGTTTATGATCATTCAGATTACAATGGCATGTCGGTGTATTAATTTATTCAAATGATGATGAATCCGGAGCAGACACAAAAATGCGACATATAAGCTACAAAGGGCGAGCCACAGCTCCCTCTCCACTCTATTTTGATGCATCCACTTGAAAATGACTAGATCCATGGACCTCTTGTCTTTTCTTTTGGGGTTGTGAGGGGCTGTAAGCTAGCGGAAACACACTTAAACGGGTTAGCTTACTCTCCGGGATCAGTTTTAATGAACTACTGCAGAAACTATGTCCTAGTAAAAGACAGTTTTTTTTATTTTGGCTAAAATCTTTATAATCATAATTAAAAGACCACTAGGAATGCTTTTGCAATAGATCAAGTTAGCCCTGACCCATTTGTGCATAGACTCTTATGCAACCCTGAAAGTGGGCTGTGACCTCTGTCCACAACCTTTTAGTTTCAGGGTGTATTCAGACTGGGAAGGTCTGTTGGTTCGGATCGAGTCCTGAAGATTGCATTTGATCCTTTTATCACAATAAAGACACTGTTTATGAAATAAAAAATAACCAAATATCTCTCTTTGATCTTCATAGAAATAAGTCAGGAAAAAAAGGAACACTAACAAATTTCAAAAATATGATCAACAGCCTGTCCTGTCCTGTCCTTTGCTATGAGAGGTTACCTTTTTCTTTACCTCGTTTCTCCTCCTCTTCTTTTTTAATTTTTCAATTTTTTTGTAAATTGGGGACCAGATGTCTTTAGCCTTTTTTGTCAATCTTTCTGGCGTTTTGGCAAACTTCCCTGCCAAAGGCGTCGATTAAATCAATTCTCACCTCAACACTTTTTGTGTTCACCATTTTTATTTGGCCATTTCACACAAACCTTATTATTTTTTCTTAATAAAATGCATGAATTAAAATGTGTGTTACATAATGTCACGGTATGACTGACTTAAAATAATTTTTATTATAGATTCTGCCTCCTCCCCCATCCGTCCACTTCATTTGGAAGAAACCCACAGTTGAAATGATCCCTCCACCGTGTGCAGCTGCAGGGGGCGCTAATTTGCCGGTGTCATAGAAAACTAGTTTTTTTTTTTTTAATTGCCGCGCTGGGCGACAGCCCGAACTACGCAGACCTAAACCCACTGCTGCTCCGTCAGAGTCCATGAGACTTTGAATACTGCAGCTCCTCACACGTCTCACAGTTTGGGTTGAAACTGAGCCGCTGTGCGGCAGTGTCCTGCAGCTATGAGCTCTCATCTAGTGGTGATGGAAAAAAGTCAAATTCTTTAGCCTTCTGCTACAGCTAGACACCAGTGCAGCCCTCTGTCTCCGCCCACAATTGTTAAGTAATTTTTTCCCGGCGCAAGTGCACGTGACCAAAATGTCGCGCATGCTCACTGAGCCTCTGGTGGCGTGCACGCATCACTCGTGCCCGAGGGAGAAACTCACTCACGCAGAAGTAGACTCTGGCGCGTGAGGACTTTATTAAACAGAACAGAGATTAAACACGTGCGCACAGGAGCAGAAAGCGCTCGCAGGGACCGGAATTGTCCTTGAATGTTACTGTGGAGATGTTTTATTTCTGCGCGAAGTTTTGACAAATAAAAAACGCCATAATTTACACGGATCAGCAGAGCTGCACACATGGAGACACGGCAGAGGGGATTTGATTGATAAGACCTCAAGCCAATCAGGACACAGAACAGGTTGCGCTGTTTAAAAAAAAAAGAAAAACGCAGCAACACAATTGCTCTGAAAGAATCGGCAAGACGCAAAAGATGATCTGCATGTACAAAGAAAACACAACATTCTATGTCTCGCGTTCTATGTGGGTCTTGATCTGTGAGACCAGATTGGGGAAAAAAAAAAAAAAAAAAATCATGCCTCTCTGACATTGTCCAGCGGGCCAGACCAAACGTGGGGCCGGGCCAGATTTGGCCCGCGGGCCGTAGTATGCTCACGTCTGCTAAGCGGATCCAGTCTGAATGCACCCTCAGATTCCTGATAAGTCTTGTAAGCCGTGAACCTCCTCTAAGTTTGTCCCACACATCCAGCTGTCAACTATCACAACTTTTTAGCACACGAGTTTAAAATAGATCTGGGGAATTTGGAAGCAACTCGACACCTAAAACTCCCTGTTGTGTCCCTTGAATCGTTTTTAAACCAGAGGTAGATGATATAAGTCAAAGTGTCATCCTGATGGATGGCCAGATCCCAGCTTTCAGCAGAATATCAGTAAAAGCATCACACCACCTCTGCTGGCTTGATTTAGGGAGTCCTGATGGCGTGTTCTCCACGTAAGCAATGATTACAACTTTCAACATCTTGGTGATATAGAGGAAAATTCTGATAAATCAAACCAGGCCGCTGTCTTTTATTGTTTCATGGTCCATTTCTGATGCTCACATACACTTTTATCTGTTTTAACACTGGCGCACTGGTGTCAGTATTGAAGCCACGACTGCTTCACCTCTTTTAAGCCCCGTAGACCTCATTTAAATTGTATAGGAACCATTTTTATCTCCAGAAACGAGTTTTTTAGCTTTAAGATAAAGCACTCCGTCTTTGAAAACATAACTCAAAAGGTTCGATTAGAAGATAAGAAGATAATCATTGTAAAATAATTGTAAAACTACAAAGCTGGGATTATTTATCGTAGATATACAACAAATTGGATATTTACAACATTTCCATATTTACACAGTTTTGGTTTTCATTATTCGTGTTAAGGATACATTTTGTATGCATCTTTGTTGGGTCCCTTTTCCTTGACAGGTTCTGGTACCACTCTGGCTCTCGTTGAAGAAGATGTTTACCTTTTCTCTCCAAGATCCCAGACCAAAACTACAAACGAGAAGGACAAGGTATCAGTAAACTACATGAATCATTTAGATTTTTTATTTTTATTGTTTTTATTTACAATTTTTAAGGTATATCTTCAAAACCGAAATGAAGAATTTGGCATTTTTCTCTGTAATTATCAAAATTCCCTATTTTTTCATTTATATTTTTTTCCATTTTTCCTTTTGGTGGTTAGGCCAGACTGTCGGTTCTTAGGACCATCTCCAGGATGCTGGAGGAGAACGTGGTCATCAGGAGGAGACTTGATGTCCTCACCCAGGCCAGATGAGCTTTGTTGCGTAAAAGTGCTTCATTACAAAAACTGGTTATTCATAGAAAAAGTTCAAACCAGTGGGTGTTTTTGTTCTACAAGCATAAACTGTTTGAATAAGCAGTAAAGCTAAGAAGTTGAAACTATAAAAAAATATTTATAGTTCTACATTATATTTTATATTTATTTACAAATATTCAAATATTTGAGCTTATTTGTGGGAAATCTGATATTTTGGTTTTAATTTATTAGAATAAGCTTGTGTTGTATTACCGACAGGAATGCAGTTTATAACACAATGGCTTTGTTACTTTTGTTTCAAAAGCAATCATTATTTCTTTGTGAGTTGTCATAACTGCAGCACTAAAAGCTATGTAAAAAATGTTCAGTAGAAATTAAAAATGTAAACAGTGACTCAGAATAAAAGGTTGTATTAAATATTGTTTGGTTTTTAATTCAAATTTAATCTATAAAAAGGTTCTAGCATGGTCCAAGTTTATCCACTAGAGGACGCCACAGATCTTCTCTTCTAAAGCCTTTTGAAGAAATTATTTATGATTTTCTTTTAAGTTAAATTTGAAAACTTTTTCAACTGTAATTCCTAAACAAGAGCAGCCTAACTTTTAATATTTTAATCCTTTGTGGTAGTATTTTTTTGTTAATCAGGCCTGCGTGGGTTCACAAGATAGTTGTTGAGTTAACTTTATTTAAAAAGCACATCTTAGAAAATTCTACATAAAGTTTGGTTTAAAGAACAGTAGTAGTTTTTTTATATGCAGATACATTTTTAGGTGAAAAAAACATACAGTCCAGGACATTAGTTTTATTTATTATTTTTTTTTTGCAAAAACCTGATAACTTGATCATGTCATTGTCATAAAAATTCATTATACAGGGTTTGTACTAGGCTTGGGCGGTATTCAAATTTAAATACCATCAATATTCCCTCAGATTTTACCTCAGTATGCGGTATTACCTTGACTAATTAAGAACTTCATAACCACCACCTAGGTGGGATTAGTAAACTGCTGGGTTTTCTTCCACCGTATGGAACAGAATTCTAAACACAATTATTAAAACCATATCAACATGAAATGGTTGGATTAACAATTTCTATTTTAAAGTAATGGAACAAATATAGTGGAAGAGTAAATAGCATCATATTAATAAGACATAGCTATTTTCTGGCACTGTCTGAGCCATGTTTAACAATATCTATAAATTGTAAATATATATATCATTTTTAAGCGATTAATTAATTAAAGACAACAGATTTGAATAAAAACAGCAGCACTTTACTTGTAAAGTGCAAGTAAAGGCCAGCAAACTTTGAACTGGTAATTTTTTTGAAACAGCAGTAAATCTTAAGATTTTTTGCCAGAAAAAAACAAGCATATTAACTTTGTCTGCCTTTAACCCGGCACGTTGCGATCTGTCCACTTTACCCATTGTGTTGAAACCGTGCTCGGATGAACAGCTTTTAGCTCAGACACAAAAGTACTTTTGAGAAAGTGGCAACATTTGGGAAGACGACTCTCAGCACTGCTCCAGCAGAACAAAGGGTCCTTGTCCCCTTGAATGACAGGCTCCAAACAGTGTGTTATCATTTCAACTGCAGCTTGCGCTTCTGCAGAGATGTGTCCTTAGATTAGAGGCATTTCCATTTCTCGTGGTCATCTTTTTCTTGCATAATTTACCAACTGCCTCATCGGTATTAAGGGGCTCTTCTTCTTTATTTAATTCAAACCCAAAGTACTCCCAAACACAAATATAATTTCTAGGTCCTTGTGAAGTTCATGAAGGGTTATATCTTCTGTAAAGTTTTGGAAAAGTTATTGATGTTTTGTGTAGGATTCTAATACTATGGGTGATGGGAGTTTAGGCTGTCTTAAAGTAGGTCAAATTTTCATCTGTTTGGTGCATGGTGCTTTCAACTTGCTTAACGATTGAATTGTGATATGCAACGAAATGGGACATTTTATATTGAAATTTCACCTCAAAAACAGTAAGTTTTGAACATTTTGAGTTAAAGTTTTGAACATTTTCTTTTTTATTTGAATAAGATTGATATCAACACGTCTCAGTGAAAGGAGATTATTTTGATTAATTTGAAGGTGAACTAACAGCTGTTTGTTTTATTCTGAAGTATTCTGGAGATGCTGAGTGTTTTGATTGATGAGCCTCATTATATTTATAAGCTAGCTTGTTTTTCACCGTAAATTGCAATGTGATAGGCTTATCAGACTTGATAAAATTTGTAGTTAAGTTGCTCCTTTTTTAAAATATAATATTGAAAAGGAAAAATGTACTTTATGCAGTATGTTCTTAAATTTTAACACTTCCTATATTATGTGTACTACTGCACTTTCCTGCTCCTAGTTTCTCTACTTTGTTGTATATTCTCATTTCTAGATGCTAATCGGCTGCACTTTAAAGCTGTGCTACAATTTCAGGTTTTTTTTTCCAGAGTGAGGTAATTTCTCCTGACTTTTATTTTTTATTTTTTAGAATCACAGGGTCTGCTGGACTGCAGCTTCCACAGTTGATTACATTTCTGTCTGAGGGGTGATAAACACAGCTCTGGACAGCACAGCTCAGCCAGCCCATAACAACCCCTGCATGTGAAAGACTGCAGGAGCCAAACCTAAGAAACCTGACGCAATCGAGGAGCTGTGTACCCTGAACTATAGAAACCTATGCCAGACCAATGACATTTCTTTTTTTGACATCCAAATGCATTTTTGTCTGTTTTTGCCTTGGTTGATGTTTACTGAAGCATTTTGTTGTTCCCAAGACGTTTCCTAAATTGCCTCAAACAGAAAGGAGACATATCTATCCCATACGCTTCAGGAACTTAGGAATTTCCATTATTACTGTTAAATCCTGCTGAAAGGCCCGGTGGCCACTGTAAGACCATTACCAGAAACGTGCAAAATACAGACTTTGCTCCAAAATCCTTTGACATAAGCAGCATGGGTGAAGTTGGGCTAGTGAGCCTAATTGCAACATCTAATTACAAGGTGTTAATAATCACAACTTTAAAGATTGCCCAAAACCATCATCCATTTGCCAGTTGACTCTCAAATCTAAATATCTTGTTGCTGCACATGTAAAAGCAGGAGGAATCTTATTGTTGCGTTTGTTTGTTGAGTTTCAAGAGTTGTGGCTCGATTGAAGGATCTCTGTCAGAAGTTATCTTGAGAAAGTTGGAGACAGATCAAATTCATTTTGATTCCTGAGCTACTACCAATATAAAACGGGATAGTTTTGAATCTTAAAGGGTTTTTGGACTTAACCCAATCTACTCTAATAGAAATGTGTTATTCCCATCAGTGTCTCTTTAGTTGGTGGCAAAGCATCCTTTGCTGCTTTTATGTGAACATTAATTCATGCCTTGCTGACCTGCCACCTGGAAGAAGGGTATGGAGAGGGTTCCAAAGGCTGCAACTTTCTACAGGTCTTCACCCTGATTCAGGACTCTCGGAAGTCTGCTGAGCTTCCCAGAGTTTTCCCGTTTTAGAGACGAGTAAACAAGCCCTGCACTGGGTTTGTCTGGATGCAATGTGAAGAATGTATCCCTCTGAAAACTCAATGGATGACTTTTGTACAGAAGAAGTGAACTCAGTGCAAAGAAAGCCACCTTCTGTGGTGAACAGTGTAAAGACTCATGGATATGGAAAAAAAAACTCACATCCAATTTCTTAGATATCTGAATCTTTTAAACTTGAAATATCCCATGAAAACGGCAAAGTAAAAATGTTCTCAACAACACACAAGTAGACATCTTTTAAGAGAATTCTCCAATATTAAAAAAAATGTAAATACTGCAAAAATGCATGTTCAGGTGCTTAAAGAAAAGCTTTCCTTTAATTTTGCTACTTAAATTTTTTATAAATCTCATGAATATTTTTTGTCTTCGTTTAAAGTTGCTTTAATGTCAATTTTAGAAAAGACCATTAATAAATTATTTTTATTTTTTATTATTTTAAAATAATTTTTGATTAAATTTAATTTAAACAAATATTTTATTTAAATGAAAAGAAAATAAACTTAATTAGAAAGTTAATTTAAATTCCAGTAATTACAATTATATTTGGTAAATTAAAGTTACTGTAAATACATTTAAAGAAATTGTCTCATTACAAACCACAGTAATAGTTTTTATTTAATTTGTTTAATTTAACTGACTAATGTATCAATGTTCAATACGTCAAAGTCACAAGTTTTTTTTTCTCATGTCAAAAATAGGACACATCAGTCAGGCAGCCTATTTTTTTTGGAGGTGTATAAAACCAATTGCAACCGCCTCGCACACCTTCATCACAATGCAGCTTATCGCCTTGGTGAGGAAGTTTCTTCAGAAGCAATACCTGTCCATCACAGACCAGGCTGAATTCTCATCCTCGCTGTCACAATCTGAGACCCAAGTCAAGATCTGGCTTTAGCACTGACGAGCTAAAGCCAAGAGGCTTCAGGAATCCAAGCAGGACAAATTCTAGTTAGCTGCTCGGACCAGCGCTACTCTCTACTTTGGATTTTCTTCCCCTGCAGTGCTAACCTGCGGGGTGGCTCAGCATGGATTTGCAGACTGTACTGCTCATTCAAAGGCAACCACATCTTCCCAGCTGCACATGTGGTCATGCAGGCTTCACCCACCAACCAAAATAGGCTCATCTATTTTACAACAAATCAAAACAGGAAAATTTCACCATAAAGTCTCACATGAAATCTGGTAGAAATGAAAACTTAGACTCTTTCATGCCTTCTATGACAAAAGAGAATTTGTGAACTCTTTTATAGTTTCAAGTTCAAACGACAGACTAAAGATAAAGCTTCTTATACTCAATTCGTGTTAGATGAATGATTCAACATGTTTCTGGTTTGCAGTGAACACAGATAAGAGACTCTTTGGGCTGTATTTCTTTTATATCCTTAAAATACTGTAAATGTTAATGCTGTAATGATTGTTTAAATCATATTGAGAAATATTGATTCAAAGTAAAAGATTACTCTTTGTTACCTAAAGCACACTTTTGGCTTTTGATGCATACTGTATAAAGTGGTGTAAGATGTGTTTTGGCTCTAGTTGTGCAGAAGCACACCAACCCATTAGTGTTTCTATCCTGAAAGGCTCCATAGATAATTTGTTTGTGGAGCCAAAACACCTGATGACAAGTACAGTACTCTTAAACAGAATCAATCAAACATAATTTCTTTGATTGAACAATTCAAGAGAGTGTGTGTGTGTGTGTGGATGTTCTGTCCCTGTGTGGTCTTGCATTGGTCTGGTGAACAGTTCAGGCTGTATCCTGCCTTCACCCCTCAGTAACTGGGATGGGCTGCATCATCCACATGACCCCTCTTTGGAATAAGTGAGTATAGAAATTATCAATGGACAGTTCAAGTAATATTTTTACTAGTTTATTGGTTTCAATAAATTTTAGTCTTTATTAAGCATCCATTTTCTTATATCCCTTTTGGGGTCGTTGCTAGAGCCTGTCCCGGCTATTGTTGAGTAAAGGCGAAGAAACAACCTGGACAGCTCACCAGTCTGTCACAGGGCACTCAAGCACACAAGCACACACCTACGTGGTGTCCAACCCCGTTCCTCGTGAGCTGATTCCTTGATTGTTTTGCTGCTAACCCAACTTCAGCAATTACTGGTCACCTATAGATTAAGTGTGCTCACTCAGTCCAGCTAATCAATTATTACTGAAGCAGGTTTAGCTGCGAACAAGCAGGCCAGTATATCCTGGAAATCCCTGCATCCATCTATGAAGCATGTTTTTTAATTATAGGTGGAAGCAGGAATTCCTGGAGAAAACCTATATATATATATATGAGGAGAACTTGCTAACTCTGCACAGAAAGGTCCCAGGTGGGAGTGCCTTCTCACTCTGAGATGAGAGCGCTGACTGCTGCGTCTCCATGCAGCCAATTACTTAAACAGATTTAAATTTTATAAACTCTAATAAATTCTATTTCATCATTTAAAAAAGAAAAACACAACAATACCTTCCTATGTATTATACCTTTTCCGCTCTCTTTGTGGATTAATGTTTTTATGTCAAATATCATGACATTTGCTCCCCCTCCTGTTACATTCAAGTACTGCATGCAACCTGTTGGGGAAGAACGTGATAGGAAGACGAAGGCTTTGTAACATTAGGCGTGTTTGAGATGACTTGCGCCTCGCCTGTATCATCGGCAAGCTCAAGCGGCTGCAGGCGGAGGTGGGGAAAAGGCGCCTGAGATGAAGGCGAACTCCGAGACTGTACGAGAACAGGAAGTAGTGGTTTGTCCTCAACATTGGGTTGAAGTTTAATATTCCTCTCCCCTATTGTATGATCTGCACTATTATGTTTTTTATATTATTTTCAGGATCTGTCAGTGGAAAACAGATTTAAAAAAATAGCCGTGGGGTTAATATAATGTCCACTGTCCCAGAGAAATAAATACATTTAAATTTCAAATTAACTTTTAAAGCCATTAACACACATAACTTCAGATGATTTGAAATTTTGTTTATTTATACATCAGTAATTCACTACTCTCATTAAAGAGTTGAAAAATACACTGATTTCTTTCATTTAAAGCCAGTTATTTCACATTGAGCTATAAGATCTGTCAGGATATCGTTTCTCACAATGCATAGTTTTGTAGTCATTAAGGCGGGTTATAGCCAGCGCAGTACCTATTTTCTGGCTGTGTTGGCTTAGGTAGGCGCCTTGAACCTGCCCTTTTCTCACAATACTTCATCGGTCCAAGAAACGAACAAGCCTGCACCGTGCTGCAAGTGATCTGCACAGTGCCGTGATCATCTCAAACACGCTTATTTTCCCAGCTGTGGTCACTGACAGATACACATGTCATACTCAATTGACTTTTAAAGTCATTTCCATCAAATGTTTATAGGCAATCAAGTGCAAAGTACAGTTTTATTTTGGGATTCATGGTTGCTGACTATCTTGAATATTACTGACTTTGGCAAATATTCCGGTGCTGGTTATGGAGAACTGCAGTTCAGAAGAGATCTATGCATTTCTCAATTGATGTACATTCAACTAAAAACAAGAATTTAATTTTGGAATTTGCTGAATAGTTAGTAAAATGTTTTCTCATTCACAACTATTCATGTTAAAATGTCCAAATGCAACATTGGCCTGAGTTTTTGTATAAGAAAGAGTCTTCTTCGCTGGTAGAACCTGATACTGGAGTCAGTGTTGGGTTGGAACACCAGTAAAATAGCAGCACTTTTTTGGACTTAGCAGTGGGATAACCCTTGCTTAGCCAAGTCAACAAGCTTATTTCACAAATCCAGCTGTCAAGATGGAAAACAAACCAACAAAGAAGAACCGGTCACTTCCAGAAAACTCTAAGGCCATTCCCCAGAAGATGGAGTATGAGATCATCTACAAGGTTCTCAGCTTCTACCTGAGTAAGTATGGCAACAGCCCAAGAATGAGCAGAGGCGTAGGGCACAAAGGTCAGAGGTCAGAGCAGCCTGGAGTTGCAGAAAAATGTAGCCACAAATTCTATGGATAAATTCTATTCTTTAGATGGAAAAGTCAGCTTTCTGATCCCTACACTATTGAATGGAATTAAATTCCTCTTTGTTAGTCTGTGGCTGCATATATATAACAGTTAGATCCAGATGAAAAAGATTAGCTTGCTCATTGGAGAAATTCAGAAATCAGTTAAATGACGAACACAGTGATCCATATTCACAAAACTTGACATAGAATGGAGTACCGTTAGGGGTGTACTGATTTGTTAACAACGATTTGATTCATCAGATTTGTGGTTGCCGATCTGATTCATAGTCAATCTTGGTTCATTTGGTTTCTTGTTTTCTTGTCTAAAGTCTTTAGCCAAAAATGTCATCAGTGTGACTCAGATAAATATGTGAGTCCTGAACAGTGCAGGTGAAGCCTCTAGATTCCTTTAATTTCTTACAAGATAATAAAGTATAAATTAAATATGTGCGTAAAAAACAAGTAAACAAGAATTAAGGCCAATTCAATCACAATTTAGCTCACATTTTTACTCATAAACCTGAAAGTCAGTGTTGTGAGAGCTCAAATTGATGCCTAAGTGTTCTCACTTCATCTCATTGTTACATGAAAGTCAACAAAAACCTGAGCTTAAACTTCAGAGATAAATCAAGCCAATTAGACAAAAAAAAAAAATATTTTACTATAAAATGATTATCGTTTTCATGGCTAATATTAAAATGTTCTTAAAAGAGGTGTCAGTCGATTGTGTCAAGTTTTTTTTTTTTTTTTGCTCCTAAACTGTTTATTTCTATTCATATTGCTGCTGCCATTGTGGTCTCCACATCCCACAGGGAAGTAAAGCAAGTTCTAACATTCTGTTTAGCTTTTATTTCTGAAATCAGTGCTTTAAAGGAAGTAAGTTTGTCTGAACGTTTAAATGGAGCGATCTACAAGTCTGTTCATCCCTTTGTGAGCTGATCCTTTTATTGTCCCTTTCCCAGAATCCTGGATTTTAAAACAGAAAATCAGCAATTGCACATCAGCGCATTATATGGTTTCTGTAAGTCCCAAGAAAGCTTGTTACCATTAGCAAATATTTCACAGTCCATTTCCCCCTCTTTATTTTGAAATTAAACGCTACATTTAGCTGATAGTGAGGTTCTTAATGGCTTTAAGAGACCAATCACTGGAGTCTCAGTTTCAGATGTTTTCGTTGAAAAATATTGAGAAAGAAAAAGCAGCTCGAATCCCCTAAAAGACAAATACAAATCTTCTATATATTTTCATGCAGTTTTGCAGCCTGAATGACTAACAACTGTTTGCATTACACAGCTTTTATAATGCACTGAAAGCACCCAGTAACATGATAAAACGCATCTCATTACATTAGTTGAATGGACAAACCCAAGAGACTGCAAACACAATACGGAAGCTGCTAAAAGCTGCTCTAGTTTTTAAACTTGTTATTGTGGCTAATAACAAATGAAAAACTAATTTAAGTTTTTGAATCTTTTAAATGTACAAATACACAACTTTTATAGGTTTTTGGTTGTTCACTTTTCCTTTTTTAAACAAACATAGGAATGCCATCACTAAGGCTTAAAGAATTCTTCAAATGTATTATTTTTTCCTTTTCAAGCTTTATCTAATGCAGTTATTGCCTGTATATAGAAACAGCTTGTGGCTGCAATAATGTTTCCTCCACACAGTGACATTTCTTTTTAAATTGCTTTTAATCGTTAAAGAGGATGGAAAATACCCTGGACTTCTATTTATATGCAAACACGGTATCTAAAATTTAGTTATGAGAATTAAAGATTTCTGCAGAGTCGAGCCTTACTGTGTTTTCAAAGATAACAATTCCACTCTAAGTTGAGGAGTAGGAAAATATGATTGAAAAGAAGGATAATAACCTGTAGATAGCTGTTTGCATGTTATCATTCCGTTTTTAATGAGAATAGTTTGTCCATTACTGTGGTGTAAAATAATATTTGTATGTAGTTTAATCTGTTTTAGAGCAGTTTCAAAAGAAATACCAATCTAATTTGTGCAGTTGTACCTAAAATCCACCAGGTGTAGCAGCTTCCCATGGATTACCGCTTTACACAGTCATTCACTGTTTGATATTTTAAAATATGTCTGAATACTTTAAGTAGAAAATAGTATCATAGATAAAGCAAACATGTCTGCCATCTTGGACTCTAAGGCTCTTAGATAATGTCTGTTTAAATTGTCATGAGTAACCGGTGAATTAAAGATGACACTCTTGATGTTGTTTTGTGGTGCCAATGGTAAATGGAAGGAGGTTTGGGATTCTGGGATTTCTAAAGTTCACTGTTGCAGGAAAGGAAGCTGTTACGTTTTTATGCATGCATCAATGCAAAAGAAAAAAAAAAAGAAACTTCATATTTGCTCTTAAAGGGATGAAGATATGAAAAGACAGAGAATAGGTACAGCTCGTCACTTTTTATGTGTTTGAAGAACATAACAAATAGCTTTGTACTTTTAAAGTTGCATGTACTTTGCGCACGCTAAAACTTGTAAAAATTAAATGCGAAGAGTCAGAGCCATGGAGATTCTGGGCAACATTTCTGCATCCAACCGCTAACAGATAAGCTAAAATTCCCTATGCAGTTCAATGCACACCACAAAAAAAGAGAAATAAAAAAAAAAACAGAAAAACATTCAAGGATCGCTTCCCCCAAGGAGGCAGTAATGTGAGATGAAGGTTGAGGAAGACTAGGTTTTTCTTGAACAAAAGCACCTCAGCTGTAGAGCTGCAAGTAGCTTTAAGTACAACTGTGATAGGAAACATTCGTTATTTTTTGACAACTTTAACCTTAAATTCAGCTTTTTTTTAACGTTTTTCTCTTGGCAGTTCAGTTGCTGACTAATATAAATTTTAATTTCTCTTAGTTTTTGTTTTCTCTTTTTTTTTATTAACTTCTTTTATTGAGCACTCAGGGACAATGACCTCTTGTTCATAGTGCTGTAAGACAAAAAAAAATGGCTTTCATCTTGTCTTCAAAGCTGGAGGGCAGGTGTATTTTCCCAGAAACAAACCCAGCTCTGTTCTCTAGTTTCTGTGCATTTTTGTTTGGTTCTTTATCTCCTTATTAATGTAAATCCCAGCTAGTTTTATTTTAATTTAACAAAATACATGTAAAATGTCCTCATGTAGAAAACATTTTTATATAATTACTGTTAGGAAGAAGTTTCATTTGAAGCTGAAGGCTAGAAATCGGAAAAAAGATCAAATTTATTGCACGTACTTTGATAATTTTACAGGAATCTGAAATTAGAGCCTAAAATCAGCACTCAAATATGTTCCCACACGGATGGACTTTGTGTTATTCTCCTTTGCTAGTTTTTTTTTTTTTTTTTTGTTTTAGACAGTTTTCAAGAGACATTTCCCTCAAGCCTGTGGGCCAAACAACGTGACCTATTTAAACATAAAAAGACACACCTAAAAGCTTTGGCTTAGAGGTTGTGTGATTGAAAGCCTCTCTTGGGTTGCAGCTCTTTCCCTTTCATAATGGCAATCTGTGGCTCTGAACGCTTCAACCTGAGGATGTTGGAAGAGAAATGACATTTTTTATACGTCTAAAGTTTAAAACCAGTACATGCTCGCTTTCTTTGTGTTCTCTCTCCACCTTTTCTTTTTTTCTCTCTCCCCTATTTCTCCTGGGAACATCACTAGTGCCCTACAAAGCAACAGTCTGGTGCTGTTTTGCACTGGCATGCATGGAAGCTCAGTGCTCCCTTGAGGGAGAGGAGCACACCTCAGTCCTGCTGTTATTTAAACTAAAGGGCATCATATTATTTTTTTTTATTAAATTTGTTTTTAACAGTTTATAATACTGTACTTTGTGCTTGCCTCGATTTGCTCAAATCGTGCAAACTGACTCTTTAGCTCAAACACATCAATGTCAGCTGAATTAGCTCCTGGCAGTGACATCCATACATTGTACTCTGGCAGGGTAATACCCCATGTCCTATCCTTTTCAGAGCAGTGCATCTTTAAGCCTCTCCACTGTGTGCATTTCTTCACAGATCTGCGCCGTCTACTGAGATCCAATGACTCAATTATCTTCCCTGCAGCTTTTTTTCCTCTCTTCCGCTAAAAGAGTCCGATCACTCAACTCTTTCTGGTATTTTAATAACACACTTGCTGACGCTTGATATTATTTGTGCTCGGATACACACCAGCCGAGCTGTAAAATAACTAATTTTTGTTTGTATCTGATGACATTTCTGTTTTATTTTGGGTCATAACTTTCAATCAAACTCATAACTGGGTTCACTTGTGAAGGTTCTTTTAATAAAAGATTTAAAAACTACAGAAAGTGTACAGATAAAAGCCTGCGAAAGGGGTAACATAATCAAACTGAAGATTACGAAAAGAAAATATAAATGGTGTGTTTTTTTTCCAAATTGTCTGATGGAAAGAAATCATATTAAATTATTTATTTCGCTCATTTTTATAGAAAACATTATAGACAAATGAGAATATGTACAGGGTAGTTAGTATTTTCTCCTCTTTGCATTCTAATGAAACATGCAGAGCGGTTAAATATGGAGAAAATCTTTCCTTCAATGGTCAGTCATGTGAGGCATGTAATGCAGCCCAGCATGCTTAGTGCCTGTGATGTGTCAAATATTGAACTTTTGGTGAACAGTGGGAGGTCGAGGCAAAAAGCAGACTTCCATTTAGAACAATTAAATAAGATTAATACGGGGCTCGGAAAAACCGCCCAGGTTCACTTCCTGTCAGACCTTCTGTTTCCTCACTGCTCAGAAAAAGGTGAAATTATTTCCAAAGGCCAACGAGAATTTTAATGACATAGCTATTTTTGACAACCAATTGGAACATGAAACAAGATAACTGCTGTTATGGTATATTGTAGGAATATGTTTCCAAACACTAAAAATGCAGGCAGGTCTAATTGAAAGTAACTATGGTTGTGATCATGTGAGGTAACTCCCTGGGATGTAGATAACAAATTAGAGTTCTGATTTTTCTAAGGTTCTTTATTTCCTTGCATAAATAATAATTATTATGTGTCACTTGAATTTCAAACATATTTATAAAACTGTTGTAGATTGACTTTGGGTTATTTTAGGTGAAAAATTTTGCAGGTTTATGTATTTTCTTGAAATTTTATGCCACCAACTAGTCACAAGATAACATATACTTATTCTTTTTTTCACAACTGTCTTTATGGGTAGATATGAGCTGTCTGCGGGAAAAAAATGAGCAAACCTGCACAGGGTACGCAGGTGGACCCTGGAAATTTTCAGATCGTAGAGCACGCTGAGCATTTTTTTCTATGGACAGGTCATAGCGAACATAAAGGTAAAAGGGGGGCAGTTAACCCCCTCGAACCCTATCCAATATGCAAGGAGCCTGTTAGTGTTGTTCAAGTGATAACCATGCACTTCTCTGTAATTCCTCTGTAAAATAAGAATATTAAGACGATCAGAGCATACTTTGTGTTAGCATCCTACAAGCATCTGCATCACATGTGCCATCAGTGCATGTAATTTACAGATACTTCACGATAATCGTTCGTTCCATTTTCATGACGTCTCTTGAAGTGGCCCTACCAGCTTCACTGGAACTGCAAGTCACATCTGTGCTCACCCTAAATTGAGTCCACAGCTGTCTGCAGTCCTTGGGTCCGTACTATCCAATCCGTACAGGACAATCCCTACATAGTTGGACGTGACTAAGGCATCAGTAAAATACTAGAGTTTAAAACAAGTAATTGTTGCTTGAAAATAATTTCTTTTTTTTGCAAAAACACATTCTGGTGTCCCACCCCCCCCCCCTGGACTGACAATGAGAAAAAACAAGTTGAACTCTTGGAACCTCTTCAACTATACCAGACTAGTGCAAAAGTTGAGACCAAAAATGTTGTAACATGACACAACAATCTGCAACATTTCAGCTGGGGAGAGACATCTGTCCCCTAATGACTCAAGCAGAAAGTTCAGCACAGAAAATATGAAGCAGCTGGTAGTATAACCTTACAGTGTTGTATTAAGTCCTGCAAATGTTTTTCTAACCTTATTTTGTTTGTACATTTTTTTTTTTTTTTTAAGCAGCAGTTGTTTGAAAGTTCAGCAACTGTCTCATACGTAACTTGTGTCCCGTTTTGCTCACTAAAAAGATGCTTCCAGAGACACAAAGCTTTTTTTTTTTTTTTTTACTGTTACCCGTTTTTCCATTTAATTCTTGTCAGGTACAGTGGCAAGAATACCTTTTCATAAGGTTGCAGTGCTATGCTGAAGATAACAGTAATTTGAAAGTGGTAATGTGTTTTTTGAGTCTCACATGAAAGGTTTAAACCCTGTGATCTCCCCTGCGTGCATCATGTGTGCGAGAGCTCATTTGTGCAAGTTCCTGCGGTCCCAGCTGAACTTTCCAGGGAAGAGAAGAGGCTCCTGCTGTGGTCCTGTTTGACAAGTTCCTCCAAAAATAGACCAAATCATATTCATTGTGAACTTCCCTCCACTGGAATTGAAAAACTAGCCCATCCTCATCATTTGCTCTTTGAACGCCTTCACATAGATTAATAAAATAAATAAATAAAACCCAGTGTTGGCAACACTATTGTTTTCATTAAACGGAAACTAATTTACTTCTCAAAGTATTTAAAGGTGCAAATACATTGAAGTGAATCCAAATCATTGAGGCAACACATCCAGCCAAAACAAGCATTTCCTTGTGTTCCTTCCAGCAGATAAAGCATGCAATGGCTTCAAAGTCTCATTTCTTTTGGTCACAGTCTGCTCAGTTTGTCTGTAAAGTCAAGCAGACTTTTTCTCCATCCCATCATCCTTATCTCCCTCCCCACTCTTGTCTCATGTTCTTTCTGTCTCTGCTGGGGATGTTTGTTCAGCTTGTCACAGTCTCGAGTGGTCTTCTGCGCTGGCCTCCTGCTCCGTTAATCCTCTTTTCCGATGCGTAGAGAGAAACCTAAGAAATAAATCAGCCGTTTACACCTTTCTTTTTCAGTGGGTGTAGCTTTTTTTGTAACCTCGCCATTTTTTTTTTTTTTTGTTACAGACGAATATAATATAGTTTTAATATTTTTCATAGATTTTGATTTTAACATTTTAATTTAGTGTATTGCATATACATACATAGAATTGATCATTCATAATTTTGAATAGAATTTACATTACTGGATTATTCCAACTATAATAGTTTTTTGTTTGCTCAACTGATGCATTACTAAAACATTAGCATAATGCTCCTAGTGTTGTGGGTAATTTGGTGCATGTGAAGCAAAGGGAGACCAGCTGCCACCTCCATTTTGACAGTCGGAGCACACTGCGCCTTGACTTTCAAGACAGCAGGTGACAAGATGGGCTGCTTCAGTTACACTACAAGAAAAGTAAAGCCTTTTGAAATGGAAAGCAGATCTGGCCAAACAGAATTTCTAAATAAAAGTCTCCTCAATACAGTTGAAAACTACATTTTGATAAAAGCACACAAAGATGCTTAATAGGTTCGTTTTATTAGTTAAAGGTTCTCCATGAATATTGTTGGCTGCTCAGACGTGAATACACTACAAACTTGATGCAATCTGATCATCACTTATGTAGGCTGTTACTAAAATGCAAATAATTTGGCTTCAGATGAATTTAACTGTCCAGAAGGAAGACTATCTTTGTCTTGGAGTGACACAGACCAACTATAAGCTTCATCTTTTAAGACAGAGATAGTGACTACTTTTCAAACTAATGGAATGGGGAATTTGTTTCACTAGACAGTAACCTGATAAATAAAAGCTCCCAATTCTGGTTTTGGATTGTATAGAAACAACTACAAAAAGTCAAAAAGTATTATAGAACTTTGAGGTTTAGAAACGTGATTGTGTCTGACATTAGTTTTTTGTGGCTTTTATGTAAATACATTAAATGAGATGTTAGTTTTTTGACATATAATTAATAGAAGAAAAACAGTAAATTAAAAAAATAAACCATGAAATTATAGGTTACAGCATTTTGAATGAGCTTTTTTTATTCTTAGAAAAAAGAATGCAAACTAAACTTGAAGCTAGACAAAGATAAAAGTAGGGCGTGATATCATGTTTACAGGGGTAATATTTTGTTTCTTATCACAGGGAGACAAAATACACCTCTTTGTGTGACTGTTTCCCTAAAAAGTGGAACTTTAAGCTCTTTAATGCTCAAATATTATGCAAAAGAATGCATTCCCAGTGATGAATTTGTGATTTTATTGAAATATTTTGGTGAATATTAAAGAGTAGTTGAAATCCAAGTGCTGCCAGAACCATGAACTATAACAGTTTAACATTTTCAAAGAGTATAATCGCTGCCCAGACAAGCTTCAGCACACATAATCGTCATTTCAAGTTCTCACACAGTCAGCACTGTTTACTGGCTCGCTCAGGCCAGGCAAACAGCAGCCGACGTCTATTTTAAGCCCATGTTTAGGGAACAACTATCTCCTAGTTTTCTTGCATCTGTTTCTCTGTCAGTTCCTGCTGATGATGTTGTGCTCCTAAAGAGACCGGGCTAGCTGATAAGCATTAGCATCATCACAATTCACCTAAGGGGCATCCTACCAGCACGAACATCAACACTGGCATCATTAATTGCATGCTCTCCACTGTGAGCCGTCGCTGCCAGACAGCACGTCTCTTCAGCTAAACCAGGGAGTCCGGCTGCATCAGACATCACCCCCATTGAAGAAGCTGTCCAACCTTTAACCTAATTTTGCAACTGGCTGATTATTCATTCACCGTCATGTATTATTGCTTTTTAACAAGGTCTGGTCATGTTTATTATTTAAAATATGGGTGAAAAGACCTTCATAACAAGAACGAAGGTCATTTTGTGACGGTGCAAACTCAGATGAGTACGAGCTGAATTGATTTTTCTCATTGGGGAAAATTTCAAACTGTAGCATAACATAAATAATGATTAAAAGATGTGAGTTTAAAGCTCATCACCAGAATGTTTCATGGATTACAGTGAGACTATGTGATTCATCATTTTACATTTAATACAAGAATACCTGTAAGAGCCAGTTCTTCCTCCTTTTGTTTTAAGTTTTAAGATCAACAGTATTTTTTGTCAGAAATGAGAGGTGGGTGGAGCATAGTGTTGCACCATTAACTGCATAAAGGAGAACTGGACCAAGTGACCCCCCTCCCTCCTTGCTTTCCAAACAGGAAGTACAGGAAGTATTGCTTTTAAGAGGCCAAAGTCCCATAGACTTCCATAGAGAAATAAATAACTACCAGTATTACCCAGTTATTCTATTTGTCAGAATAACCATTCTTGCTAATATAATTTTTTTCATGATATTTTCTGTAGTGCAAGTTATACAATCAACTGACCAATCAGATGTCTAATTAACAGTATTTGATCGAAGAGTCAATGTTTGAAGCAGTTGACTTGAAATCCACGTTCAAGTGGTAGGGATGTGGCCCTCCAACACTCCTGATCAGCTAGAGTGGTTACAATAGAAATGTTGACTTAAACCACCAATCACTGCTTACTGAAGATGTCTGGTTTCAACATAGCTGGGTCCATATTACGAAAAAATGGTGACTGAAATTACATTTGACATAACAAAGCGGATAATGATAATAGACGTGAAGGAAATGGTATAGTCGGGCTGGGGTGGGATTTTATAAATTCGCTTCCTGCCACTCCCTTTCAGGCAATCTCTTAATGTCAAATTATGCTGTGTTTGACATGTCTTTATGGGTGTAAACTTCTGATGATTGATTGTATTGTACATAGGGATGTCCCGATCCGATCACGCGGTTGATGACTCAATCGAAATCAGACTTTATCCCCCGATTAGTATCGGATAGTTAATGTATTTCTGTTATGATCAGCACTTTATATTTCAATCTTATTATTATGGATAAATACTCCGCTAAAAGTCTGCATGTCATGAACACTGCCAAAAAACGCAGCAGAATACGTTAGAAATAATACATTAGAAATACATTACAAGAACATATTAGAATACATTAGAAAGGAATGCAATTTTGTGATTTTCAGATCATCATGCTATTCAAATTTTCTTTTTTGTACAGAAAAAAATATATTTCTAGTAGGTGTAACTCTAAAGCTCTTTAAAGAATGAAACAATCCCATTATCCTTCTCTGCTCTGCCAAGAGCCAGAACCACTGAGGGCAGCCAGCTAGCCTTTACTCCTACACAATTCATTTACATTGCCGACAGTGCTTTGGCTTTAATGCTGGGTCACAGAAGGCTGGCTTCTCGGTTTAATTCAATGCAATGTTATCAAAGAAGGAAAGCTGGAGAACAGATGACTCCCAAGTAATGTGTAGGTATTTCACTGTCAGTTCTACCTCTTGCTCCAAAACAGAAAATTGTTG
The DNA here is from genome assembly GCA_003999625.1 of Oryzias javanicus. Classification (NCBI taxonomy): domain Eukaryota; kingdom Metazoa; phylum Chordata; class Actinopteri; order Beloniformes; family Adrianichthyidae; genus Oryzias; species Oryzias javanicus. Next base: position 10,774,108 of record CM012446.1, read on the forward strand.
AAAAAACATCCTGTCATCTTTTCCCCAAATGCTTGTCCTCTTCTCTAAAAGGAAATGTCACAATGTTAAGGAGAAGTAGCAGGAAAAGGAGGTACAAGGATTGAACTCCATATCACGCATTAAATGCATCACATTTGACATTATTATTGCTGCACATCCAGAATCTGAACACAATTATTTCACCCTCACTGTCATGTTTATTTTCAGAATTCACAGCTGAAACTATGGAAATCAAGTCATTTTTGCTACAAACACTAGACACCATATTGTCCTGTGCTAAAGAACATCAAAACAGACTTTTTTAAGTAGCTCTCAGCCCGTTATTTAACTTCTTAAAACTAAATTCTTTAAACTTTCCCACACAGAAAATGACGGTTAACTTCATAATTTTAGACTGTTAACTCCCATTTTTCTATGATGTTTATTCGTATTGGTTTAGTACAGGTTGTTGACCAACACAACAGTTTTCACCTGTAAATATGCATCTTGTATCATTTTCACCTTTTGCTTCTCCTGATTCTGTCATAATGTTGTTTTGACTCTCTTTGTTAAGGAGTGTTTTATGCTCCATATCTTACTTGCTATAATTTGTTTACACTCTCCGCAAAGTCTCTTGAGAGAATATTAGCTGCAAGTTGTCAACACTGACGCACACACATATACAGTATAAATATATGTATTTTTTGTACAACATTGTTGTGCGTTGGCATTCAGTTGTAAAGAACAGCCTGTTGTTATGACATGAGAGTCTTCCCTTTTTTGTCACAAGATAAATATTATTCACATCGCCTTCACAGCTGCCTGTTAATTATTATCCATTTCTTTGAATCTATGTTTGACAAAGAAAAATGAATTGCCTTTTAACAAACAATAACTCAATGATATCTCAGTAAAGCAGAAGCATAATATGTACACTTCTGATTGTCTAATATTTTTTTTCAAATAATAATGTTAAATATAATTGTAATATTGTCACTACTACGAATATATTTATAAAATAAAATTTAAACTGTTGTGCTGCCCTAGGGATATTCGCATTAAAGGTGGGGTCATCTGAACCACACAAGACAGCCCTCTGAACCTTTTTTTTCAAGGATTTTTCATCTTCACTGGTATCCATAGCAGACATGAAGTCCTGAAACAGGAAGAAAGAAAAAGTCGACTGGGAACCAGGTGTGAGTATGAGGAAACATGAACAGAAAACCTAAAAACCGGAGTCGACAGAAATTACATGTGGATTTCCCCAAGGCTCCATCCTGGGGCCACTTCTATTTGTTATCTACATGCTTCCACTGACCCAGGTTACAAAAAACAGCAGCATTAGTTACCATATATGCAGATGACACACCAATACATATTAAAATGCCCTGCGCAGGCTCACTGAGGACATTAATGACTGTATGTGTCACAACTCTCTTCAGTTAAACAAAAAAAAAAAAACTGAGGTTTTTGTCTTTGGGGCTAAAGAGAAACGGTTGGGCATCGAGACAGAACTTTTATCTATTCATCTAAAAACTACCAACCAAGCCAGAAAGTTGGATGTAGTGATAGACACAGACCCAAACTTTGATAAACACATTAAGGCTGTCACAAAAAAAGAACTTTTATCAGTTCCTTGAGTCAGAACTAAACATGGAGAAGCTGCATTCAGCTTCTATGCTCCACAGATCTGGAACAGACTTCCAGTAAACCTTAGATCAAATATCACTCAGGTTAAAGACCAACCTGTTCTCCGCTGCATTCAATTAGCTTAAAAGTTTGCATCTCCACATTTATGCTTAATTTAAATTTCATAGTTTTTTATTTTCTCTAAATCTTAATTTTATGATCACCCTCAATATTTCTTTGGATTTTTTCTTTTAATGTTTTATGTAAAGCACTTTAAATTGTCTTTGTACATTAAAAGTGCTATACAATTAAAATGGTCTTGCCTTGCCTAAAAACATGACAGAAACCCATCTCAACCTCGTAAGACCCGAGCAAATATTTGAGCTAACCTTCTAAACGTGTGGTCACTACATTCAATTTAAACACAATTAAATACACTAGTAAAGTAACCTAAAATGGGATGTCCACACATGTGGACGACAGTATACAAAAAAAAAAACATTAAAAAACAAAATCACTGACCCTGAGAAATATCATTTTAAACATATATTTAACTGTAAAACCAAATTTCAATAGAATATATTTTTTTGGATTATTTTATTACCTCTTGAATATATTTCAAAATAAAGCAAAACAACTTTCAATGCAGCTGCTAATTTTAGTGCACTTTTAAAGTGTATTTACTACATAAAAAATTCACAGACTTATGACTAAATAAAAGTGATGCATAGACAGGATAACTTATTACATGTAGATCTGAACTGTTAAAGGATTTTGGTTGCCCAAGCAGCACAGACATCCAACCGCTCCTTTTTCCTACTTGTTTCATTTTGTTCTGTTTTACTAGGCGCTTCTGCCAAGTGGGTGAGGCACCTCTACAAATCAGACCATTACTGACCAATAAAAATATATACACAAACGACTCATGCAAACGACTTTAAAAGCATATTTAGGATATTACAAAATGGCTTGGAAATTGTCTAATTTTGATTCATTCCTGCAAACAAATTATGAACTAAAATGTTTTAGGGGCTGAGAGCCACAGATTTGAAAGCCCTCCTGCTGTAAGGTGACAACTTGACCGTGAAGTTCCAGTCCTGATGAGCTTTTAAAGAACCAAACGGTGTGTTCTTGCAAGGTGTCTGAGTAGGAATTGGAAAACAGATACAGTTTCAGTTAATTTCAATACATTTTAAAGTTAGAAGAACTTTCTTATTATGTCGTGTGTCTCATAAGAGTCCTCCACGACTGGCTCTATTCATTGTTTCCCTGACTCCCTTCCACAGCGCCAGTGGTGAGGTCAGAGGCCCTGTCCTTTCCACTGGAGCCACTTGGAGTGACGAATGGCAACCCAGCTCTGCCACAGGCCCACAGCACAAACAGCACGCAGAGTGAGGGTGGAGGATGAGTGTGAAAGGGCTGTGGTAAGAAACAGAATTAAAGAGCAAGAATGAATGACGAAGAGGAGTGAAGGGGCTTGCCGCAGAGCTTGGACACAAAAGGTCATAATATTTGCAGGGCGATCTACAACTAAGCCTTATGAAGCTATTTTTAATGCACTGAGTAAAATAACTCATTGTTAGGTTGTGCTTTTGTTCATTCTCTCTGTGGTTTTTAGGTTACCAGTCATTTTTTTTCTTCAGACCTATCTCCTTTCATATCTAAAATCTTGGAGAAAGCAGTCTACCTGCTGCTGGAGATCACGTGGGTTTGGTTCTGCTGGATCTGTCGACACAGTAGACCACCATATTTTGATATCTAGGCTCCAGTCATATTTAACAGGACGAACTATGTGTGTTATTCATGATGGTTTTAAATCTAGAACAACTGAGGTGTCTTTTAGAGTCCCACAAGGTTCAGTTTTGGGGCCACTTCTGTTTTCTTTGTATCTGTTTCTGTTGGGGTCCATTCTAAGAATGTTTCCTTTCATTAATATGCCGATGACAGTGAGATTTCTCAATCTGTCATTGAAAAAGTTGGACGATTTTTCTGCTACCCCCCTTTTGTCATGTCTCTCTGATCTTTTGGATTGGTTGGCCCTAAAACAGAAGCACTAGTGTTTGGACCAAATGATCTCAGAGGATCATCTCCAGTTGATCTGGGTTATTTGAATAACTTTTTAAAGTTAACAGTTTCTAACCTGGGTTTTTAAGTTGTATGGTCATTTTAAACTTGATCACCAGATTAGCTCAGTGGTGAAAATGAGCTTCTTTAATCTTTGGCCACTCTCCAATATGAAATCGTTTTTTATCTCCTGCACATTTTGAGACAGTAATCCATGCCTTTATCACGTCTCTGCTGGATTATTGCAAGTCTTTTTACCTTGGATTTAGCTTGGTATCTCTCTAACGTCTCCAATGTGTCAAAAATGCAGCTGCCTGTCTCTTTGATGGAGGACGTAGGAGAGACCCCATCACGCCAATTTTAGCATCGCTCCACAGGCTGCCTGTACGTTTCAGAATTCATTTTAAGATTATTTTATTTGTTGTAAGTCTTTACACGGTCTTGCCCCGCTTTACCTCTCTGAGCTGCTTTCTCCTTGTTCCCCGGCCCGGTTCCTCAGATCAGCTCCTTCTGGAGACGCCGAGGTCCAGGCGAAAGTTGAGAGGGGACAGGGTTTTTTGCGGTTGCTGGTCCAACCTCTGGAGTATTTTGCCTTTGCACATCAGAGAGGCACTGTCGCTGCCCTTTTTTAAAACCTGTCTAAAGACTAATTTTTATGCCCTGGCTTTTGACGCAACATGAGACTCCTCCTGTTTTTGCAGTTTACTGTTTTTAGAATTTCATTTATTATTTTGTCTTAGTGTTGTTGTCTTTTATGTTTTCGGTGTTAAGCATTTTAGAGTCATTTTTTTCCACGAACAAATACGGTATACAATATATAAAAAAATTGATAATTGGAACAACGGGAGAAAGTACGAAGTGAAATATGAGCTAAATCATTTCATCACCCAAAGTGGATTTAGGTCTGTCAGCATTTAACTTGGATGACTCAGTTGGGCTGGAGTCACCATCACGCTCACTCTCAATTATGCTTATCTTGGTGTTGGTAGGTTATTAAAAATGCATTAGGTGCCTGTGCAATTATGATAGCTCTGGCAGTTGTGCATAATACATATTCAGTGAAGAGCATGCAGATCTTTGCCCACTGTTTAATTGCATTTTAATTCCCGGAGAAGAGAGAAGGTGACAAAGGAGTCTCTTAATACATAATAGTCTTCTCCCCGGCAGCCATGCGGCATGTGCCTGCTTATAAACGAGCAACATGTGGGTATTCATTCATTCATTATAGATGCAGCAGCAGTCAGACTGTGATGATACTTTTGGCTGGGTTGTTTGATGTTTACAGGTCTCCTTTTTTAAGTTTATTCCAATTCCTACATAAGAAAGTCATTGTGATCGTTTTTATTTCCTTCCTTCGTGTCTCAGTAAATCATTTCCTGAGGGTCAGTCATTAGCATCTTCCGCAGTTGGCACATCCTGTATGTCTTTTCTGACGTGCCAATCTTAAAATCCCTGTCCGAATCTCAGAATACCCCGTTGAAGTTAACGGTGAAGGGCATTAATCTTGAGTTTACGAAGTGCAGCTAACATTGCAAGGTCTGCGGATCGAGCTCTGGAGCAGGTGAAAATACTGCTGCGCCACACACACACACATGCAGAAAACAGTTGCCCACACATGCGCACATGCCCTGTCTTGTCGCCACTGCGGCCATCACTCTGGGTGATGTCAGTCAAATTAATTGCTGTTCCTTTACAGTGGAACGCTTGAGGAGGTTTCACAGAGGCAAGGACATTTGGGGGACCAGAGGAAGCGGACATTAAAGGATGACTCTGTGAGTGCACTTATGCAAGAGATAAAAAGACTTTTTTCATAATGTTTCGACTTTTTCCAGGTTTCTAATTAGTATAAACTTCATTAAAAGATCTGTTAAACTCCTTCATATTAATGAGTCACTTATGACTCAGTCTCGATCAAAGTGAATCATTTTTACATTTTCAGGTTTTTAAAAAGGCACTAAATCATAAACAAGTGATTGAAAACCTATTCATCCATGTTTATATTTTAGCTTCAGTCCACTCCAAACCCCAAAAAACATAGCATTCTTATCAGTGTTTTACATTAGTGTCACTCTTGAGCTGCTCCCACTTCCCCTTAAAACTCAGTTCTCTAAAAAGATGCATCATTTGCTATATGCAAAATGCATATGTTGGAATACAATTTGCATTTAGTGTGTTTAAAGTATTTTCCTTAAAAATGTTTCTTTAGTTTGGTATTGGCTTATTTAAAGCATTCACAAAAAAAGGAAGAAACATATATCTATACATAAATGTTTCTATAGAAAAAAAAGTTGAAAAGAGACATTTCATACATATTTAAAAAAATTCTCAGATTAGAAACTTTCATTTCACAATCAGATTTAAAAAAAACCTCTTAATGCACATTTTAAAGATAAATAATGCTGTTACACAATGCAATGATTTTAGGGTTTCATAGTTTACAATGTGTTTTTTGATTCGATTCAATTTTATTTCTTGTGACCCTTTTCTTTCTTTCTTTCTCAAAAAGGTCTTGCCACAGTTGAAAATAAGAATGCAGTTCTTAATCTGTCCTGTCTGGATAAATAAAGGTTTAAAAACACATACACCCACATACACATGCCTTCATAATTACTGTTAATCATAAATAGAATAGACTTATTTGTAACTGCCAGCAGTAATGCACAGGGAAAAGAGTGATCAAAAAATAAAACAGCACATGGCAACTTTAAAACATATGAGAGATTTAATAATAAAATAAAGGAAACACAATAATAAATTGGGTTAAAGTGTAGTATTCAGTTTTAAGTACAGTTTTTTCCATTTTATAGTAGACAAATTGACTTATTTGTACTTACACATACAACACATGACACAATTAATCCATTGAATGTGACTTTTGTAAAAACTAGTTTAAGTAGACATTAAAATGTTCAATTCTTTGCTTTCAATTGGTTTTGAAAATCTCAATTTTAGCCATAATATGAATGTTGCTACACAAGCTTGAGATAAGAGCAAGAATGAACTTGCTGAAGCTTGACGAGTTCAAGTGAAAAATGTTGCTGTTCCTGGAGAACAATCCACAAGAAAAAAAGTGATTATTTTTGATAACAAGCTCTTAAAAAATATTGACATGAACGTCTTTGAAATAACTTTTGTTCATAGCCTTATTCAGATTTTCATTCACCTCTGATGGATGAAAGTGTGAAAAAATGAAAAAGGCTGTACTTTATCCTCCTTGTCTCGCTAACAAAATTCCACAAGGAGACCAAAGGCTGCACGAGCCAAAAATCACCAGTGATGGACGGCCTAAAGACTGAGCACGGACCTAATCTTTAATGCAGTTAATGGAAGAAACAACGGCGGGGACACACAGGTGCCACAGTGGTTGCAGTACTTTATTATTCCAGGCTGTTTACAAGTCCAGATGGGGCACTTCACTTTGCTAATGATAGCAATACATCATCAGGCTCAACAGACACATGAACAGCAAAACTGTGTGAGAGTGAGATGTTGGATGAGAAAAACACAGCTGGTCCCATTACATTTCACTCTTTAAACAGTGGTGTGAAAAAAGCCCCGGGAAGTCTGACATGTGGAGGTCAAAGCTGCGCAGCCAATCACACATCTGTACAGAAAAATTCTGCAAAAGAAGACAAATTGTTCAAATGTTTTCTTTATTTATTCTGAGAACTAACTTGGTACAGTCCACTGACACCTGTTTGTTCATATTGAAATCTGTCTTTCAGAGAAGTTATAAAAACTTTCTCAAACAAAAATGTTGTCGATTTGCAAGTATATATGATGAATCAATGGAATTCTAAATTATCTAGATCAACAGTAGAGGTATATAGTAAATTCCATGATATTCACTGTAAGTTTTGTTGGTATTTGTCCTTTTATTACTAAGTAATAACAGATGATTTGTTCCGTTAATGAGCTTTACTTCAAAACTCTAAAAGAAAAAAAAAAAGAGGTACAGATCATGATAATGAATTGCTAGCCGGTGCAAAAGTCTCAGCAGAAAGACCCCAAAAAATATGAAACTAAGGGTGTATTCAGACAGGAAACGGCCGTTGGTCCAAAACGGGATCCTGAACTTTGTGCTTTGCCTTTCAACTGGACACTTCTGTTACAAACCAAAGCTTGTAAACAAAACCAAGTGACTAAAGATCTCTTCAATCATTGGCCAGAGCAGGGCAAAGCAACTGGAGAAACAATAATGTAAATCCTAAGCTTTGCGATCCTTGTCAGGATGGTTCACTCATTAAAAAAAGTCATATTTCCCTAACCAATTTTGAACATCTGTATGAACCGGAGCTCAGTCCGATTGGAAACGAACTGAGACCACCTTAGTTCCTGGTATTCAGACTGAAATTTTCTCCAGATAATCAAGGGAAATTAACTCTGGTTTTACTTTAACTGAACCAAATATGTCCGGTCTAGATACACCCTCATAATCAGAAAGATCACAAATGTATTTCTTTAATTTCACTTATGGCAATTAAACATGAGTAGAAAGGTCAAAAAGCATCCTTGTACCTGTCAGTTGAATAAGCACAACAGGAATTGAGTTTGGTCATTCATAAAATGTTCCAGTCACCAGTTCAAAGCCCGTCCAGCTGGGCTCTAATGTCAGAAAAAACAATATCCACTATGCCCAAATTCTGAAATTAACAACTTTAACAATAAGAACAAAAATTGTGCTACTGCTTTCTTTTTTTCTGCAAAAATGTTTCTTCTAAAGTTACAAGTTGTTCAAAATGCTTACAGGGAGGTAGTATGCGGCTAAGTTGCTCCACAAGAATCCAGTTTGAATCTGACCCCATTGTCAAAGAGCCTCGCCATTTTCTGCAAAAAAACTGGTTTGAGCGCAAAGAATACAGGAACATGATCAAATAATGATGAACAGATGCGTAAAAATATACATACATGAAAACACACTCCTTTGGCTTGAATGTTAATAAATACACAGCTATAGTTTTGCACCACTTCACATGATTACTGCCTTATACAACAACAGGCAAGTTAAAGCATCGTACCCTTCTCTGAACCTTTACGGTGACACATCTACTCATGTGAAAGGATTGTGCTTTCTTTTGTGAGTCTGGGCTGCCAGCTGTGTTTAGTTTAGTTGAATTTCAGAACAAAATACGGTAAAGTAAATTCAGAAACACTAGTGTATTTGATAAGCTTGAGCAACAATTATGATTCCCAAAATATTCCACATTAATTTGAGACTTTCTATCTATGTCAACCATCATTTCTATTTATTTAAACAGTTTATAATTTAGTTCCCTTCCTTTAGATTTTTTTTCCCTATGCTTATTTTTCGGTTTAGCTTTAGATAAAATGCTTTCAATAATCTGAAAGGCAGATTTACCACCTGTGCAATCATCTTACCCTCTTAGATTTTGATGAGCTCTTACTAACAAAAAGCAGCAAACATTTTTAGAACAAACTGGATTTGGCAAGATGAATTGGATCAAACACAATTGTAACCTTTAGAGTTTCCTGTAGATTTGATGCCTGAAACTGCACATCAGTGGGGTTTGTCCAGACCTTAAGACTCTTCTGAACACTCGGTATGTAGAATATTTGTAAAATTAATACGCTTTTAACATTTTCTTAGCTTTAATTTCATTAAATCTTTTAATGTTGTCTGAACTATTAGGATACATCTTTTACCTGCAGCAGAACAGATGATTTGGTTTAATGCTTTGCCTCTGAAGTCCTTGCAGGGTCCAGGATTTTAATGTAATGCAATGTACTGCATGTCATTTGTTTAAGTGTGTCAGTTGCGGTTATGCAGCATTTGTATGCGTTGATGGCATGCTCGGTTGTGTAAGTGCATTTGATGGTAAGGAGGACAGCAGTGTCTGACAAGATGTGTTCTGCCCACTCTGGGGATTATTTATCCAAGCTGCATGTCAGCACCGCTGCACCCTCAGATCCCTGGCACAGCACCAGAAAGTCTTTATCTCCATCCCAAATCCCCTTTCCTGTCCCAGGAGTTTCTCCCCCGCTGTGGACTGGAACGGCCGCGCCGAGCAGAGTCAGCTCTCGACCGACTGCTCGCTCAACGCAAGCGTGGGCATACAATGCCCTTCAGTTATTCAAGGAGTTAACACAGACAGCTGCATCTTCATTTGAAGTCAATCAGACCGGGTGCAACAAGAACTCTCGGACTTTTTAGAATCAAGGAATGAGTCAGTGCTGGCAGAGCCGTGAGTCATTTCTTGTTTAGACTGGCTGTCTGTATGTTGTGGCCTCCTGGATTCAGTCTGTGGCAGCCCAGCAGGATGGAGAAGGCCTTGCGGAAATCGGCGTTGAAGGCATATATGATGGGGTTGAGGGAGGAATTAGCCCAGCCGAACCACACAAACACGTCAAAGGTGGTGGGGCTGATGCAGGGGAAAGCCTCTCCTCCGCTTGACTGCTCGCAGAAGGGCACCATGCAGTTTAGGATGAAGAATGGGAGCCAGCAGCACACAAACACTCCCATTATCACAGACAACGTCTTCAGCACCTTTGTCTCCCTCTTGAAAGTCATTTTGAAAGAGCTCTCAGAGTCTGCGATGCTGGAGCCTCTGCCCATGCTGTTGTGCCTGTTCTTGGCGCTTTCGGCTGCACGCTCCAGAGCAGAGATCCTCCGGATTTGTCTGTGAGCGATGCGGTAGATCTGCGTGTATGTTGCCACCATGATGGCCACGGGGATGTAAAAGCTTATTAGAGAAGTGGAGATGGCGTAGGTCCTGTTCAGGCTTGAGTCACAGTTCTCTGGGTTGCGGTGCGATGTAGCGTTTGAGCCCAGTGACACAAATGACTCAGTGAAAGGCTTGAAAGATTTAGACTGGGCCTTGTGCCAGTTCAGTTGCACGGGTATGAAGGAAATGAGGACAGACAAGGTCCAGGCCACGCTAATCATCACATAGGCAACCCTGGGTGTCATCTTCCTTTCATAACGAAAGGGGCTTGAGATGGCCCAGTACCGGTCCAAGCTTATGACGCAGAGGTTCAAAATGGACGCCGTGGAGCACATAATGTCAAACGCCACCCAGGTGTCACAGAAAGACCCAAACGGCCAGAAGCCGGCAATCTCCGTCACCGCCTTCCACGGCATCACCAGGATCGCCACCAAAAGGTCACTCACCGCCAGCGAGATCACAAAAAAGTTGGTCACCTTCGAGCGCAGGTGTCTAAACTTGGTGACGGCGGCGCAAACGAGAGTGTTTCCCAACAAGGTGGTGAGGATGAGCAGGGAGAGAAAACAGCCAGTCAGGACACGGCTCGATGGCGTTTCATCCAAAAATCCATTATCGATTACAGTTGTAAAGTTCATGAGATCCATTCCTGTGCACCTCTTGGTTAGGCATTTACAGCACACTGAGGAGTCCTGCTACATGCTGTCCGCTGAAGAGGCATCTACAATGATCCTGCTTGCAAAAAAAAAAAAAAAAAAAAAAAAATCACACAAAAAATATCGTGTTTATTTAAAGATAAAACAAGAAATTAAATATTTAAAAGAAAATAATCTGGGTCAATCGGATATTGTAATACAGATTTAGAGATTAAAGTATTATTAATTACAATAATCTCAAGGGAATAAATACATGATTTACTTACATTTAAAAGATTTATTTGGTTTTTGTAAGAATTTAAATCTTAAAAATGTAAATTTACATTTTTTAAATATTTAAAACCTGATTCATAATAGGAAATGTAGATCAACATGAAAGAGAAAGTTGGAATTTTCTGCTTTCTTGTTATTCATTGCACTCACTTGACTGAAAGGGGATCATCCGATGCTCGATAATACATTCAAAAATCCAAATATCCAGCCGCCTCCGCGCAAATTTCACAGGGAAAGGTCGAAGGCATCCAGTCTCCATGTCCCACAGAAAAACCAAAGAAGGCTTCGGTTGTTCACGCCACGCCGCTCTGTGTCACCAAAACACACACACACACCGCGGGAATGTCACGCGTCCTCCTGCAGGCACGGTGCGCGCCCACGGACAGATCCCGCCGCCTCAAGTTTCACACGATGCTGCGCTGTCCCACTCCACGCAAAGTGGCATTCCAGCCCAAATTGCATGATGGGACCTTTTGGTGCTCTGTCCTGGCGCGATGCCTCAGATTACAACAGGTTCCCCGGTGTGTAAATCGACCCATCTGCGCAGATAAAGGAGATAAAAACAACAAACAAGAGGCGCACTTGAACTGTGCTTCGCTGGGATTAATTCCAGAAAGAGCCGCGATGTGAACTCAGACGGACATTTACGGGCTGCAAGTTTATGGCGCCACCTAATGGAGAAAGCGCGTAACAACAGGGGACTGAACATGAAAACAAACGGAGGAAATTGATAAATAATAATACAATTAAAACAATTTTTTTTCATATGAATGTATGATAAAATGAAATTTTACTAATAATATTTACATTTCTTGTAAAATAAGAAAATCTGGGGGCCCCGGGCCAACATTGGACCTTCTGTTGTGGTTTTATATGGAGCTAAATTGAGGCCAAAATTATTTGAACCGCACATAAAACAAATTGAAAAAAGTATTGGTGTTTGGCCAATAAATAAATAAATAATCAAGATCTCCAAAACTTTTTGTCATTCTAAAAATAAGTCAAACTATTATCAGCTTCAAATGTTCTGTTTTTAGGTTTCAAAACTCAAAATTTCAATTTCAAAACTTTTTTACTTCAGTTTTAAATCTTTTTTTTTTTTTTTACTTTTTTTGTTTTTCATTTATACCTTATTAAACATCAGTTGATCATTTATTTGCTCCTCCATTTGAGGTAATGCTAAATTAAGTGAAATCGTAGGTTATAAGGTGGAATTTAGCGATGTATGGCATGAAGAGGTTAAACATTAAACAAATGTATTTTTCATAAAAAACATTTTGGTTTGTTGTTTAAGAGACCTATTGCCAGGCTAAATTCAGAGAATATTTAACATACTGCTCCCTTACTGTGACAAAGTTTGTGGATATGATTTACAGATTTCTCCAATATGTGCTAAAAATATGTGAAACAAATAGGTAGGTTTTCTGTCCTCTATTTTCATCTGCTTCTCTATTCTTTTATTATTTATTTCTCAATTAGTTCTGCATGCCTCTGATGGTGCAGTGTGATTCATGTGCTGTTCCTTCTTTCCCGCACCCCTCCGGGGAGAGCTGAAGAGACTTCCATTTCCAGGAGGCTCATCGGTGCTCCTGTTCCTGCCAGTGTACCTCGACTCTGGCACGTCTCGCATTCCCAGCTGTCCCCCAGCCCATCTGGATGAAGCCCATCTGCTACACTATTTAAACATGTAGTTGTAGAGTTAGATAAGATAATTCTTCTTTGACAGTCTTGGTAAATTGGCTGTCTGTCCAGGGATAGGATCCTTAAGGTTTCTTCTTTTTTTTCCTGAATCGTTTTTTTTTTTTTTTGGAGTTTTTTGCTTACCGTGGGTCTAAGGGGATGGATAGCCAGGTTTTTTTTGTCCATTTAGTTTAGTAATTACTGGCATGAAGCCCAATGAGGCAATTGTATTTGTGATGATTGAATTGCATTGTTAGAATTTTGTGTGAGATGGCTTTCTTTTGCCTAACTGTTTTCTTTTTCTTCAACAGTAAAATGAAAATGATTTTCATCGCTGCTGGGATAATTATGGTTTATTTTACCACCTTTTTTAAACATATTTTGGAGGAGTTTTTCTCTATTTTGCATCATTCTGTCAACTTCCTGTTGACAGAATAGTCCATTGCTACACAGGGACAGGGGGACCACTTTCACATGAGCACTTTTATGCCCTTTCAGTGTGTTGAATTTCTTTTTTATGGCAGAATTTAATTAAAAAAAACAAATTGAATCAACATTTTTTAAGTGTTAATTTTGGTGCCCTCAAAGTGTTGGGGCCCCAGGCACTCACCTACATTTGCCTAAGGGTAAGTCAGCCCCTGACTAAAAAAAAAAAAAAAAGAAACAGTGGCTCAGCACACCCTCACTTGTCATTCTCATGCTGGGCTCATAGCACATTAAATATGCAGAGGGATGCAAAAATCAAATAAAAATGGGAAATTCTAGATGTCACCTTGCTGTGACATAAAAACGTCTGACACAAGGCATCCTCACCCTCACTGTGTGGTGAGATGAAGCCATTTAACCCGAGAAAACATGACTTTTACTTTTATTTTCTGAATAATTTAGATTAAAGAAATTCACTTACCACTACTTAAACACAATCCTCATAGTGTAAAAAGAGTAAAACAAAATGAAATAATTCACCCTTAAATTGCCTTTACAAATGTTTATTTTTAGCAAGTTAAATGTGGGCGTTTGCATCACTTTTGGGACATCATCATTTCCTTATACTCCTCTGTACGCTGTCTTGCTTCAGGGACATGAAAGAAGCCAGACGAGGTTGGAAGTTGAAAGTTCACAGAGATGACGTTCATGTTCAGTCTAAATTCAGAACATCTGTCTCCCCACCCACCCACCTCCCTCGCCGGCGCTGTTTTTTTCTGTTCAGAGCTGCCTCTCTACTCTGCTGTGCTGTGCGGGATTTCATGTCTGGACTTTCATGCTCTTTTGCACACAATGATTGTCAAGCCCTCTGAATCCTTCTTATCCCTTTAACAACATAATGAGTGACTGTATAATTTGTTCTGCTGACATTGTGATGTGACAAATTTGCTGTGTAGTAGTTAATGTCAGGACAAAACGTGAGCCTTTTTGCTCTGATGCAGGATGACAGGTACCCAGTCACCCAGAAAATGCACAAATGCTGTGAGTAAGATGGCTCAAAGCCAAACACAGTGTTTTAACTGAAAAATCTCAGCTCTCTACACACTGTTGCATGTTTGTGAACGTGTACGAGCGCCTCTGTATTCATCAGCTTTGCGTGCACATTCATATAGGCTCCCATTCATTAACTTTTTTTATTGTGTGCATGTCTTTGTTTACTCGTGGGATCAACCCAGAATAACAATGTCACGGGGGCATTTATACATGTAAGGACACTAAATTAAATTCCGTCTTCACACATTTAGTTTATGAAGATTGCAACCTGGTTTAAGGGCAATTTCTAAAATGATCTCATATAAACATACTTCATCTCCTGCCACCTGATTCCATGAGAATCCTCATGCAGTGTATTTTTATCTTGCTTTAAGAATTTACTTTTATTATTGATGCACGATAATATTCAAAGAAATTATATTGAGGGTGGTGCTCGGGTTACTGACTTCTTAAGGTCTTAAGCGCTTTTAACCCGCTGTACGCGGTTTCATGAACGAGCATTCAGCCGGTAGCAGGGAGAGGAAGAGGTCATTCTTCTTCTTTTCTTTATTTACTGTTTACCAGTTCTAGTGCTTTCCTTCCGCCTAAATTGGAAGAGACTCTATTCGCAAAGTCAACACGATGCAAATCCCACAAATCTTGCTCCAAGCTGCTTCTTTCACAGCTGTATTCTGATCTATGAAAGACTTGGTGTCATTTAATTTTGAGCTAGCAGAAATAGGCTAATAATTTCTCCTTTGTGATCAAGTGCTATGATACTTCCCACATGTCACTACCAAATTCGAATCCCTGATTGGTCACCATTCAGCATTGTCGTGATTGAGCATCAAGAAGTTTAACCAGTTGAAAGGGTAACCCAACAGGACAGTTGGAGGCCGACTCCATTCTCAGCTCGGATTTGAAAAAAAAAAAAAAAGCCAAAAGGGGGTGGGGCTAGTGGAGCCAGACTGAGCAGTGGAGGTGTGGCTTGGATCTATGATTGACAGCTCGGTTACCTTTATGTAATGTATGCTGGGTTTTCAATAAGGGGAGTGGTGTGTCATTATGATCATTTAAAAATCATGGAGAGTGGTGCAGAGCTAAGTGATGCAAGTTTCTCCACAGAACTTCCTGTGGAGGTTGAGGATTTTGCACCTCCCCCTTCTCCCGAGGCTGGCACTCGTGGTCCAGAACCGAAATGTTTCGAGCTGCTGGCTCAAGATAATTGATGTTTATTACATTTCCAATTCGGTTCTATAGATTCTGGCACAAAGGCAAAATCTGTTAATTTGACAGCAGTGAGCTACCTGTAACACTAGAAGGTGCAGTTCTTGCACTATTTACATCATACCACAACATCAATCATTTCATATTAGCTTCAATTTGAGCCATGTATTGTGAAAATTTGTTAAAAAATGAGGGAGCTAGGACAATTTTGTAGCTGATGCCTTTATGTCTCATTGAAACAGCTGCATTCTGTTGCTGACAGCCAAGAGAATCAGAGACGGGCGGGGTTTTTATACTGGAGGTCAGAGCATTGTGACGTCACACTTCTGAGACACTAGCTGACCAATCAGAAAATTCAACTGCAATACCTTGTTTCAACCTATAGGGAGCAATACACAGATGGTTTTTAACTATATATTTCATGAATTAGACATGTTTATTTTAATTTGTCAAAAATGTGGCAACAACCAACAGATAGCACTTTTAAAGCCCCATTTATAGAGGTCAACAGCCAAAAAAAGTTGATTTACAGTTTGGTTACCCTTTAAACTTCCAGTGCATGAATGATGGACGCCCGTTTCGTACACAGAGCCCACGACTGGGTTTAAATCTTGTACTGTGGAAAGTAAGGATGCAATGATTCTTTGTGAATCCGTAAAAATCTATTTAAATTCGTCAATATGTTCATTGCCAAAGACCATTTCTGATATATCAACTATATCTGCTTCTCATAAATTCACACTGCATTGACCCCAAGTTGTTACAAGCCATCATCAGTTTAAGTCATGAAAAGACTAAAATAAACAATAGTTTTTAATTAAATAAAACAGTCACTGGTTGTTGTTGTTTTTTTTTTTTTGTTTTTTTTTTACATTTAATAAAATTAGATAAAAAAATTATTTAAATGTGTAAATGCCTTCAATATGAAAAACCACTTCATATGAATGCTTGGCTTTTTTTCTACCTCTGTATTCAGATTCTGTGAGTTTACCTCCTCAATGCAATTCCATTAACTTTGTGCTGGCGTGGTTACACGACCCAGTGGTTTCTATATTTGGTTATCCCTATCTTGGCAGGCAAAGATACCATCAGTAAACCACAGGCTTAACAAGTGTTTTCTAAGATATAGTTTCTGCAGAGCGGCAGTAGGTTATTAGAAATGCACCTCTGAGTTCTGGCCAGGATTGTTGGTGCAGAGGTAAGCCTCTGTTGATTTCCCATCATCCCTCTTGATACACTCTCTCCCACTTGTGACTCTGATTCATGCCAGTTTAAATACACAGAAATGCAGTTTTAATCTTAAATTATTCTAATTCTGTTTTAAAAAAAATGTATGTTAAAAACACAACAAAAAAAGAAACACAATTTTTATCACAATGAGTCTTTAAGGCCACAGATGATACACTTTAAGACTTTCTTTTTTTTTTTTTTAAGAAGACACAAATAAGCCTCTTATAGCAGATACTTGTGGAGAGTATCATCCACCAGATATTAAACACTTTATTTAAACAAAATTTCAGTTATCAAAGGCTTTTCTGTCTTTTTGAATGGTCCTGATGCTGGTGTCTCAAAGAAGGTTACATCTGAAAATGCATTTTAGGCTTTTCCAAAAACCTACATGTCACCACAAACAATAAAAAAAACATTTTTGAAGTGTGATTCTGTACTTGTGATAAGCAGTAGAAAAATATACAACACTTATATGTATCTTTTAGAGCAACATTACTTTGGCCAAGAAAGTACATCATTTGAACAATAATGTTGCACCTTAAAGGGAATTCAAAAAGAGTTTGAAAAAAACAGTCAACAATAGCAAATTATTTGTTTTTTTTAATTAATTAAATAGTGCAGCAGCATGTTGTTCATTGACAAAAAAGGAAATAAATTATTCACCTTGGTATCACATTACATTAGACATTGTCACTTGCAAATAAATAAATACGAAATTCCAATAAAAAAAATAATAAATAGGTTAGAATAAATAAAGAACACTCATGTCCGAATCTAGACTTTCAGATTTAGGTGCAACAGAACATTGAGCTAATACATTCACATTTCAGTTACACTTAGCTCTCTTTTAGTTTTAGTGCCGTTCAGACGTTGGATTAACTGTTTGTATTTACTAAAGACAAAGCTGACTTTTCGGCTGAGGGCTTTCTTCATTGGACAACTTTGGAGAGTCTGGAAGAGCAAAACAAAAGAATTAAGGTTGGATTGATGACATTTTCTATCCTGCCCTTAATCAATAAGTTATTTCTCACCGGTTGGCGTTCTTCCAACCGTCCCACATTCGTCTTGAGTTTATTTAGTTCTGTCTCACCTCCTGGTGCTACCAGGTGCTTGAGAATATTCATCAGCTCCCTGCTGAAGTTACACTCATAATTAACCTGCAGAGGTAAAGCATATAGCTGAGTGGAACAACCCTAAAGAAGCACACAATAGGTTTATCTCAGTCATTATAAGAGAAAATAGAAAATTGTACAATACTTACTTTGGAAAAACTGGGAACATTTACAGTGAAATTCTGAAACAAATATTAAAAAATATATTAGATTCATTTTTTATATTGCATGAGAACAACAAATATTAAAATATTGTCCTTAATGTGAGTAAAATAGTAATAATTTATACTTACATTTGTAATCCAGGCAGTGTTATTGAATTTACTCAGGCCTCTTACGATCTCCCAGTTCAGGTTAAAGTCT
Organism: Oryzias javanicus; assembly: GCA_003999625.1. NCBI lineage: Eukaryota > Metazoa > Chordata > Actinopteri > Beloniformes > Adrianichthyidae > Oryzias > Oryzias javanicus. The sequence continues at coordinate 10,792,459 of CM012446.1, forward strand.
GCTTCGACGCTGCAACAGACGAAAAGGAGGACCAAGACCAGTGTTGGCTTCATATCTCTGCAGGGTTCTCTTCCTCTACAACTTTCTTTAGTTATCTTTACTGTTGTGATCACTATCTCTTCTTACTCTTTATATACAGAAGTGAGAACAAGGAAGCTTTGCGTCACTAGATGGAAACCCTAAAGATTTTTTTCACGCCTCTCAACATGGGGAGATTTTTTAATTGACATGACATCATTCATTTGGATAAAATGAGGAAACTAAATTCCCAAACTGGAAACAGGCAAAAAAAAAAATCATGGTTGTGATAAGTTATCTATAACATGACTGCGTCCATGATGCCTCTAAATAAATAAATTTCCAGTAAATATTATTTTTGACTTTTTTAAATCATTTTTAAGATATTTGTTTTTTCTCCAGCTGCATTATTATTATTTTTTTAGCTTTTTTAATTTTTTTTGGTTTTTTAGGTTTTTCAAAATTCAGTTTTTGTGCATTCAATGAAATGCAACCGTCTGAAACAAATGCCTAAAAAAGTGTGATTAGTGTGATGTTTGAGAAAAGGAAGTTAATTCTTGAAGAGTTGAATGAACTCTGACACATAAACGTACTGTTTTTTGTTTTTTCTAACCTCTGTAAAACGTTTCTTTGGCCAAGTTTATTTATTTTTTTGTTCAATTTATTTTGTATATTACCATATCCTAAAAGGTCTCATGACCACAAATGGGTCTTGAAAACTACCTGTGGTATTTTTGGAAGGGTTGCTCAAGAGGTGACGAGTGAAATCTTGATCTCGGGCAGTGGGCAGTGGTGGCATCATCGATGTCTTTAAAGATCACACGGTTTCAGCGGTGTTGCGGGAAAATACAGTCGTGACTGTGTCTATTAAGATACGAGATAGTTTTTGCCATCACCAGTTCCTCTATTATTGCCTTCTAACTTTCAGACATAGTGGCAATAAAGCAGTACAATTGATTTCATTTTTTAACAAAAACTATATATAGTTTGTCTTTAGAAAACCCTTTAAAAAGCATCATTTAAGATCAAAACTATACCACTGTGGGATTTCCTGTAGGCTTTAACAATGAGAAGTTTTGGCTGTATATAGACTAAATTTATTTGTTTAAATACAAAAACATATATTTTCTTATCTTTTCATCAGTGTGCTGATGATACAATCATTTAAAAGTACTTTTAAGCTTGTAGGGATGACACAACTGTCATCAGCATTTGAGTTTCACTTGTGAGAGTTTCACTGCCAGTGACTTCTGATAAAGCGAGAACAGTGAGTTTTCAAGAAACTCTGAGTTCTTTCACTGAAACAAAAGACTAAACCAACATATTGGACAATTACTTCAAATAACAGATTGACATTTTTTGGATAAATTCATGTATGGATTGGTAACCCTTATCAGACAAGGGGAAAAGCAGTGATGCAGATATATTCTCATAAGATGTTTTCTCAGATAAATTTTTTGTTTAGAAATTGCAAATAACTAAGCTCAGGTCTACTGGAGTCTTAGTTGACTCACATGGGATCCCTGGTGCTTTTCAGTAACCGTGTAAATGGAGATGAATAATCTGATGGATCACAGAGCGAATATGAAACAAATAGATGACCTGTTGAGGGCATTGTAATGTGCAAAGTGTGAAAAAAACAATACAAATGTTTGGCATTGATCAATTACTATTGGGATTCTGCAAAGCCAAATGTGATGCTGACTAACTTGGAGCATAAAATGATGTGGAGTGAGTTCCAGTGTTGCCTTGTGGGATACGTTCCACAAATAACCCACCGTTGGTGAAATGTTACAGATGTTTTAAAAATCGTCTTTTAAAAAAAAACGCGATTCTAGCTGTTTTAAAATGTTCTTGTGGCCTTTTTTCTCAAGATGGAGGACACGTATAAAGAAAATTAAGATTCTGAGTATTTCTTCAGTCAAATTGAGGAGAATTTCCGGAGCAGCCGACAAAAATGACGTTTGAAAAAGAATGTTGTTGCTATGAACAAACTACAAGCTTCCTGCTCCTCTGGGTCAAAACTGTACGGCTGGATAGCTCTAAAATTGCTGACCGTTTTTGTTGCACTGCTAATGTTAGCTTGGCGTTGAGAGGTGCTGTAAACTAGCAGGAAAGGGATGATGGGAAATGAGCTCAGGCATACTACCTGCTAACAAACCCAGCAAATGACAAATTTCTGACAAACTCCTGCTGCTCTGCAGTAGCGAAGTTCAGTTTTATACACTTTTCAAATATATTGTACTTGGAATTTAAAGCTGTAAAACCCTTCACTTCACACTTTATGAACATTTCTCTCTTTTTATAAACTCTTACACATTTGTAGAAAAAAAGTTGTGTATTATATAATGACAAGAATTATCTATTTGCTTGCAATAAAAGATTTATGTAACTCTGCCAGATTGCATGCAGAGTATTTGTAGAGATTCAACATTGAAGAGATTGACGAGATTAACAGCCAATCAGGATGGAGAACACAGTGCACTGTAGTGAGAGATAGAAGGCATGCAAACCTGCACTGCAATTGCAAAAAAGCAAGACTGCAAAAGGTAAACTGTGATATAGCGAGGGAACACTGTCCACAGAAAAGTCTTGAGGACAAAACAACACAGAATTAAAGGAATTTTATCTGCATTTGATTGTTTTCCTTAAGATGGAGATACTTTTATGGATACCTGAATGGAAATTCTTTCACGGCAGTCAACCTTGTCAGCTCCAGTTAAGATGGAATTGTGTGAGGAAGGAGATGATAGAGCCGTGGTGAAAACAGTGCACACATGTCTGGGACAGGTGAAGAAAAAAACTCAAAAATGCAAAACAGGTACAGGTGATGTTTGGATCTGGAGGACGGTTATAGAAAAGCAGAGAGCTGCATATCCCAGCTTACAGATACAAACTACATTTGTACTGAAGGAGTCTTGAACCCAGAGCCAAGCCTCCTCATTTTAGAGAGGCTCAGATCAGCAGATTAGATTATAATAATTCTTGGCGCCAGCAGACTAATGTTTACATCTGCCAGCTGAGTCCTGGACTGGTCCAACAGAGTCTATAATTCACTTTTTGGTCCATTTTTGGGCGTTTTCTCTTTTTATTGACTGTATAGTAGCTCATGTCCACAACCTACAGTTGGAAGAGGCGTTGTAGCTCCAGGCTCTCTTTTTCACAGCTCTATTCTGACATGTGAAAGACCAGGTGTGATATAACTTATACACAAACCGCAATTATTAATTTCTCCCTTTTGAAACTGTTGCTCTTTCATGTATGTCACTACACAATCTAGGTCCCTGATTGGTCAGAGGTCAGCATAGTTTAATGTTTTACATGCATTCAGCTTGAATGTTGAGTCTTAAAACGATAGTAGAAACTTGTGTAGCTACACATGAACATGAGAGTTTTGAATATAGAAGCCTGAAAGGTGCATATATGCGCATTTACATTGACTTTTCCTTGGAAGTTGCTTCGCTGACGGACATTGCCGAGGGCGTTGTTAATCAGCAGCCTCAAAACAGCCAGATACTGTTTTCCAGTTGGCAAAAATCTGATTATTATTCATTTAAACATCTTCAAAATCTTTCACAGACAGTTGGAATAGACAAACCAACCATTTTCTCCCATTTATCTTTGGTTTATTCAGCAGAAAAGGTTCTGTCCAGGCAGGAAGGCTCCTCTTTTCTGTTTTTTAGAATGTTAAAAATGTAAGTAAAAAAATTTTTTTTTAGATAACAAGTTCCTTTGTCCAAAAGTCTCTAAAAATGCATCGTAGTTAACATTTTTATACTCGTAAGGTGTAAAAATACATGGAAGACTGCTATGTCCATGTCTGCTAATGCATTTTTTCAGGTGGCTTTCTCAACTGACTCAATAACTCGTTATGAAAAGATAACAACAGTTTTTTTTAAAAGATCTCAATAAAATTGAATCTTGATATTGTGGGAAAAATAAATAGATTTCCATTTGATTTGACTGAATGTTGGTAATTTTCTCAAATGAAAATGACAAATTTGAACATTGCATTTGACCAACATCCCTTTTTGCATTTAATTTAAGGTCAAGTATTTAATTTGATTTAATTTTGATTTGAAATAATTTATTTCAAGCAATCAAAACCAAGTATAATGCATTTGCAATACAATCAACAGAGGATTTACATCTGTACAAAAATGTGTTAAACAAAGTATAACTAGGCATCAAATTAAAGATTGCTTGAAAAAGAGTGGGAGGAAACAAACTTATATAGTCCCACCCGGCTCAAGATAACCATTTCCTTTAAATGAATTATCATTTTGTAGTTCAAAACTTCTAATATGAGATTCATACCGTACCAACACAGCTACAGATCAAAATAACTCAATATCAATAGATCAAATCTGTATCAAATCTTTAGTAATAAATCTAAGTCTCAAGTCTCAAAACTAATAGGAAAAATGAATATTATAATGTCACAAGTTGTCATTAAACTCCCTTAAAACTGCTTGTGGGGACACAAACACAGACTCAACGTGTTTGTACATTCTCATTCCTCAAGATTTTTGAAAGTAATCTCCTGGAACTGTTGTTCACAAGTCTGCAACTTAACTCAAGTCTTTGAGGTCGAGTCTCAAGTCTGATGGTTTTCTCCAAATAAGGAAAAATGCATTATCTTAAGAGAACAATGTTTCTTTGAGATGGAAACTTAAATGACTAGTTTTCTTGCATAAACTGGCTAATTTTATTCAATTATCTAAATATATATATATATATATCATGAATGATTGCATTTTTTATTTTTAGAAATTGAGCTAAAAGTAGATAGGCATTCTTAAAAATCCTCCACATCCACATAAATTACTGAAGAGGCAGCAATGGAAATAAAGACACACCTGAATGAATGAATGAATGAATAAATGAATGAATGAATGAATGAATTAATGAATGAATGGTGTAAATTTGACTCTTCAATTCACATTTCAGAAAAGAGTGTTAAATTGTGGGTAGCGCCAACTCAGGAAAGAGTTGCTCTTCATTAACCATTTAGGCTAGTTATTTATGAATATCCATAAATATAGTTATTGGTAAATCGTAAACATTCAGTTTGAGAAACATTGCGAACAATTTCCAAACTACCAAATATGTTGAGGATAAAAGCTTAAAAAGTGCAACATTTTCTCACAGTGGCAAGGCTATCAAGTGTTTCGACTGGAATCAAGCGTAGCTTCAAAGTGATGACAAGTTTCTCTGTGCCTCTCTTGGCAGACTAAATAAATCACTGTGCTGTTAGTCCTTCACTGCAGCAGGCCTCTATGTTAATACCGTTACAAATGTTCATCGTGTGAACAATATATGATGCATTTTAAAGTATTTTCTTATATTTTTGCTTTAGGAGGCTTTACTATTTGAATTGTTGTGTTCTAAAGTGCTTTCTGAACAACAAAGTCCACAGTTCTCTCTTGTGGTTCTGTGAATAGAAAGACTAAAATAGACGCTGACCTTCCGAGCTGACGTGGGATTTTTGTTGCTCCCAGCTATTCAGAAAAGGTTTTAGTTGAAATTTTGACTGATGATAATTTTATTGAAAGGAAATATTGCAGCAGATTTATTATCCATATCATTCCCATGAGGATTTCTTATTAGAATGGATCACTTGAACCTTCCTTGGTTTCAACTTTCACAATTAGGTCAGATATGTGTTTCTTTTAAAAAAAAACTGCAGTATAAAGCTAATTTTTCATAAATCTGAATCGTAAAAACTGGTTTCATTTGGTCACTCGCTCGGTTGTCATTAGTAAGGGAAAACAGTTTCTAATCAGCCGTTTCCTCAGGCATAGACTTTTTGTGGAAGTGAAATGTAAAAACATGAAAGTGTGCTTCCTGCTTTCTCTTACTTTGCTGCCTCTTTAGCAAAAATTGAGTTTTGTTGAAAAGGGAGAAAAAAAGTGAGTTTTGGTGATGATGTCTTACCTTTTTTTAGAGTGGAGAAGATTGAGTTCTTGATGCCTTTTGATGCAAACATGTATTAAACCGTTTTGGCTCCAAAATTACCTGAATTTAACATGTACTAATAAAAGTAAAAAACAAACGAACTGTGATTTATTATTTAATTACTTTTAGCTGTAAATAAATTCTGGCACAAAGGTGTTAAAGTCTATTCAAATGTGAAAAATTGAACCTTAAAATCATGTTAACTACAAAAAACTGTGAGTCCTATTAAAATATAAGAAAAAGTGAAGCTTTTTTAAAGAGTTAAGAAACACTTAAAATGAAGCTTAATTTGTTCTTAACATGACAGAATCTGATAAAAGTACCTTTTTTTTTTGTTTTTGCAAAACGACAAACTGGATATTCAGTTAACTCCAAAAAGCATTTAATGACAAAATGCATTTCTTCTATCTTCTCCTTTCAGATCAGAGTTTATCATGATTCATTTAGACCCATGTGGAGAAAAAAATTTGCATGCTTAAGTATCTCTTTCCATGGAATGGGTTTCCCTTATCTCTACACGATCGGCGTCTTAAGGACGCAGATGAGTGTGCAACATGAAGACAAGGTTGTGTGAGATAGAAGTAGGGAAAAAGTTGACTGGGAAATGGCAAAAACACAAAAAAGCTTTATAATTTTTTAAGTATTTCTGAAAATTTGGCAATAAATGTCCAGTGTTTTCACAAAAAGGAAACAAAAACCTGAATCTGTGGAGCCACCTTTATGTCTCAGTTGTGTCTCTTTGGATTTAAGATTTTTTAATTGATCTGGTTTATTTCAGGCATTGATTGTGGACAATATAAAACAAAGATAAAAATCACACTGATTTTCCACTGATTACAGATATATATATAAACAATTTTAATAAATAATGAATTTGTAGTTTTGGTTCATTTGTTTTAGTTAATTAGTAAAGTTTTGTCATTTCTGCTTATATTTTAACACATTAGATAACAGAAAAATGATGATGAAAGGTTAATTGTATTGTCAGACTGGATTTTTTTTTCATTAGAATAGCCTAAAAATACTAAACCACAATTTCCAGCTGGTGTTCAGAGGCAGATTTAGTCTTAGTTGTCATGTTGACATTCACTGATGAAAGGAGGATAAGAATGAAGGTGAACCACAGTCGAAATAACAGAAAATTTAGGAGGATCTTTTGGACACAGTCTGCATTTTATTTTGAAAGGAACTTGTATGTACTGCAGTCAAAAAGTAAAAATACATTAAAATTTGTAATAAAAAAAATGACACTTGTAAATACTTAACAGCTATATTTTTTTTAAATAAAAAATTGGTCTCAAAAACATAATTAAAGTGGATTTTTTTCAAGCAATGATTTGGAAGTTTGTGGCTCTCACTGGGTTTTGATCAGTAAGAAACCTTTAGTGCTAAAGGTTGCAGCTCTAAACAGAACATTTTCATGAATGGTCCACAATATGTTCCCTATATAAATCTGATCTATATATATATATATATCATTTTTCTATTGCTCAGTGCTTGAGCCGTCTGACAGGGATGTAGCACGCCTAGATCCTGTAGTCTCTCAGTGTGATGCAAGGAAAAAGAAAATCTTGCTCAGGTCCAGCTCCTCTCCAAAGACGACATGCTTCACCTTTTCTCCCATCAGCTGTGGAGAGGCTGATTAGAACCAAGCTTGAGCTGACGTTTTATTTTATGCTGATGGAAAAATTTACATTCTACACTCTTAGTTTTAGTAACTGCTATGTGGGTGAACTGCAGAATGCTGACTGTGCGCGGGAACATTTTTGGTTCGCTCACAACAGATGGCGTGTTGATAATGCTTGAATCTTGCATTTCCGTTTAGATATTTAGCCTTGAGCACGGTTTTTAGAAGACACCGTTTGATCCCATGTGACTAGCTAATGTGCAAAATGACTGTCGACGATTTCACACCTTTACCTGTGAGTTTGTAAGTTTCAAGCTGTTAGTGACAGTATGCTACATGAGTTACACTTTCTTCTGTACGCTGTAGATACTTGCCATTTGAGTCAAAATCAAGCTGTTAGGTGCAGGACATTTTAATGGATGAACCCTCTTTAAGCAAGAGAAGGAAAGTCCTGGGTTATAGTCCCACTAGGTTGTCACACAACTGCGTGTGTAAAGTTGAGTCACAGAATTTTGAGATCCCCTGAGGAAGTGGTGAGCGACTGTCAACGCTAACTTTGAAAACCACTATGTGACTTATTTTGTAATCTAGCGATGAATCTCACGGGAGGCACCCGTCCCTTTTTTTTTTAAGTCTTAGGTATGTGGATTTCAACCTGAGTTCCCTCTTGTTTCAGAGCAGACACTCCACCATTAGGCCATCCGCCTGAAATCCCTGCAAACGTAGAACAGCATGATTACATTTTTTAACAAAAAATGGGCAAATTTAAAGACAAATAAGGCGTGTTTTATGGGTTAATCATGGCCAACTTGAAACCAACTATCACTTGTTAAGTTGTCATCGTTTGAGCAAGCTTTCATTAATAAAATGTGTAAAAAGGTGCAAAAGGCCCACGACCTCTCCTTTGGTCTTGAAGATTAAATCTAACCACAGGGGTTAAAAAAAAAAAAAAACTTTTCAGAACCAGAGTGCAAGTGTGCTTGTTGCTACCGTAAGGTTCAATTATTTTGAAATACATTAAAAGGGAATAAATGGGAAAAATTGTTAAATTTGAACTAAAACAACATTAGCAGGATGCCATCTGTCTTCATTCAAACATACCCAAGGTTCTCTAGAAAAATGAAAAATTACAAGTTACTATTTACTTTGTGTTTATTTAATGCTTTGATAGTCTGTGTATACAAACTAGTTCATTGTATTCTACATTTCCAGGTGGTGACGTGCCTTGTGATTTTTATCAGGGAAAAGGTTCTTTAAAAAATGTTAAAAGTGCACTAGAAAATAGTTTGGGGAAATTCACTTGACACACATCAGTATATTTAAATAGTACACTTTTTTTATGTTTGTTTAATTTTACATGTTCCCATTTTTTCTGTCGATGGATTTTTCTGCTGCAATTTTCAATTTCGCCGCCAGGTGGAGCGCTGACACTACACAGTTGCAATTATCAGCTAATAAACCAAAGAAGAAGAAGCAATTCATGCTATCATAACATAGCATGAGTGCACGCGACTTTCACTTATTCCGTTTGTTTACTCTTTAATTTTGTGCTGTATTACACAAAATGCCACCTAAAGGGAAAGGTGGTAAAGGCGGTAAAGGTTAGTCGTCTGTAAATCGCTATTTTGATATCTGGTGGTGGCAACAATGTTTGTTATCACTCATTTGCAACCCACTCTTTCTACTGTAATGACAACAAATATAAGGCTCTCCCACTCTTCCTTTTTAAAGTGATTCATGTCATTGTTTCAGCTGACTGTTTTCATGTGGTGATGGTGGTGTGTTCTGTGTAGGAGCCGCTGCAGGAAGTGCAGATGCCGACAAGAAAGAAAAGGCTCCAAAGGGAGGCACTTCAGTGAAGGTAATCCAAGCAGTCACACCTCAGTCCAGTCTGACCTATGACGTATCATGGGGAACCCCCCTCCCCATCCCTTATTATTAGTTTATTACTTGGGTCAGACTGTATTTAACATTTTTGTTTTTGCACAAATAGAATAACCTGCCAGATTGTTGGTTAACTTTTTATGTTGAATTTTAATTCAAAATTAACTCTTTACTTGCTAAAAATGACCTATTCACTGCTATATATACTGCATGTTTTCATGTGCAAAGTAAAACTTCTTGTGAAAAGAAAAAAACTACAGAACTCAAGACATGACATTAAAAAAATGTCCCTCAAATTATTAATTTGTGACAACAAATTTTAAGTTTGTGCATGCAAATAAGTATTTTATTAGCATTTATTTTGAATTTCTTATTACAAAATGAGGTAGAATTCATAAATTATTACAGACTCAAGATCCAAATGACAAGACTATTAACAAAAAACATTCATAAAAGGTAGAGAGCCAAAACCAGGTAAAACCACAAATGACAAGTACATACCAGTGCTTCCAAACTGGAGATTGATATTTAAGAGAGCTGTGCTTTATATTGATCAGGGCTAAATTATGTAATTTTGATGTTGCATAAAACCATCGATAAAATATCTTAAAGGAGCCTGGAAAGTGTGAACTCCTGCACCAACAAACAACTCACTGGCACTGCACTATAGTGGTCTTTTTCGTAAATTTCTCAGGGCTTCATTTTAAGCAACTTGTAACCTTTGCATGCTTGGTATTTCATAGTCAATCCACAGTGTGGATTGTGCATAGCAGTGCAGTGAGATTTGAATTAAATAACACCATCAGAGCACAAAGAAAGCTGATATTTTGTGTCCACAAAATAGAAGTAAGAGTCGAAGAGATAAATTTTTCTACACAAATTGCAAATTTGTCCATACACACTACTAATGAAATGAATTTATGGGCACAAATGATTAATTTTAGGGGACAAATTACTATTTTGTTTTTATGTAATGTCCAGAGTTACATACTCAATATTTTGAGAAAAAATAAAATAAAATATGGGATCAGCTACATGATTTATACATAAATCACATAGCTGAAAATATATTGGTTTTTTTTTGGTTTTTTTTGCCAATTTTAGTTATAAGACCTCACAGCAATTAGTCAATTCCTCCAAACATTATGACACAGGTGGAACATCACACATTTGTAACAGTCAGATTTCCTGTTCTTTTAGTAATATCAACGGTAGATGACTCCTCTTTTCTTATTTTACCGTTAGCCTCAGCTTTGTAGGGAAATTATGATCAATTTAAAGGCAACACATGTCTAAAGTGGTATGAAATGACTGTAGATTCAATTGCAGTTCTTCCTGTTTCCCCAGAGTTGACGTGCAATTTTTTGGAAATACACTATGGGTCAAAAGTTTAAGTGTCTGCAGTTTTTTTTTTCTTAAAGTAATCAGTCTTTATATAGTCTGATGTAAAAAGATGGTACAAATAAGAAACTGAATTTACAAAAAGAAGAACCAGGATCACTTTTTACTGATATATATTGCAGGTGAACACAGATGCAGCTTTTTTTCTACTACTGTTATTACTAAGAGACTCCTGCAGAAGTTTCCATAAATGTTTAGCACTTGTTGCTTTACTATAACTGACTCCATATACGGCCACTCCATATATTTCTTTTGATGTTATAACTTGAAACTGTTGTCCCATAAACTGCCCATCACACAAACGTTAACTCTCAGAAACCTTTCCTCTGATTTAATACTGACTTTGGTTTTTTTGTCAGTTTTGGAGCACATGTTGTTCCATCAGGTGACATGGGGTAAATAATTTGTTTGTGAAAGTACTAGCATCAAGTGTCTTTGTGAGTTTTATGAGATGGATGATTTGATTTACGACAAACAGTTCACGGGATCTAGAGGCTGTTTTGGGTTTTCTGGAGTCAAAGGCTTAATCGGAAGTCTTCCCTTCTTGTGCTGAGTGGGGCTTTTCTTCACATGGGTGCACACTGAAACACAGAGGTTTATATTTAAATGTAAGTAATGAATTTTTGGTGTAGAATGATCTTTTTAAAGTTATAAAATCACCTTTGTTATGTATATTGAAGTGCTGGAAGCCCCGTGCAAACGCCAGAGGATGGGCGAGTATTGGTGATGTCATGGAACAAAAGTGACGTCCTTAATATGAGACACTATTGGGCTAAACAAGGGAGAAGGGAAGAATTTTGATTGGGCCATAGACATCATTACCACACATGCGTTCTTTCACCTTAAGCTTTATTCAACATGAGGAATCCCTCTAACTCAACTTACACACTCACAAACATGAAACTACCTATCCACAAAAGAAATGACTCTGACTTTGTTTGAAAATGAACCAATTATGATAAAGAAAAAGAAAAAATCCATTCCAGTTTTAGGTAATTTAATTTTACTTTACTATTATTTTACAGTTCCCTCATTATTTTTCGTACCATTTCAAGCTTTTCATTGAATTTTACTTCATGAACAAAAAGATCTTAAACAGTTGCAATTTTCTTAATCTATTTAAATGAAGTGTGTCTTTAAACCCAAATTTCTTTTCAATTGTTTTTTAGGTTCGACATATCCTCTGTGAAAAACACGGAAAATGCATGGAGGCCATGGAGAAACTGAAGGCTGGTGTCCGTTTCAGTGAAGTAGCATCACAGTACAGTGAAGACAAAGCTAGACAAGGAGTAAGTCTGGGTTATAATTATTCATTACTCATTCAAGAATTACTATTCAAGAATTACATTTGTCAGTGAATGATAAAACACCTATTTAAATTGACATTTTAAATAATGGGTTAAAAATGGGTATGAAATATTTTTGTTTTAATCTGTTCTTTTGTTTTCTAGTTTTGAGAATTAGAATCTTTTTCTTTTAATATATCAATGAATGCCATCAGAGATTCAAGACATACAAAAATGTAAAGTTTTGACAGAATTAAGCTAAGAATTAAGGTTGGTTCATGATGTCCTTGGCCAATTGTGAAAAAAGTGAAAGATGATCAATAATAAGAAAGATACACACACTGTTGCAGATTCTAAACAGCGTATTTTTTTTTTAAACCAGATAATCATAAACAATCAAAAAATAAAATATTCAGCATTAGGTACCAATTACATTGTTTTTTTCACAGCTGACTTTTTTTATTCGTCTGTATTCCCTTTTTTCTGTTCCCTCATCATTCTTGTGTCCTCAACAGGGTGACCTGGGCTGGATGACACGAGGATCGATGGTTGGACCTTTCCAGGACGCAGCGTTTGCGTTACCCATCAGTTCCATGGACAAACCTGTTTACACAGACCCCCCTGTCAAAACAAAGTTTGGGTATCACATCATTATGGTGGAGGGGAAAAAGTAAAGATTAGCCTCTCACACCATAAAATTTGATGTGAAAATTGATGTGACAAAAGTCAAAGGAACTAGACTAACACATGATTGGAACTTGTGCAACAATTTACTAAACTAGTTCAACAAGATTGATATGAATTTACTGAATTTCAATGATGAAATAAAGATGTTCAAAAATAAATACATTTTTTAATCATTTGGTGTCAGTTGTGTGGTACTTTCAGAAACATAAAATCGTGTTCTAATATTCTAAGAAAAATTGCCTATCATGGGGTGAAAAATAATCCTTTTAGCTAATACAGGCCTCAGATGTAAACAGTTTTTGAGCCACCTATCCAAACATTTTTAATTCACATGAATGTTAAGAAAATAAAACTTATTCAAATGACTTAACCATAAAAAGTAGCATATTTTTTTATTAAAAAAAAAAAAAAAACGGATTCTGCTGTTTTGCAGAAAATAAATGTGTAGCAGTCAAAAGTAAGCTTTTTTGTGTCTATATATTGTCTTTATCTTCAACATGTATTTGTAGCAGGTAATGCGCAAAACCTTATATATATTACAATAATGACGCTTTGGTAGGTACTTTGATGGACATTTTAAATACTTATTGTTATGAGTTTACAATAGAGGGAAACATACTTTAAAAAACAATAAATTGAATAAATTCTAATTTAAAAAAAAATAGAAAAATTAGACAAAAGCTGAAAACGCATTTAAAATAAACAATTAGACACAAATAATACATCTAATCTACAATATGTAAAGATATTACTATTGTTATTATTATTATTATTTTTACTACTACTCCTACATTGGCTCCTCTATGACAGCCAGAACGGTAGAAGGCAGCAGGTTGCGCCCCGCGTGACGGAACCGCACCAGGAAAAGACGGTTGACGTTGTTACGCCTTGCTAGATGATTGGCGAGGTAAGATGGCGGCGCCAGAGGAGCCAGAATTATCCCAGGCGCAGACCGAAAAACTCCTTCAATTTCAGGTAGACGGACTAAGTTTCTCATTAACACACACGTATGTGCTAGCTTGTGTGTCGGAACGCGGTTGTCGATAGTGAGTCACTGCGAGGACGCTAGAATTTTCGTGTGGGAAGCCTTTTTGCACAGTCAACTTCGATAATTCCCCCAACGTCAACTTGAGTCAGAGCTGGCGTTAGCGATGCTAGCATGAAACGGCTAAGCTAATCAACTAGTTAGCCGACTTTAAGGGACATAGAGTGACTTTAAAAACGTAACTTTTGTTTTGTGTTTTTTAAAAAAGCACACACGCTATCTTAGGAGTAATTTAACTTAACCCATACTATTTCCTTTTAAAGTTAATAAGGTTTTTACTGACGTTCCGTATAAGCATTAGCACAACTGTCATTCTAAAACTGATTCTGGAGTTTCGAGAACACCCACGTTCTTCTAGTTGTGTAAAATTGGATTTTACGCTTCCAACACTGTAGGTTGTCTGCTGGTGTTTGTCTTTATACTCGAGAGCAGAAATATGTTTTTTCACACTATGTTTCTCAAGCTAACGAGTGGATTTGTCTCAATCACATTTAACGTCATTCTTTGTGAATTAAACGATTACTTCTAACAAATTCCACGTTAATGTTACAAACTATCTAGCTAAAGTTTACATTTGTGAGTAAAAAGTCGACTCACTGCCACATTAAGGCTACATCAGTGAGATTCATGTGTCTGTCAGCTACATGAGCTGTCGTCATCATTCTGTTTTATAGGTTTTTCAGCCATTTTAATACTTTAAATATTCAATAAATCATCTTTTACTCTTTTATTTAATAAAATCTGTTGCCCTTTGACAAATCGCTATGATCTACTGATCAAATACTGTTAGATGAAAGATTATAGATCTATTTATATCTATGCAAAAGCTTGTTTTTTAATCCTGACACACTTAAAATGTATTGAAATTGCTTTACAATCGAAGCTAGATTTCACAATATCACAAATTACAACATAAATGCGCAATTTATTATTCTTATAACATTAAATATACAGGTTAAAACTAGCAGAGTGGAACTATAGCAGAGAAATCTAACTATATATATATATATTTTTTTTCACTTTCATTGTCATCTTGACTCTGTTCATGTTTAACAGGATTTAACAGGTTTGGAATCAATGGACCAATGTCGTCGAACATTAGAGCAGCATAATTGGAACATAGAGGTTTGTTTTCTCTTTTTTCATGTGTACACTCACACTGCACCAGTTTATGTTGATTAAATAGAAGTAGTAGGTGTTCAAACCCCAATTGAAGGTTGTCTCTTTTTGAACAATCAGTGAGCAGTTTTTTATAATTATTGACTCACTACTACTACTCTTAATGGTAGACATTAGAGAAGCAATTATTTTTGGCCTGTAACCACCAAAATAGTACAGATTATTTTATTTTAATTTCTCACTGGATTTTCTAAATGTATGATGCAATATGAACCACAATGCACTTATTGTTCAATGGTAAAAAGATCTGTTAAAACAGTCATTTATTTAAACACTTTGAAAGTTTGCATTCTGTCTGCTTGAATTTACAAAATAATGATC
Source organism: Oryzias javanicus (assembly GCA_003999625.1). Lineage (NCBI taxonomy): Eukaryota > Metazoa > Chordata > Actinopteri > Beloniformes > Adrianichthyidae > Oryzias > Oryzias javanicus. The sequence continues at coordinate 10,807,865 of CM012446.1, forward strand.
ACTGTCCAAACAATTGGAGAGTTAACTTTATATAAACTATGGACTTACAATACTATGTGTTTGGTTTTCAGGCTGCAGTGCAAGACAGACTCAACGAGCAGGAAGGAGTTCCTAGTGTGTTCAATCCTCCTCCATCCAGACCACTTCAGGTTAATACAGCAGACCATAGAGTTTATAGTTACATCGTTTCACGGCCTCAACCCAGGGTATGTATTTATCAATTAAATCTCAACCTCAGATAAGACAAGTTAGAAAAAACTAGCTTGTTCTAGCTCTGCTTTTTGTCCTTGATGTGAATGCTCTTTGGAAACAATGTAGCTGTTGTTTTAAATCAGTCTTTTCTAGAAGTCGTCCGTGTTTCTTTTGTGCTTTGTCATTGTGTGACTATTCATTTTATTGTTTTTAAATTGATGCTAAATGCTTATTTGCAGGGATTACTAGGATGGAGTTACTACTTGATAATGCTACCCTTCAGATTTACATATTACACACTCCTGGACATATTCAGGTAGTTGAAGCACATCCGTTGAAGAATACTTTTGCTGATTTATGCATTCGATTTTCACACGCGTATTCTCTCTGTTCTTCAAGGTTTGCCCTACGGTTCATTAGGCCAGATCCTCGCGGTCGCGTCACAGACCCCGTTGGAGATGTCGTTTCTTTTATTCAAAGTTTTGAAGAGAAGTATGGCCGATCACATCCTGTGTTTTACCAGGGGACATACAGCCAGGTGAAATTATAGTTGGAGAGAATAGAAACCGACGGATGAAATAGTGTAGAAACTAAGCAAATTTGTGTTTTTTTTTTGTTCAGGCACTGAATGATGCCAAACGGGAACTTCGCTACCTGTTAGTGTATCTTCATGGAGATGACCATCAAGACACAGATGAGTTTTGCCGGTATAGTATTTGTTTTTGTGGCATGGCCATCAGAGCTTCTCAATATATAGAGCTTGAACTCATTCAAATATTAAATGAACTCATTTTCTTATCTTTTGTAAATATTGATATATTCTGTATACACCTAATGCTGCAACAGCCTAATTTCCCAGCCTGGGATGAATAAAGTATTTCTATTCTATTCTATTCTATTCTATTCTATTCTATTCTATTCTATTCTATTCTATTCTATTCTATTCTATTCTATTCTATTAATATATTAAGGCATAGGGCTGTGACAAGTATAATATTCAGATATTTTTGTTACTGAAAATTTGAGTATGAATGAATAATTGTCATATCTGAGATTGATAATTTGTGGTCTTTATAAATCTAATCGAGTGTAGCAAAAATAACCTTAAAATAATGTAATTATTGCGCTAAAATTCTGAATAATGTTGGATTAAAGGTACATAAAGAAACAAACTCAATGTTCAACTGTCACTGGAAGTAAAACAAAATTCAGAGTAAAGTGTCGGTGAAGGTTCTTATATTTGCATTGACATAGATTTAAAAAAAGAGACAGAAATTCAGATTTCTTAAGTGAGTTTTGAAAATCCACTTATGTTAGATATATTAAAAATAATAGAGTAGAATCAAAAATATGATGGAAAATGAATTTAAGAATACTGCAAATATCTTGTTGTCAATTTCCTTTTAAGATGTGAAAAGTCATTTTCTAAAACATGTTAGATTAAAGGTCTGTAAGTGTTTTTTTAGTTGTTACTTTATTTAGTTGTTGTTGTGTCTTTGTTTACTGTTTTCTTGTCATCTATCTCCTGTAACTGTCTTCAGCCAAACTTTGAGGATCTGAAAATCTGTAGATAACATGTTCAGTAAATGTATTGTAAAATGACACAAAGTGAACATGACATTTATGTTTTATTTACTGCTAAAGTTAACTAGAAAGTCAACAGAAAACTTCTAGTGATAAATACAATTTCTATCTTTCTTTCATAGTCTTTGCATTTTAATCTGTTATTTTTTGTTTATTCTGATCTTTTTTTTTTGTTTTTCTAATGTTTCCCTTTTTAGTTCAACGTTATGTACAGAAGAGGTCATAACCTTCCTCAACACACAAATGCTGTTTTGGGCATGTTCAACCAGCAAGCCTGAAGGCTACAGAGGTTTGTCGTTTTTATGTCGTCAGTCAGACACTTTTGTAATCTGTAACAGGCTGTTCTGAACACCATGTTTCATAAAAACAGGGTTATTGCCAATGCAATTGATGCATATTTATTGACCAAGACAGATATTTTAAAAGGAAATCAGAACTACTGACATTCATATTTGAATGCAGTAATTTTCACTCATGTTCATTGTGAAATATTGTTTTACTAATACTGTTACCTAGTTCAAAGCTTCTGCATATTTGGTTTTAGAAATATTTATTCAAAGTGAATTGTAAAGAACTGTAGTTTTATAAATCTGCATTATTGTCCATTTAATTCAGATGTTGGAGTGATAGGAATGTATCCACCATTTAAAAATGTTTTATGAGTTAGTAGCATACCATTTCTGCTCAAACAATATTCCTCGACAGTCTGGTTTAATGTGTAGTTGAATGTTGTTGTTTAAGTGTCCCAAGCTTTGCGGGAGAACACCTATCCATTCCTGGCCATGATAATGCTCAAGGACCGCAGAATGACTGTGGTGGGCCGACTGGAGGGTCTCATCCAGCCAGAAGACTTCATCAATCAGCTCACCTTCATCATGGATGCCAACCAAACATATCTGATGTCAGAGCGCCTTGAACGGTCAGTGAGTTAATAGCTTAACTGGAAATCTGTTTAGTTTGTATTTTGGGTTGACCCAACATGTAACAGAGAGAATATTCTTGATTTATTGATTTCCAAAAGTTTGAACATCTCTGTATGTGATTTAGGTCCGTCTGATCATTTCTGTTTTTCTGTGAGAGCACAATTCCAGTACACACAAATGTTTTGAGGGAGGAGATCACAAAACGGTTTATAACTGAAAATACAAGTGAGATGTTCAACCAGATTTTCTCTCTAACACCCCCCCCCCCCCCCCTCTCTCTCAGGGGATCAGTCAATGAACTTATTAATAGCTTTAATTCCAGCATGTCGTATATCATGGATAGTATTGCTCCTAGTAAGGTGAAGGTGATCTCTGGTAGGAAAAATCTCCATGGAGAAATTCCATTCTTGTAAGAATGGAAAAAGAGATTGTCAGAAATATGAACGCAGATGGAGAAAATCTAAACTACAGGTTGATTACGACATCTATAAAGAGAAACTTCACTTTTATTATTCACAACTAAGCAATGCAAAGAAGTCCTATTATTCTGACATTATTACAAAAAACAAATAAACTTGCCTTGCTTTGCGCTCAGAAATTAAATTGATCACTTATGAATCTTGAGCAAATATGTGACTCAGAACTTTTTCTAATTTTACTTGGAAAATAATCTTTGTAAAACATGAGCAGAGTTTAGTGTTATGTAAAAGAATGTGATGGAGACGGCTGCTGCACACTAATGCACAGCCGCTGACCTGGTAGTGGAAGTGAACAACAATTGAACTTTTAGTTGCAATGTAAACATTTATGGAGACTCGGACAAGGTTTATGTGAAAGCATAATGCTCCATAATAGGCTTTTTTTTTTTTTTAATAATTGGTATCACCTTTGGGTAAGTTGTACAACTTCCGCCTTTGGCCGATGATGTCAGGCGCCATCTTGTCTGCTGTCAGGCCCCTCTCCTCTTGTGAGTGAGGCATTGTCTCATTAATTTCTCAGGGTTTTTATTGTCCTAATTTCTCTTCTAAGTCATTTTATAATGGTCTTATTGTTTCTTTAAATATCGACAACAATGATTAATTTTGGAAGTGTTAAAGAAAAAATATTTTGTGTTATAGTGAAGAGAGAAACCAGACCCAAGTTCTGAGGCAGCAGCAGGACGAAGCCTATCTCGTCTCCCTGCGTGCCGACCAGGAAAAGGAGAGAAAGAAAAGGGAGGAGCTGGAGCAACGAAGGCAAGAGGAGGAGAAGGTCCGGCAGAGTGCTCTTGCTGAGGAGCGGAGACGAAGGGTGAATATTGTTTTCTTTAGATAAGAACAGTGTTCTCACAATACAAGAAGAAAGTCTCAATGTAGCGCCTTTGGGTCTCAGAATCTTGAAGAAGAGAAGGAGAGGAAGTCGGAATGTCTTCCATCGGAGCCTCCTGCAGATGATCCAGAAAGTGTCAAAATAGTGTTCAAGCTGCCCAATGACACGCGGGTGGAAAGGCGATTCCTGTTTGGCCAATCTCTGACGGTCAGTAACTATTTAATTCTGACTCTATTTATTCTAAGATGTATTTGGGTTTTATTCTGTAATTTAATTAACAAAATAATGTTAAAGCTCATAAGGACTATACCTACACTGATACATATTTTCTTCATTTATTTACCTTCCACAGGTAATACACGACTTCCTTTTCTCTTTGAAAGAAACGCCAGAGAAGTTTCAGATAGTCACAAACTTCCCTCGCCGAGTCTTGCCCTGCCTTCCCACTGAAGAACAACCCAACCCCCCCACACTAAAAGAGGCTGGGCTCAGCCGCTCAGAGGTCCTTTTTGTTCAAGACCTCACGGACGATTGATAGATGGTACCAACTCCCCTCTGTGGAAACGGATTTTTCCTCTGACAGCCACTCATCTTCCTCCCCTCCTCTTTTTCATATTGTGTTAAATGGCCATTATGCATAAGGGATCATTCAGCTTGACCTGGAGAGCTAAACCATCCCTGCATTCAGTGCGTGTTTGGTTGACAGGGTTCCCAAAAGCCTGGAAAGTCTTGAATTTTATCAAATAAATATCTCTTGGAAGTCCTCACCGAGCTCATCTTTGTTTCCACGCGGAAAGCTGCTTCTCCATCATCCGTACTAGATACCAGTTAACTCTTGTTCCTCCTTCTAATTAAATGTTGCAGCGTTGAACTAATCAGCTGCTGAAGGAACCGAAGCAGCAGCAGAACTTTGTTCAGTATCAGATCATTTACCAGTGAACGGCTGGTTTTTCTTATTCCTGTTCCATCACATACATTTCAAAGATTCAATGAATGGAATCCACTTGGAAAGTTGTTTTTGACACCTTTTTGCCTGAAATTTCCCATTTTTATTTTTAAGTGAAATATTGTTATGAAACTGTATCTTCCAGGAGGATGGCGGACAAGGTTTAAACATTTGGGAACCCTGTTTCAATGAGCCATTATCTGTACATAAGTTATATATTTAAAGTTTCCAAATTGACCTTATTTTATTTTTTGACTTCTGTGTCATAAAATGACCAAAATGCAGGTTTGTCACTATAAAGCAGACTGCCTCAAGCTCAAGAAGTTCAAACGTAAAATATTAAACATAAAGGCCACAGTTTTTACATGTGGCTTTATCTAGTATAGTTCAAGTCTGCCCATAGTGTGCCTGTGGTTTCTCATAGATGCCTGTTTTGCCTGTAACATCTGAATGGGCTCTTGTAAAGTTGTACTTTTCCAATTATAAATTAAACATTTAAACAAAAAAAGTTTGGTTATGATTAATATTTGTAGATTTTGTGTGTAGATTAGTCAAATGACACAAGTAGTATTGGTATACATCATACATTTATTAGTGAACAACCCTCTCAAATCAGCCACAATAATAAAAAAAATATGATTGCACTACTTGGTAAAGCATAACTAGCAACTTTAATTTAAAAAAAGTACAAATCTTAAAAATTTCAAACAGTATACAGATGTATATATAACATACTAACCAGTTATGTTAAATGCTACAAACAATGATTCCAATGGAATGAAAAATTATAACATAAGAACCATTTCCTATATATAATATATATTAGTTGTTTTCTCCCCCCACCCCACCCCAATACAAACATTGAGAAAAGAAAAAATATGAGGTAACTTTAAATGTGCAAGTACCAAAGCAAAAAAAGAAAAAAATAATCAGTCTAACACGGAACACATGCCCCTGGCTCTGCTGGGTGGGTGGGTGGTTAGTCTGGTGTTCAGGCCCCTCAAAAGGGCTGAGGAAAGTCAACCACAATCCCACCACAGTGAAAAGAAAATCATTGGTAAACAAGAAATGGCATCTACAGCGCAGTCAATCACAAATCCTAAATAAACTTTTTAGCTGCTTATTGGAAAGATTTTGCACCACACAAACGGTGATAGTAAGTCTTAACAGAAAGACTACAAGACTCTATTTTCGTTTCAAAAATTAGCTCATTAACTAGGCCTTAATGGAAAGTTCTTTATATTTAACAGGGTAGCTGGTCAAATATTTATTCCAAAAGAATAGTGCTAACAGTAACATGAATTAAGGTATCTATATGTGAACAATACATTTTAAGATATTGATACACTCAGAGCAAGAGCCTGAAAGGCAGGTACAGTACTACACTGAAATAAGTATAACAACACTTTTTTTTTTTGTTTTTTTTTTTTTTTTATCCCTTAAACTATATTGATTTTCACTGACATTGTTTAGGGGTATTGATATAACATGCTTTAAGAATACATGAGATCCATGGCAAACTATTGCATTCACGCAAGTGAGATTTCCATACCTAAAAGCAGAACATCTAGCACCTTTTCACTATGGCTTTTTGATCAACTACAGTAGTTTTTCAGAGCATGTAATTTTCAGTCGTCAGGGCAAGAACAGTAACACAACGTATGTAAGAATTTCTGGATTCAAGAATATTTTTTTTTCTTCTTTTATTTCCCCCTCTTTATAAAATGAAGTTAGCACAATAAAATCTTGTAGTCATTCAGTTCTATTACAAATGTGTGCAGTACAATGCATGGCAGTTATTCAGCTGAGCGTTAAGATCCAAACCCCCAGAACCCAAAGCCAACTAAAGCTAAAAATCAGTTGGGATCTGGTCGACAAGCATGCATATTGTGCACCGTTAAATACACCAGATTTGGAGATTTTTCCTCAACTATAACACACTTTTTCTTTTTTATGTTTTTTTTTTTCCTCTTTTAAGTCATGCAAATACCTCTGAAGTCGATTTAGGAGTAAAATTAGGTAGGATAGTGTGCACCGTGGCGCATTTAGAAATGAGATCACAACCGCCATGTCTGAACATATGGTTTGAGTACATGAACAAAAGTCAAACAGGCTGGAATAATACACTTGTAAATGAGCTGCTGCTTACATTGCTTCTTTTTGAATATTTGCTGAATTCTTTTTTTTTTCTTATTTTTTTTCCTGCATGCCTGTCTTTAAGTGGTGTAATAGTCTATTATCTCAGACAAAACAGAATCGATTACAGTAAATCATTAATGGTCCACGGAAAAAGGACCAAACTAAATTCAGATATACCCTTTTCATGGCATCCTTTCCTTTTGAAATGGACTGCTCTACTAATTTTTTTCTTTTTTTTTATATATACCAAGAGGCCCTGAGTGATTTTTTTTTAAACGTACAATATATGCCAGTGAACAGATATGTACACATAGGTTAATTTTCAAAGCTGTGGGTTAAAGTCATTAAATGGCTTCTTTTTTTGTGTTTTTTTTTTCTCTTGAACGTGGGACACGTTAAAGACTCACATTCACTTAAGAAACAAAATTCAAGGCAAAATGCCTTTCTGCGTCAAAGCAAATGTTAAAACTGCCTGTTAGTGCTTAGTGGGGCAGTTAAGAAAGGAGTGAATCCAAAAAACAAACAAAAAATTGCTTCCTTCCTCCCAACAAATCCCTAAGTTTTCTAGTGTTAACACAAGCAGGGGGGCCTGACGTAAGTCTTACAGTGATCCTACACCTCTCCCAGCTCATTCTGATCCAATGGGTGTTGCCTGGGGCATCACCAGTGACTTTGCAAGGGTTTTCAACATTCTTCTGTCTTCCAATGTTTATCTAAAAGCATTCACACTGAAGCTATACATACACTTGCTTTTACAACACCACTGCCGATGGCCTTAGAACATGACCTGACCATGTTTGCTAGATTTTTAACACCCTAAACGCAAAATTTGTCCAGTTTCCTGCAAACTTAAGGACAATAAAAAAATCAATAAATAAACTTTTTTTTTTCTTCTTAAAAACTGTTTTCCAGCAAGTGGAAATGACACAGATTTCTCAGAGTAACAGGTTTGTGCTTGTCAAGGTCATAAAAAGGCATATCTGAAATGTCAACAGTAGGCTATAAGTGGATATTGGATTTGGCTCACAAATGAAGAACGAAACACAACAAGAACAGCCCTAAACATAAAAAAAAAAAACAAGAACAAAAAGTTCAGGTAAAACTCACCACTCACTGCACATATTGCTTTCTGCACAGGCCTATGGCGTCACTGGACACTTTAGATAAAGGTGAGCTATTCTTTTAACAGCGTGCACACATACGGTTATCCTACATGGCGCTTTTCTGTGTGAGTGTTTCTTTTTTTCATTTTCTTTTTTTTTCTTTTTTTTTTTTAAATAAGATTGAATAATTTTGGTGGCAATGCTTGATTAAAATATTGCTAGTCTGAATCAACAGTTCATGCAAATCCTAGCATGCTGTCCTGTATCCAGTGGTTACACAATGCATTGGCTCTGTGAACAGGACAAACACTCACACGCACACACAAAATATGCACATACGCGCACAGATTTGCCAGGAAAACGCTAACGTGGATGGCAGACGCAGCGCTTGTGCAGTTATGCCAGGTAACCTCAGAGAAGATGTAGTCCATTAACACGCCACTGCTTCTATACAGATCAGTATCTGCCCCCCCTTCTAATTTGGATAATCAGGGTCAGAAGATTCCCTGCAGCTGCATGTCCCATCACTTGCAGTCCATGACCTCAGGCTCAGCAGAATCTGCATGGAACCACAGCGAGTCACACTTTCACAATAGCAAAAGGCAAAGTTGAAACAAGTAAGGGGTAAAACGGTTCAAAATATTATTGCAGAACATATATTATTAACAAATCACTTTGCCCAACACCTACACAAACATGCATCTATGATGGTTAGGCGGCGCCTCCAAACACAGATACCCACAGCGAAATACTCCTATTATTTTTCTGCTAATTGCACAAAGTGTCCAGCCCATCATCCGGCGGGCTTCCGACTGGTCTCCTCCAAAGCAGGACTCCCACTTTTTTTTCATAAATGCCACAAGCAAATCCACTGAATACAAATGAAACCCTGTAAACAAAAGCAGCAAACGATGCATTGTAGGGAAAATCTTTGGAATCTGCAACAAGGGGGCAGAGAAAGAACTGGCTGGTATAATCCCAGAACTCTAGCCATAGGCTGCAGTAGGCAGTGGGTTTCATGAGACTTGGACAATGAAGCACAGCAGAGGTACAACACACTCCAGCGACGGTCCTGGATTGCTTGCTGTTTAGGGACAGTGGATTGTTAAGCGATATTTACTGGAGGACACAGGTTAGGTGGCAGGTGTTCCCCGCTTTCGAGACAGGCTTTAATGCGTCTGGCGATCCAGTTCAAAACTCAGACTGTTCTCACTCCACCTCCCGGTGTACGTCCGAAGCATCGGCTCGGCAGATAGGACAAGTGCGATTGGTCTGGAGGTCAAAACACGACAACAGTTAAAACAAAAATATTCTTCTTCCACAGTTCTTCCTCAAAAGCGTGTGAAAACTTACCTTTAACCATTTATCCACACACTTGGCGTGGAATTCGTGGTTACAAGGTAATACCCGAAGTAGCTGCCTACACTCAAAGTCACTAAAGCACACAACACACCTGTGGGGGGAAATAAATCATCAGCAAGTTTTCCTCTAACAGAACAGGTTTCTAAGAGAGAGATGCTTACAGCGTTTGTTCAGAAAGGTGATTTTCTGAGTTGAATCTGTAGGACGGAAGTTGTTCTATATCTGCTTTTGTGAGACCTCGAGGTTTCGCTTCACCCAACCTTTCAGCCAAATTCAACAACGCCTTTGTGGAAGAAAGATGGAGTTAGGAGTCAGATAGAATCAATAATGAAGTGCAATCACAGATAATATATCTCACTTGTCAAAAGAAAAGAAGTCAACAGTGTCAAAATGAAAGCTGTAGTGGACATTTTTCTATACACTATGTAAATGTGCTACTTAAGAGGAAGAAAAACTTTAGTTAAAACTACGGAAATTATCATTGAATCAATAAGTTTGTCTAAAAGTTTTGCTGAAGCCAGTAAGATCTGAATATTTGATTAAAAAAAGAGAGGAGATCAGATGGAGGTGAAAAAGGCTCTTTCCATAATGTACTGCTTTTAGGCAAACAAATAAATGTTTACTCAATTCTATTTTTTTCAGCAATCACTCACTTCATAGTTCTCCATCTCCACGTCATCCACATCCAGGTCGAGGCTGATGGCCGGGCCCACAGCCGTTGGAGGCACGGGAAGCATTGACCTAAGGGGACAGAGACACTGATGAGGACACGCCCCCTCAATCGTGAAAGCTTTTCTTTTGACACCAATGAGCTAAAAAGATATTAGCAAAAAATGTGAACTCCACAGGGTGTTTTTAAAGAGCAAAATAAAAAAATGTGGTTCAGTGTTATTTATATTCATAGATATAACTGCTGGTCAAAATTAGGGACAATACTGATTCAACTTCCATTTCTGCATGGTATTAGCATCACTGTTTTTACATTACCATCAAAACTTTTAAAAGTTTGTTCCGACAAAGACACTGATTGACCTGATGAAATATAGGATTCACAAAGATAAAATTAAAAATGACGATTAGTTTAAACCTCTGTTCTTGTGTCACCTGAACACATAATATTTTGCATCAGGAAAAGTCACTTAACCTTTTTTGTCTTCTAGAGGCTTAGAGTCCCCTATCAATGTTTTTTAATCTAAAAAATACATTCCCAGTAGTGTTTTAATTACTATTATGAAGTTCTTAGCCTAACTTCCACAACCTAAATGTCTTGAAAAGCCATTTCATGTTGATCTGAAGCCTCTGTTTCCAAAATCTCCCCTAAGGGAACGCGGCTTTCGGAGCTGAGCAGCCCCGCCCCTGATCCCCACTATCTGATTACAACACCTCTGCTACCTTAAATCTTCACCGCTGCAGCATAAAATGTCAAGCAATATCTTTAATGTCCAGCCATATCAGTTTGAGCCAGATGTCAGCTCAGAAGAGGAAGTGAAGATCTTCATGGACTGAACTTCCTCCAAAAGCCTGATTCTCTCTCCTGCCAGTTCACCAAAAATTATTTTAGCTAATTCTCTAATGTTTATTGAGGTTGCTGCGACCAATACATTCAACCCATTGGTTTCTCAAAGCAGAATCCTTGGGAAAATAATGAAAGTTAACATCAAAATGGTTTTTTATCGATCCTTTACAACTGCAGTCAAATGTCAAATTAGCCTCCATTCACATTTCTGTGGTCACATCAAGAAGCTTCGTGGAGACTCTGGATTTTCCAGCGTTCTCAGTCCTGCTACCATAAGTATTGTCTGAAACTCAAACGAAAAAAAGAACAGTGACGGCTGATTTGACCACGGAAATGTGAACGGCGGCTCATTTGACTGCAGTCAATGGGAAGATGTCACCTTCTCTTCTCCAGCACTTGAGCTAGACACACTATCCGGGCCAGATGAGGGGTTTTACACATGTGCAGCAGAGCTATTGTCGTGTAAAGAAGGCTCATCGACTCAGAGCGTTTCTACAACACACCGACGAAAAATAGCAACATTTTTACACAGAGTTTCAAAAATATAGTGTAAATTATTTTTTTTTTTTTAAGTAAAATAAAATAAATCTATAACTCTTTTTGGCTGTATAATTGTAGGTTCTTGTTGATGATGAAATATAATTATCCACAAAACTTAAAGTACAGTTGTGTCTTCATTATAGCTTGCAGAGCCAAATGCCCCCACTGTTATAGCTTTTTTTTTTAAACCACAGCACACCAACAGGATGCTTTGTTTACAAATGCTTACAGGAAGTAAGGGAGGAAGCCTGGGTAGTAAGACGGAGGGGGAGGAGGAGCGGGGAGAGGTTGCTGCAGTCGATATCTCTGTCCATTTACTCGCCGTGGCAGCACATGAGGATATGGCTAAAAAGAGCAGAAATGGATACGGTTAATGGACTGCTTATGATTATCAATCACCTTTCAGATGCAAAGCGACAGTAATATTTGGATCTTTTTATGTTTATACAATGTTTGCCTACATAAGCAGAATGTAGCATCAATAACTAGTTTGAAAGCAGTAAACATAAATAGGAAGGTTACAATTGTGAGGTCAATTGAATCTGTCATTTAAAACAAGTAATTAAATACCTCTGACATTAATTCCATCAAATAGGTTAGTTTGAGGCCTCAAACTGACTCAATAAGAGTCATGCTGATTTATTTTACTTTTTTGTTGAATAATCTTAAAGCCATATACTGTATTATTCTGAGTATAAGTCACCTTTTTTCTATAGTTTGGCTAAGGTTGAAACTTAAACTCAGGTGCGGCTTATATGTGATTTAAAAAAACAAAATACCAACAACTGCTAGAGGGCGCTGTAGTCGTTTGAATCTGCATTTGACAGCAACACAGAAGAAGAAGAAGGACTGCTCAGTCTTACGCCAGTTTAGTTGACTTTTTAGCATGTTCTTTATGGTTATTGTAATAATTGTTTATATGTTACACTGATATAATAGATTCCTTCTATGTTTCATGAAACTAAATAAGCGTCTGGTATAAAGCGTGCATTTATTTAGTCTCCTGTTGATTTCTATTATATGATTTGCCTTTCAATATGAAATGTACATTCTTGTTCGGATTTTTTGTTAAAAGTCTCCAAAAAGAGCAGCTTATACTCCTGTGTGACATGTATAGGATTCTTTTTTTTTTTTACTATGCATTTTTTCGCTGCTGCAACCTGATTAAAAGCATGTGGTGCCCACTGGCCCCACCTCCAGCATTTGATTGACAGCCTTTCACAAGCCCGCTTTCAGTGGGAGAGATTTGGGCTACAAATGTGGCTCAGACCGACTCGGAAAAATCTTTGTCGATGGGTTTCAAAATGGAGGCAGACGATCAGGAAGCCACAGTGATGGTTTTGGCCTAATTTTGCCAGGGCCAGAGGCAAGGCATTTTCTATGAGTGACGTCAAAAATCTTGTTTTATCCAGTAAAATAATGTCTATGGTTGGTATGTATTTTGAGTGCTATAAGCTACGTGCTAATGTAGCTGACAAGTAATGTAGCTGACCAGCGAATACTGATGACGTCATTGAGTGGGAGTGCCATCTGAATTTGAAGACACCATTTTTCCATGACTCTTTATTAGAGGGCTAAATGCAGGGGCAGGGGAAGAATTCTGATTTGGCCATAGTCCCATAATCTTTTTTCATGTTTAGAATTTCTTAACGTTAAAGATGGAAAAAACTCATTAAAATGACATTTAACTTAAATTGGAATCAGTGCAATTAATCAGCTGCTAAGAATGTCTGCAGAGGAAAAATATCCTTTTAGCTTTAATTACAGTTGACCTGTTCTCCAGTGCTCACACGACGATGCCTCGTGGGGAAAATGCCGTTTCCCCAGAACAGCTGCTGAGGTGCTTTCAAACAAATTATCAGGACTTCACACTGCTCCAGTTCAGCAGCATTATGAAAATGTGGATGTAATGGACATCCTCCAGCTGTGAATGTGTGTCACTGAATGAGTGTGAAATAGGCCACGCCGAAAAAAAAAAAAAAAAAAAAAAGTTCCAGCATGCTGTCAGTTTCTACTGAGAAATAGAGGTCACAGGCTGGCAGGCAATTTTACCACTCCAAAGGGAAGCTCCTGATGTAGAGGCTCTTGAGGAAGATACTGTAGGGGCAGTGAAGGAGGCAGCGCTGGTGGATGGTGAGAGGGAGGATATGAGAATGTGCCGACGGAGTGCTGGTCCCCTCTTAGGTCAACTTCATTCTCAACTCTCTGCAGAGGCTGGCGTGAGGAGAGCTTGCGGTCAGACTCAATAAAACGCTGCTAGTCAAAACAGTACGGAGTGAAGGACTTACCATGCGCGGGTGCTGTGGCTGTAAAGGGACAAACTGGCTCAAAGGAGTAAGGTGCGGTGGCTGGTGAGGAGGTGCAGATGGGGTTGGGTGTAATACAAAATGTTCGCTGGAGAGCAGGGGCGGAAAGGCTTGATAAGACACAGGTATATGCTGCATGGTACATGCCTGTATAAGCTGAGGAGAGGGGGAAAAAAACAACAAAAGAACAAATAAGTAAATACAGTTCCAACTCTTTACAGAAGCCTGTGCCTAATTCAAAACATTTTCCTATAATATTCACATGATGATAGCATGTTGTGAAGGGAAGCAATGCGCTACACAAAACAACACCACTGACAATACTGCCACACCACCAGTCCAAGTAACAAACACGATTCGCCTACTATCTACTACTGCCACAGGAAACAAAAGAATACACGCTCTAAACCAAGCAGCTTGTTCGTCATGAACGGTGACAAATTGCACGGCTAGTATGGTGAGCTACATGGATGCCACTGACATTTAAGCTCTTCCTTTTCAAACTCACAGGAGGAGGAAGGCAGCAGAGCAGAGAGAGCTGTCCGCTGAACATTACCGAGCATGCTGGGAGCTGCTGAGTGTTGCACCCTGGAAGGGGCTGCCCGGTGTGGATGGGAAACCCATGGGTTGTCACCGTTGTAACAGTATATGATATTGGAACTGATCCCTGGTGCATCTAGAAAGAAGAACATGAGAGGAAAATGTGTTACTATGACTAAAAAAATACAAATACATTTATCTTAGAAAGTTTTCCCACCTGGTCATGTAAATCAACCATGATGGGGCTCTGCTGTGGCAGGTGAGCAGCAGGGTGAAGCATGCGTGGTGCTGTGCTGGTGTGGCTGTACTGTCTGGACTCATCTAAAGGAACCTGTTGGTGATGCTGTGAGAAAAGCAGATGATGGAAGTTCTCATCCTGGACCGGGGAAGCGTGCAGCACAGGCCTGTCTCTTCTCCCCCACTGGCGTCTCACTGGTGGACTTAAAAGGTCACAAAAAAACACAAAACTGTCATTACTTGGGTAGAAAAAAACTGTTTACATTCAATTTCAACCAATTTCATGCTTATTAATATTCCATACAAACTATTTACATATTTTAATCCAATTTTCAGATGGTCATGGGAGAAATTTTTTTTTAAAAAGGCCGTTGTTACCTTCTCCTGAGGTGCACGGGGGCGTTGCAAGGTTCTCCAAGGAATCTCCTCGGGTTCAAGGGGGCTGTTGGTGGCAGCCTATTTACTGCTATTTCCCATGGTCGCATTGGTGACGTCGTGCAGACGAGTCACACTCAAGATAGGAAACTGTGGTGGAGGCAGCTGTATGTTGCCCCTGATTGTCTTAACCCTGCAAAAAAACAAACAAACAAAAAACAATCAATAACTGCACAGTAATTTATAATCTTTTTGCATTTGAAAACACACATGGGTTATTTTTGGACACAAAAATTCAGTAAGCACAGCCTAAAATCTAAAGCGATTAGGAATGATGTGGTACAGATTTATATTACAAGAGACTTTTGGACAGTAAAAACTTAAAACAAATATATTATAGAATGTATTATCCATTGCTGAATTGAAATATTTCTCCAGATATAACTGTATTCAACTGCTTACAATTCAACATTTTTGTACTGGGTTTTTAAAATTATTCTTCCAGTATAGTTATTTTAAAACACTAGAAATAGTACAAATAGGTAATACAATATATTTCACCCATGATATATTTGAAAGAACACAAAAACGTACCTATCATCATTACAAGAGCTATTTGAAAATAAAAAAAAGAGTCCACAAAACCCTTAAAATGCAGATTTTCAAGTGAAATAAGGACTGAACACACTTCTTTGTTTATATAAATAATTTTGTAAGACTCGATTTGAATAAGACAGTGAAGAGATTACAGGGGAATGCTTGTTTAGTGTGAATTTAAAACAGGAAGTGTATTTTTCTAAGATAACAATTACAGATTTTCAATAAAGATGCTTTATTTGACTTGCCATATTTTACAAAAAAAGAAGTATATATATATATATATTTTTTTTTTTCTAATTAGGAAAACAGGCATAAAATTAACACATAGAATTAACAGCACATGATAAATAGGGGTCGCTGTCGCCAGCCTGAACAAAAACATGGGAAGCCATGTGCTCAGGAGACAAAGCAACAACAAAAGATGTGGGGAGCATGCAGGCGACGTTCTCCTACGTACAGCTTGAGCCTTTCAAAATGGTCATTCAAAGTGAATAGTAAATCACTACAAAAACAGTATATCGTTTTAGAAAGTCCTGGGCCCCCACAGCTGGTGAATATGTAATGCCCCCTGTTGAAGGAGAATAGCTCATTTTTAGCCGAGCTAGGCTAACGCTTTGAACAAAACAAGACTTCGTCGCTGCAGGATGCTTTAACAAAAATTCTCATGCACACAACACACTTTTTAAATAACATGATACATTTAAGCAATAAATACATGAATCATATGCAGGAGAGTGGCGCTCAAACCTTACTTTTTAAGCTAGTTTGCTTGATGGGCGATAAAAGATTGTTGGTGTTCTAGCATCCGAGACGTCGGCTTCCATTAATATTTGTAAGTTGTATTCGCCTGTAAGCAACCAGCATCTTGCAAAATAAAATCCAATAAAGGGTTATCAATTAAAAAACTGCTTTTTGTTTGTTTCTAACTCAAAAAATAAAGATTAGTCCCCCGGTATAGCTAGTTCTAGCTTGCTAACGTTAGCCAGCTAACACACGCTCTCCCATGCAGCATAGCGACTTCCTTTAAATAAGAAAATGCACACAAAAAAGGGTGTGCTTTTGAATTTGACTTATTTTTAGGTATCAAACAGTTTTCAACACCATATATAAACAGAAGTTACTGCTCAACGATGCAAAAAATATATATTCCTTGGCGCGTCTATGTTCCTTGAAATGTATTGTTTTGGCAAAACCACGCCCCCTTTACAATTCCACCAATCAGCAGCTTGCAAACACAGACAGCAGACATCCAGACAGCCATGGCAGTATAGGATCAAAACAAGCAGTTCCTGTTTTCAGTGGCTCATAAACAAAAGGCACTCTGAAGGGCTGCACTTTTACACGACAACTTGGTTCATTAACGTGGTACCACTACTCCAATTAAGAACATTTCTGGTGCTTTTTTTTTTTTTTTTTTTTTTGAGTAAAATAAATTTCAGTTTATTGAACTTGTAGCTCCCTTTCCTATAAATAGAAATTTTGGCTAACCACTGAAGTTTAATCAAATAAATATTTGGGTTGCAAAATAGAGTGCATTTTATGTACATAGATCTATTCCTTCATTAACAATCAGCGTATGAAAAACTATCCAACTTATCTACAATGATTTTCAAAAAAAGACTTGCATTTGTACAACTATATTTGTCAATTTTTTGTAGTTATCTTTTTAATAAATAGAATTGCACAAAGTCTCAATGTTACTGGAAAAAAATAAACAGTCTTCTTCCTCTGAATAGTATTTCTCAGGATGCATTCACTAACTGAGTTAACTTCTGTTGATGAGATCCAGCTGGTTATGTAATTTTGCACTTTCATATTCAAAATAGAAAAAAAAAAAATTCCAATCAGAAAAAAGAAAAATAAATAAATAAATTAAAATACGTTCCTGACATCATATCTGTTCAGTTAAAGTGTCATAATTGTGTGCTGCTTCAGCTGATGTTGAGTAAGCTTAATTAGGCCTTATCAGGCCCAAAATGTCAAGGAGGAGGTAATCCATAGTATCGCGTTTTTTGGCTGTTTATAGAACGGTATTTGTGTACACTGTAGCATCTGTAAGCTATCCACACCGTCAGCTGATTGCAGAAAGTAGTAGCCCTTTCAGTATGAAGTAAATGTAAACATTACAACATCGCTCTCGGTAGCAGCAAAACAAGGAGCGGCTGAAGGCAGAGCAGGATGGAAGCCCTGTTAACGCGCACAACACCATCTCGAAAAACGCCCCGTAACTTTTTCAAAAACCAAAACAAGACGAAACACCAGCAAGAAGAGACAATTTCGTTACCTGATTGTTAATATGCAACCATCCGATCTTTTTTTCCCCCCTTGTAACGCTCACATCTCGTTATGCTAAGTGCGGCATCCACTAGTCAGCTGTTCCCCTGTGGAACATTCCGTGGATTTCACCATTTCCTAGGGAAAAAAAGGTGCTAATCTTTGGTATATTACATCATGAACACATTCCGTCTTTATATTTGGACAATTTATAGTATTTAAAATCGAAAATTTAAGCTCAGTAAAGCCACATTTGTGTTCAGGAAGTGGCGGTCCGGCCTTGCGGATGTTTTGGGTTTCTGCTGCTCCCAGTTACACCCCCATTTCTGCGTGTTGCAAGGGCAAGGAGCACGCGCCGCGGAGCCATTTTTACCGTAATACATGAGACAAGTCGCAGTGTACTTCTACATGTGGTTCAGTTAGTTTTAGTTCATAGAAGCAGAGATTTATTAAAATAATAATAATGATTTTTTTTAAAAACAGTATCAAACACACGAAATTCACAACAAAGACGATTTTCAAAATAAAATAGCAAAGTAAATCCAAATAGTCAATTTATCTCATAATAATTTTCACAAAAAACTACCAACAAGTATTACTTATAATAAATAAACAGAAATTGTGATAATTAAAAATGTTAAATAAAAATGATTTAGTTTATTTTCATATTCAGCCTAACTTTTTTTTTTTAAGTTTAATAAAAAAAAAAAAACTGGGAATCAAAAGAAAACTAAACCTTTAAACCAGTTAACAAACACAATGCTGTTACAGAATCCCACAAACACCTGCGTACGCATATTGAAACATAGAAAATAAACAAAAAAGGACAAAACACAGGAAGCAAAAAAGGAAAAGGTAAAAAAGAGAATAAAAACAGTCAGATCTTAACTTAGCTCCCGTCTTCCATTAAGTTGTTTACTCATTTATCCATTGCCATTTTTGAGAATATGTTTAGAATCCTACGTACTTCTATTAAGTTATTCAAAATAAAGAAAAATAAATATGATTTTACTCCACTAACTCTCTTGTTGAAAGCATCTGAAAAGTAAGTTTTTTGTTATAGTTGGAGCCAGATCCAGTATAATTTATAAATTGCAATTATATCCAATTCAGAATATTAAAATCAAATTAGAATAAAACTGATAATATATATGTTCATACCTTAATGAATGAGATTGGAGTGTTACTTCATGACTCCTCCCTTGGAAACTGTCTACATGTAGCATCAGGTGGAGCTTTATTACACAATAAGAGAAGAGATCATATTAATAGAATTTTTATAAAAAAAAAATTAATTCAAAAAGAAGTCATATTTAATTACATCAATAGTCAAAAACGTACACATCTGTACAAATATTTTGAAGGGAGACCATATTGATCTTGCAACAGGGAAAAAAAAATAATTTATATGTTCTCCCTTGAATCTATAAAATAACAAGACCTTCATCTGCCCATCTGTTAAACCGTGCATCCCATAATAATGATATAAAATGTACATTATTTTCTATTTCCATGATTGAGATTGAGTCAGGTTCTTGGAGCATTGCTTTTGTTTCTAGCTTCTCAATGGAATTTCCTTATTAAAAAAATAAAGTTGAATAAAGTACAAATCTAGTCATTTACAAAAATAGCAAAAGTTGTGATCATTTTTAAAAGATTGAAAAGATGGTTGAGTTTTTAGTGGTTGTTTCACTTGAATTATTTATATTTTTCCAGGTTTTATGATTAGGTCTGCTTGTTTATGAAAAAGAAAAATCTATAGAGAATTTAGTGCATAATCAAATGGATTATCAAAAACATATTAAATGTTTACATGCTATTTAATTTTCTTTTGTTTTTGATTTTTGTTTTTATCAAAAAGTTATGGAATTAGTTTCTAAAAGACAGCTTCCTATGTTGTTTGCTAGTTTAGGGACTTGTTGTCAGGAAGGAACAGGAAGAACAACAAGAGTAAGTTCAAAGGTTATGCAATATTAAAATAAGTATTTCCTGTATTCCAGAGAATGACTAACATGATAGATAAAGGTGGAGAAAAGGCAAAGGTTATTCAGTTTTTATGAGTTCAGATGGAACAAATGTAAGATTTTTTTTCTGCTAAAACCATTTTTACTTATTCATGATTGGTATGGTCTAATAACCCCAAATAACTTGTTGTTTTGTCAGTGAGGACTTAGAAAAATGTGACATCATTTAGCCCATTAAATCAAGTTGTTTCCCCGCCCATAGATATGTTTGGTTACTGTCTCAGGAGAAACACTTTTGTGACCTGTCCTGTAAGTCATAAACCAAAGTCCACTTAGATAAAATACATTATCAAATCTTCTTCATAGATGTTATATTTTTAAATTA
The DNA here is from genome assembly GCA_003999625.1 of Oryzias javanicus. NCBI lineage: Eukaryota > Metazoa > Chordata > Actinopteri > Beloniformes > Adrianichthyidae > Oryzias > Oryzias javanicus. The sequence goes on from CM012446.1 coordinate 10,828,159, forward strand.
CTCCAATACAACAAGGTTAAGATAACTAGAATACTTTTTCATGTAGGATTTTTGTGTTTTCCAATAAGAAAAAAGTTAAATTTGCCTCCATTTAAAAGATTTAGGAGAAGTTTGGTAAGAAATCTGTAGATTTAGGACAAACTGACCATACTTAGCTTTAACTTTGGAGGAGTCTAAACACACATGCACAAATGTGAATCCAAAGAAGCTATTTTTCCCAAGAAATGTAAAATTTTACTTGCTTGCTGCCAAGGTTAGTACTTTGAAAGTGGTTAAAAGTTACAAAGGTACAAGAATATAATCAAATGCTCACTTCATTTCCTGGAAAATTATCCTTTCTGTGCTGATATGTATTTCAGAGGTCAACAACTGTTTATTTTGGCATCAGAAATTTTTCAAATAAGATTTATTAATAAAAAAATGGGTGATAAAATAGAGTAGAATAAAAAAAAGCATTTTTTTAATGAGGAGTTTTCTCTAATTTATAATGTTGTCTGTCCAACAGCTGCAGAATTTGTTTTTTTTATTAGCTATCACACTTTTTAAAAAGAGTAAAGAAAACATAATAAAAATCACAGAAGTTGACAAAAACAAACATTTTTTGCTAGCATATGTAATGTTTTCCTCCCCTTCGAGAACTGTGGAATGATTTATCTCAGCAGCGAGCTGAGCTGCTTTTGTTTCGAGGCAAATGTCCGCCTCTGAGTAAAAGTGATGGGTGCAGCAGAACATAATTATTTGTGTTGTTCCCATTAATTAGTAGAAGACCTACAAAAGAGGAGGAGGAGGGCCCAGTGAAAGAATAGGGCTACAGCTTCTGGACTACACATGGACCCACTGATTGGTTCTGATGAGACAAGGCTCCAGTTCACATCGAGTGTTCTCAACAGAACCGAAAATCTGCTGTCGTCACAATAGAAGCTTCCATTTAGAGATCCAGATTGCTCAGATTCTCACTGTGGTTTTGGTGTTAATCGTCTACCAGTGCATCCATGGCACAGCAGTGCTAAAAGGGTGGATCACAAAATGATCGAATTTTTTTTATGACTAAACTTCATGTGATTTGTGGGTGGTAAGAGTTAAACCGTCTTATCTTTTTGATTCCAGCGAGGATCTTTTATTGTTTTTTTTTTTTTTATTGAACTCCATTGAGAGCAGGGAGGGAGACTGCTGCTTGTAGATCTCAATATGTGTTAATCATTTATGTTTACAACTCTGACACGACAATCTCCAGGAGGAACAAGAGCCAAAGGTCTCACCTGAACATCAGAACATCGAAACTCTGCCAATGCTGTCCGGTAAGTCTCAATACTGCTTCATCTTTAACCTTAAATTTGATGCTTTTTTTAAATACACAACACAAATACTGTGAAAATGATACCCTTTTTTCTGATCTTCTAATGTGTGGTTTTGAAAGCATTTAGGTTTGAATTAAAAAAATGTTCTTTTCAAGCTGAAACACTAAAAATTCTTCTTTAGCCATCTAGTTTAAGCTGTGCTTGTCCATCAAATAACAAGCAAAAATAATAATTTTACTTTTTAGAATAAAGCAAACAAAAAAAAGTTTGTTTTTTTTTAGTTTTAAGAAGTTATTTGTTTTTAACAACAAATAGATAATAGGCGCTTGTCTGTTAATGAGGTGGATGGCTTCATGAAATATTCACATACATTTGAAAAAAAAAAAGATATTTAAAGTATTTTATGAGCATAGAAAATATATCAAACTTAATAACATTAATAAACTTAAAATAATTTTCGTTACAAGAAAATATGCCCTATTTGTTAATCTAAAATGGATTAAATATTGATCTTAACCTTAGTAGGATTATAAATGTTGTTTATACATAATGGAAATACAAGGCTGTTGAAAAAATCCCCCCAAGAATAACATTCTCAGCCTCATATTTTGTTTTTTACATAGGAAGACAGGAGGACTTCTCTGAAAACAAAACTGTTTGTGTGTCTTGCTCTGCTGTGATTCCTGTAGTTTAGGTGTGGCCAAAAATAGAATAACGCCGGAGTCACACAGGACGCGATAGCGCCGCGCAGCGGCGCGGAGCAGAGAGCGCGCCGCTGCGCGGCGCTCTATTGGTCACACCAGACGCGATTTGTTTCCGCGACGGTCGGCAGGCGCTTCTGCTAGAGCTATTGCTTTTTTGCCATCATGGTCAATAACCAGGATATCTCCCAGTGTTTCTGCTAAAAGGGGATGGTCTCTGCCCCTGTTGACACATACCCCGCCCCCCAGCTCCGCAGTCGGCCCACTTCATTGATCGGTTTGTGCGCGCGTGTGCGTGTCTTTCTGTTCTGTTGTGTGTCTGTGTGCACGCACGCAGGTGTTTCCGTCGGTCAATTAATAAACTGAAAATATTACCAGATGTTTCTTCCCAGAAGAACCGCTCCTCTGCCTCTCTCTCGTTCAAACGCAGCCCCAAGCCCCGCTCCAGTGTGCCCCCTTCATTGATCTGTCTCTGTGTGTATCTGTCTTTTTTGTGTGTCTCTGTGCTCGTGAACATGTCTGTGTTTTGATTGTATGCATATTTTCATCTCTACAGTCTGTTTAGACACAAAAACATGATCACATTTGTCAATCGCGGCGTTTTATTGTGAAAAATTGGTTCTATTTTGAAAATAAACCGGATTTTCTCATGTATTTTGATGCAACTTCCTGCCAGTATTGACGCGGAGCGCTCGCGGCTCGCGCACAAAATAGGCCAGACGCCGAAACGTTGCGCTGCACCGCGCGGACCCTCCGCGCCGCTCCGCGTCGCCTCGCGCCTGGTGTGACCGACGCCATAGGTTAACATGGGCGCCGAATGGAAGCGCACGCCGTTCCGCGCCGCTTCGCGGCGCTATCGCGTCCAGTGTGACTCCGGCGTTACACTTCCATTTTGTACTTGACAGTTTTGTACAAAGTATTCCGTTCTTAGAATTAAAATGGAACTTTTTAAAACAGATATTTTTCCAGTCTGTTGTTTGCTAACTTGGTAAGCCAGAGTCGCTAATGTGGTCACTCGTAGCTTAACTTGAACTTTTTAGTCACTTGTTTCTCTCTCCATGTTGTCCTTTTCAGACATGGGGGGCATCACAGGAGTGATCCTACTATTGTCCCTTGTCAGCCTGATAAAAGGTGAGAACTTTTGATTTTTGAGAGTTATTTTGTAATATTTATTATTAACATATATATCTTTTGCAGCAAACAACAGCCCTACAATAACCACCTTTGTTTACAACGTGTGTGAAGATTTAAAAATTGGTATGTGTGACATTCAACATGAACTGACGTCTTTTTTGGTCGTGTTTTATCAAACCCTGCTCAAGCTTGTTTTGTAATTGCACTGGTGTCAATGAACAGGTGAGCTTGCGTTTAACATCGAAGCGACAGACGATGAGGGTGACCCGCTGACATACACACTGGCTGGATCCAATGCACCGTACTTTGAAGTTAATGCAGCCACTGGAGCTGTAACTGTAAAAATCCCACTTGATAGAGAGGTACACTAAGACTCATTTGGAAAGTTTGCTTAGACAGAGTATATTTTGGTCTCACTTTTTCTGTTTGTTTTAGAGTATGAATGTAATGCCACTTCAAGTTATAGTCTTTGATGGTTCCAGTCAGGTAAAGTCTTACTTTGTTTTCCTCTATTTATGAACTTTTTTTGATTTTTTTTTTTTTACCTAATTCATCCTTTACTACATGTTTTTTAGATTTCAGGAGACCTAAACATAATCTTGTTGGATGCCAATGACAACAGACCCATATTTGACAAGCCGTCTTATGACATTCGTGTTCCTGAAGTGAGTGATGTTAATATTTCAACCAAATCAGAAGCGGACGTTTGTTATTGTTTTTACATTTTTCTTCTTTCTTTGCAGAACACTGCCGTAGATTCATCTCTGTTTAAGGTTTCAGCCAATGATGCCGACACTGGAGCTGCTGGTGTTGTTAGTTACGACATTACAGAGGTAACAAAAAAAGGAAAAAAATGTCTCTATTTATCATTTTATAATGTCATGCTAACTATATACAGTATGTATATATATATATATATATATATATATATATATATATATATATTATATATATATATATATATATGTATCATTTTTTCCCAGGTGACTCCAAGCAGTGGTTTGGATTTCTTTTCCATTATTGGCACTACTGGTGAAGTAAAATTACTTAAAAAACTCGATTACAACAGCCTGGGCACCTTCTATCGGCTCAAGATTACTGCAACCGTGAGTTTACTTGCTTAAAAATCATCAGTCTAAACTATAAGATTTTCTAAGATTTAAAGTAAAAAAAAAAAACTTCTGTTAACATGTTACTGAAAGATCAAATATTAATTTTTACCATAAGGATATGAATTTTATGGATTTTAAATAGTTCCATTAGTTTCTGACCCTTCGCCATAAGACTTCAATAGTATTGACAGTACTTTTTTAAAAGTAAAGAAAATGAGAATTATCTCAAGTAACCAGGTTACACTTGGTTATAGTTGTATAACTGTGTATCAGTGTACTTTGTGAGAGCAATCAACAACTAGCAACCAAACCAATGTTAAATAAACAAATGTATCAGAACAAAACAGAAGTAGGCCATCTGACTTTAGTGATAAGAAGTTACCCAACCTGAATTTATTACGATGGTAATGGATTAGTCCTGAGATAGACTGGCATCTAATGTTGGATCAGCCTGGCCTAGCCTAACAGTAGATGGGATAGGCTCCAGCAACCCCGTGACCCCAAAAGGGATTAAGGGGGTCTGGAAGATGGTCAAATTATTTTTCCGTGTTCACACACTCACAGGCACTGCTGTTTCATCAATGTAAGCAATTTTTTGATCTACAGCATCTCAGTTTACTGTATCCGAATGACTTTGTTTGGCTTGTAACAGGATGGCGGTGGCGGATGTTCAAAGTCACCGACTACCCTCTCAAGCGATATTTTCTCCATTGTCACGGTGGTTGACGAGCCAGACCTCGACCCACAGTTTCTTGGGACGCCATACACGGGGTCAGTCTTAGAACACTCAGATGTGGTAAGTGTTACTAGATTTTATTTTTCTGTTCATTTGATAGAAAATTTTGAGCAAATCAAAGAAATTCTGGTCCTTCCATTAATGCACCTGGTTCCATATTTGTTATCTTTCACTTTTGTCAGGGTCATTCAGTGTTACAAGTGAGTGCCTTTGACCAGGACACAGGAGTGGCTGATGTCATGATCTATACCATTGAAGGTGAGCTAAAGCGAATTAAGATATACAGGAAACTTCTAATTCTTCTTAAGAGTCAAAATCACATTTTGTTGCCGATTCCTTTCACAGAATCCAAAGATTCAGGCCTGTTTGACATCTCTAGCAGTACTGGTATCATTTCTGTCAAAGAAGACATTGACAGAGAAGTTGTTGGTGATACTGTGACCCTGACTGTGAAGGTAAAGAAAAAAATTGTAAAAGTCCTGCAAAACTACTGCCTTACAAAAATACATTTACAAAAATACCCATAATGTTTAAGCTCATTTAATGCTGAATTGTTGTCAATAGAAATTCATTTTTTTTCTTTAGAAAATAACTGATATGTTATGTTGCAGGCCACTGAAACTAATGATAACATCCACGGGGTCAAAGCCAGCACAACAACAACTTTTGATATCAGCATTCAGGACATCAATGACCACAAACCAGACTTTTATAAGTGTGAGGAGACTTGTGTTGTCACCTCCCAGTTCACAGGAGAGGTGTTGGAACATTCTCTGGGATCCATCTCCTTTGACATGACAGTCAGAGATCTCGATAGGGTAGGAAATCAACCTTAAATTTAGCAATTTTAAAATAATTTGATTTTTTAATCAAGCTTCCTCTTCTGTTTCCCAGAACTCCCGAACTCAGCTAATTCTGGAGGGAGTGGACAAAGATGTGTTTTCCGTGGAGCCCTCCTTCACCACAGTTGACACAGTCGTCCAGCTTCTCGTCAGGCAAACGGAAAAACTGGATTATGAAAAAGTCCAACAAATGGTTCTCAATGTAAATGTCAACACAGAACTGCCTACAAGTTTTCACCCTCTCGAGCGTGGTTGGTGATGTTTTGGGATGCTTTTTCATGCACTTGTCATCTTCTAGGTGGTTGCTGTCGATGAGGAGGAAACCACTTTCCGCTCCACTGCCACAGTTACAATAAACATAAGGGACGCTAATGACAACAGCCCCGTATTCCCAGAGGATTCATACAAACTGAACATTCCTGAACACTCTCCTGTTGATACGGTTCTGAAAAGGATTACTGTGAGTTCCTAACAATAATCCAGTCCCTGTAAACTGAAGGTTATCACAGTTTCATTACTTTTTAATAGGCAGAGGATCCTGACACAATGGATGAAGGCAAAATTACTTACAGACTTCTCCCAGAAAACATGTATGTTCTTTTCACCCTCACTCCCTTTACGTTTCTGTATATTTCAACACAAAAACATTCTGCACTTTTGTTTTAGCCGACAATATTTTGATGTGAGGCCCAACACGGGGGAAATCTACGTCAAGAGCTCCATTCTGCTGGATCGAGAGCTGCGATCTCTGTACACAGCCACTCTGCAGGCCTTAGACTCAGAAGGCAAGCCAGGCACCACAGTGCTGGAGATCACTTTGACCGACATTAACGACAAGACGCCGGTCATGAACCGAGAGTCTTACCTGGAGTTTGTTGAGGAAGGAAAAGATGTTCAAGTCAAGATAGAAGTAAGTGTTACGACAGGATGACAAGAGAATAGTCATCTGTTGTTTCTTGGAGCTGTGGCAACAAATCCATTTTAGAATAGAATAGAATAGAATAGAATAGAATAGAATAGAATAGAATAGAATAGAATAGAATAGAATAGATGGATGCTAATTTCTGTTTGTTTATTTGTTCCTTCCTTCCTTTCTTCATTTGTTCATTCGTTCGTTCATTTATATTATCCTTCATTCCTTCTATTGTTCCTTCCTTCCTTTATTTGTTCATGCTTTAGTATCTTGTTTGTTTCCTTCTTCCATCCTTCATTCCTCTGTTTGTTTGTATGTTCATTCACATGTTTTATTCCTTCTTTTTTTTCCTTTGTTTATTCATTTTGTTCGTTCCTTCCTTCGTTCCTTCTTCCTTCCTTCCTTCCTTCCTTCCTTCCTTCCTCCCTTCCTTCCTTCCTTCCTCCCTCCCTTCCTTCCTTTTCCTTCCTTCCTTCCTTCCTTCCTTCCTTCCTTCCTTCCTTCCTTCCTTCCTTCCTTCCCTCCCCCCTCCCTCCCTCCTTCCTTGAATCACACTAAAGATGTTTGCATGTCTCCTTTCACTAATGCAAGTCGAGTCTCAAATCTTAAAACTTCTAGTTAAATAAATACTTTGTTGTCAAAAATTTGTGTTGAATGACTTTTCAACAAATCAGAGGAATAGAATAGTACACAGTTGGTGTTTACAAATGCAAAAGCACTGGAAAAAGAGCTAAGACCAAATAAATTAATAATATTTTTTACAAGTCCCAAACTTGTCTCTGGTGTGTACAGGCTACAGATGGAGATGAACCAGATAATGTCAACAGTCAAATTAAGTTCAGCATCAAGCCCAGCACTTATAGCACCAGTTTCACCATCGACCCGGACACGGGCATTTTAACCAACAGTAAGGTGCTGGATCGGGAAGCGCTTGACCCCGAGCTGAACGGGAGGATCCAACTCAATGTTGTTGCCACAGATCAGGGAGTTCCACAGCTGTCCAGCAGTGTTCCAGTCACCATCAGTGTGGAGGTAAAACTATCAGCATTAGATTAGAATTGATGCAAGGACCTCAGGTGGGGATTCTAACAGGTGCTTTTCTTTGATGACTCCCAGGATGTCAATGACAATGAACCAAAGTTTAAATCCTCCTCTTATAAGTTCTCTGTCAAAGAAGGACAGAAAGGTAAGGATTATAGCTAAGAGAGCTTTACATTTTCACCACCAGGATTGGAAATGATATAGTTGTGTGGCTTCTATCAGGTGCCCTTGTGGGGTCCGTTTACGCCGAGGATTTGGATCAAAGTTCCAACTTTAACCGAATTTCTTTCCGCATCATTGATGGCGGCTTCGGCAGCTTCATCGTTCAGAGCTCCACCGACACCGAGGGCTACAGAGGAGACATCTCTGTGGACCCAGACATCGAGCTGGACTACGAGAGCTCCCGCAAACAGTTCATGCTGAAGGTGGAGGCACTGGATCTCGGAAACAAGAAAGACGACGTGGTGGTGGAGGTGAACGTGGTGGATGTGAATGATGAGAGGCCCGAGTTTGACCCAATAGTGCCGTTGAATGTGAAGGAGAACACCACCATCATTGAGCCAGTAGGGAAATTTACAGCACAGGACAAAGATGGAAACCACTCCCTGGTTTATGAGCTTGAGTCAGTCAGTTGCAGGTGCAACGGCAGCTGGGACACCTGCAGCTTTTTTACCCTAAACCCAGCAGGGGAGGTTCGACTCAATCTAGACTACGTTTTGGACTTTGAAGTGTGTGACCAGGCACTGGTGGAAGCTCAGGTGGTGGACGAATACACGGAGAAAGGGGAGAACAACAGTGCTACTCTAGGTATTTGTCTTTTTTTTTTAACATTCAATATAAATGCAAAGGCCAGAACAGAAAATAAGAAAATCATAGAATTAAAGTGCAACAACCTGGACTTATTTTAGGTTTATTGTCATTTATCTCATTTCAGGACGAATGGTAATCAACATCGAAGACATCAATGACAACGCTCCAGAATTCATTTACTCAGATTCAGTTTATGGTGAGTTGGAGTCAAAAGTCAACACACACAAACATACTCTTTTTACTCTTTTTAAAATATACAAAAGAAAAAAAAACTTTTAAAATAAAAAAATAAATAAGTAGCCCAAAGCAAAGCAAAAACATATATGAAATAAAAACTTCACTGAAAAAACATAAATATGAATAAACTTAAAAACACATTTTTATATTTTTATATTAGACGAGGCTCAGTGATTATTTTATTTAAAGAAAAAACACATAAATTAATATCAACGCTTTAAATCAATAAGGCATTTGGATTTGGAAATGGTTTATTTCAATAAATGAAAGCAATAATAAAACTAAAGAAGATAAACAAATGAAATGTATATCTAATGTATATCTATACAGGGATATATCAAACTTAATTTCATTTATCATGAAATTGATTAGAAAATGTATACTCATTTAAATAATTTAATTATATTTGTAATTGTAAATAGACATATTAGCTCTCATGAATTCAGAACTTGACACATTGAGACCATCAGATACCAAGTTTTCAAAAGAAATTTAATTATTTTTGAATTAATTTTATTGATCTTGAAATCAGGTTGGTTTTTGTAAAAAAAAAAAAAAAAAAAAAAACAGGCTACAAATATGAACTTAAACGTTGATCCTACATCTCATGCATACTTTCTTAGAGAAAAAGAAAATATGTCAATATAAATTTTCTAACATAAACGGAAGAAAAAGTTTTTAAAAGAGCTATCACTTGAGAAAGCCTCCAATAAGAGGCAAAATATGTTCTGCTTAAAAAAAATAAAAAATACAAGGGGACGCTTTTTGGAACTGCTCAGGAACCATCCTCACAGATACTTCTTATTGAAATTAGTCTTTTAAGAGATTTAGCTGAGTAAGTAATTTGCTTGTCTTTTACATTAGTTGTGGTGGCCGAAACTGCAAGTACAGGGACATCCGTCGCGCGAGTCACAGTAAGTACAAAGGAAATGGAGTCAAATGATGACATGTAATGCTGCTGATGTCACTTTAGACACAGATTGCGTTTTTGCTCACATGTATTCTGTTACTTCCAGGCTTCAGACAGAGATTCTGGTACAAACCGGCAGATTGACTTTGAAGTCACATTAGTCCAGTTTGAGAACGACAAAAACGAGACCTCTGACAGGAAGCTCCTGTTTGAGGCCGTCACTACACAGCAGCAGGACACTTTCATTGGTATTATTCAGTGAGTACAAAGCCATTTAAAACACCTCTATCTTACTGTGCATGCTCTTCTGTTTTTAAACACAACTCCGTTCTCTCCACAGGAGTACAGAAAGCCTGGATATGACCGTCAAAGGGAGATATGTGGTAACAGTCAGAGCGACGGATAAGGGCGGCCTCTACACAGACACTGTCCTGAAAGTGAGCGATCGACAGATGTTTTGGGAAATCACTTCACTGTGCACGAGTGTAGAAAGTGTTTGTCCTTTTTGCAGATTTTCAACATTGATGAAAACTTCAAAGTTGAACTGGAGTTTGGAATTTCTGAAACGGAAGTTCAGAGCAAGCTCTTTCAAATCACAAGGTGCATTTCTGGCTTTCAGCAAAGATAAACTCCCATTAATTATGAGCACATTTTAAACTTGTTCCTTTTTTTTCTCATCTTTTACCAGGGCGCTTGAAAGAGCCACAAATGCACATGTAAAAATTGTTGCAGTTAGATCGGAGATTGGTGTGGAATCCAGGCAAGTTTGACTTTGATAACCCATTTCATTGTTTATATCACAGAGGTTGTAGAGGAGCTGTCACTGCTAGAGGAGCAGTGAGCTTCAGACTCAGGAACCATTTGATAGTTAAACCCCCCAACAACCCCTTAATGCCTGTCAAGCAAGGAGGCATGGATTTGAACTCACAACCTTCCAGCCTCAGGGTGGACACTCAACCACTGGACTATGAGCTGGTCTCCTTTTTTTCTGCACAGCCTCTTTTTGTTCACTAGGTGGTGCAAGTGAGCCATTTGGAAACAGATTGTTGCAGAGGTTGATTTCTTTGAAGCAAAAAGAAATTATAATAATAATTTGTATTCTTCAAGCAAAGAAGACAATTTATCTATGTTTGTTAATTTGATGAGTGATTGTTTTGCATTCTCCTCTCAGGAATATTGAGAAGACTGTAATCGTGGCTTATTTTGTGTACTCCAATGGAGTGCCCCTCAGCACCAGCGATGTGGATAAAGGGCTCGCTGATCCTGAACATTTTGAAGAACTGAAAGCACTTGGCCTCAGTACCATTGTAAGTGCGGGAAGTTTGGTTGTGAAAACGGGGGCCTCTTGTGTATCCATGACTCCAAATAGACATCAATGGGCTAAGGAAGGATTGCTCACCTGTTTCTTAGACGGAGGTTGCTGAAATAGAAGATCCAGTGGATCCTGTGAAATTCATTCTGCTTGGGATTGTGGGAGGCCTCGCCATTGTAATGATTGTCCTCACCACTTCGCTTCTGTGCACCCGCAGGAAGTAAGATACAACAATTTGGTTTGAAAATACTCTTTGAATTCATATTGCGCCTCATGATTGTTCTCGTTTCCCACAACAGCTACAGGAGGAAGCTGAAGGCTGCCGAAGCCATGAAATCCACGGTGAACTCTGACAACCAGAAAGGAGGACCGGTGGTTCCTGGAACCAACAAGTACACCATGGAAGGGTGAGGAGACGCTTTCGGCAAGATGTATGACTCACTTTGAGAAAGTCTAACTTCTTCTTTTGTATTGTCATGATCAGCGCCAATCCAGTGCTTAACCTCCATTACGACACCGCCATATCCCTGGATCTAGACGAGGAGAGCTCAGATGTGGATAAAGTCAGGTAAAGAAAACTTCTGCTCTATTTCGAGATTTTTTTTTTTTTTTTTTGGGAGAATGAATTCAAACAAAACGAAACCACACCTTTCTATGTTATGTTCCTTCATTTTATTAAACATTTTTTTCCCCACTTTAGCTTGAACTCTCTGGACAACAGTGACTTTATCAATATCGACAGCGGCTCGGTGAGTTCTTATTTACAAAACCGATTTTCACTTCCTACTCTGAATATTGAGATGCTAAAAATGTGTCCGTTCCACATAAAAGCAGGTCACGATGGATAAGAAAGGTGGTGATGAGTCATCAGAGGACGGTGAAGCTTTTGACGCGTTAGCCCAGCTGGGCAAGAATAAATCAGCCAACAAGCCCGTGGTTGGTTTCATCAACCCGGCATTTGACACAACAGATCTGTGATGGAAAAAAAAAAGAAGACCATATCCCATGGATGGACAGAATCAAGACAGCAAAAATGATCATCTATTTGAATTGGAACTTCTGTTTTCACTTTTAGCCAAATATTATGTATTGAACAACGCAAGAGCCGTGGCTAATAAGTGACAAATGATTGAAATGGGACATGAAAAGGCTTTTTTTTTTTGTTTTATCTGAGATCAGACTTTTTTCCTTCACAAAAGTGCAAAAAAAATGTTTTTAATAACTGTAATTAATGATGATAGTTGTTGTCAAACTCAGGGTTTTAAATAAAGATTTTTTTCCTCAAAAAGTTCTATTGCTGACAAACATTTGAAGCAATTACGTCAAGCAAAAGAATCACTTTATTTAAGCAATTGTGTAAAGCTGTTTGGTTTCTTTGAAATAAACTGTACATCATCAGATTATTTGCAACAGACACTTATAAAATAAACAAAAAACTAAAGCAAATACGAGAAGATTGTTTGATTTCAGTGTGTGAGTTGAATCACTGTTTGTGAAAATTTAATGTTTGCTCTCAAGTTCTTAGCTCCTGCTGCTGAAACGGGACTTTGTTCAGTGTCTTCCTGCCAGCAGCAGATGGAAAAAGATGGCTTTACTGTTTACTCACAAGCGAGTGAATGTATCACGAGTGCAATCTGTGAATAAAACCAGTTTCTCTTCGAGCGTGGACAATAAATCTGTGAACATCTCAAAAATTGTTAGCAAATTTCATCACACAAATAACAATCAAAAATACAGTAAAATTAAGAACACACTCAAAATAAATATTAATAATAATAAAAATTTGATTGTGCGTACCGTCCCATCACACTTGTTTTCACTAAGCAGCATATCAAATGTACAAACACAACATTTAGTGACAAACCACAAGTGGAAAAGCTCCTCATGTCTGTTAGTGGCAGATGTATTGAGCGACCAGGAGGGCTGGTTGCCATGGTCTCATGTAGTCTTAGGTGCATAAAAAAAACCACCAACAGCTAAATGAGTCAGTGGACAGCTGAATGGAGAAAAACATTAAAGGAGAGGCGCTCAGTCAACGCCGATGCTGATGTAACATGTTCATGGAGTCCATTCACTCCGTGCTTTGTGATTGAAAAGTGAATAAATAAATATGGCTGTTCCTGTAAGCTCTTCAAGCTTTTGTGCTTATTCATCTTCCGTGAGGATTTGCTTCTCCTCCATGAAGTGTGTTTGCAGCTCGTTTTCTGATGAAGACTCTCCTCACTCGGTTGTGTGCGCTCTGGAGCAACAGTGCGGCTGCTGCATGTTCTCCATCATCTGGCGGAAAGGGTTTCTTCGGCGTCGGTTCCCTTTCCTGTCCGCCTCCCTCCTCTTTCCGCCGCAGCCCTTACCCGAGCCCCCCTGCACTGACTCTGTGGTGAGGGGCGTGGCCGAGGGGTTGAGCGGAGGTGGGGGAGGCAAGGAGGTCTGCCTCTTTTGCTTTTTCACCTGCTTCTCCAGGTGTTTCTGGATGGCGGAGCCCAGCACGGCCACCTCCACCACGGCTCCGTACACCTCCCACGTCATCCCCTTTTCATCCCAGCTCACCTCCTGCACTGGTTCCTCACACTTCTCCTCATCTGTGTTCTTACAGTTCATCGTTTCCTCCGTGTCTTCTACCTTTTCATCTTTATTTGCTTTTTCATTCTCAGCTACTTGCTCCTTTTTCTCCTCCACCACCTCCTCAGTTATCTTCTCCTCTATGCTCAATCCTTTCTTGATTTCAGGAAAAGTCGTGGCGATGGGGGTTCTTGGGGTCATGGGCGCCGTGGCAACAGAACGAAATTCCACTTCTCGGCCCACCTGCAGCTCAGCGTCTTTAGTTTCTGTGCACGCAGCCGCACATTTCCCGAAGGAGCTTGGGAAGCAAAAGGCTTGGTCTCCCTCTGGAGGGGTCATGGGCTGGTCGCTGCAGACTGACACTGCACCACCTCCAGGCTCACCTGCGTGCGGATGTTGTGGCAGCCGAAGGGAGCCGGAGATTCAGGAACTGGAGATTTGATCGCGGAAGCGTCGGCCGTCTCTTCACACGCGTCTTTTCTGTCAGTCACCTCCAAACTTTCAGCTCTCATGCACGGTTTTCCTTCTTCTTTGGCCTGTTTTTGTTTGTGTTCTGGGTCTGGAGCATGATGCGTCTCTTCATCTTTGCTTTTTTCGTCATTACTGTTCCCTCCACCTTCCTCATATTCATCTACTTTTATCGTCTCAGCTTCAATTACATATGACTCAATCTTTTCTTCATCGTCCTCTCCATTATTGCCATGGTGTGTCACCAAGATCGTAATGTCTTGATCCATGCTTCCCATCCTCTGTTGCTTATTCTGCTGGTTGCTGCTCTTCACGGTCCCTTGTGAATCAAGAGACCCAGCAGTCAGAAAGCTGCTGGGAATCTCCGGAGATCCACTTGACTCTTTTGTGACAGCATTTGTTTCCTGTGACTCCACTTCCTTTGGACTCGTTGCAGTCGAGACTTCTTGTTGGCTATTGTTGCTCTTTTCCTGTCCGTTTTTCTCCTTTTCCTTCATCTGCACAGTTTCCTTTCCAACCAGCGCCGGGAAAGCCGTGCCAAACGGTGTTTTTGGGGTCATAGGGGAGGTGGCGACAGAGCACGACTCCACCAGCTGACCCACCTGCAGGCCGGCCTCCTTGGTCTCCCCACCAACGTCAGATTTCCCAAAAGTACTCGGAAAGAAAAAGGAGCTGCCACCCTGGGGAGGAGTCATGGGGCTGGTGGCTGCTGAGCAGCACTGCACCACCTCCAGGCTCACCTGAGTGCGCATGTGGTGTTGCCCGAAGGGGGCTGGTGAGCGGGGGTCAAAGGGGTCCGGAGTCGGTGGCACCGGAAAAGAGATGCTGTCAGTGGCTGCGTCACTTTTGTGTTCATCTTGGCTCTGCACTTCTCCATCACTGTTAGCTATTGTCCTGCTGTTTTGTGTTGCTTCATGATCTGCAGTCTCATCTTTACTGTTTTTTGTGATTGATTTATCCTCGTCTGAAAGCACTTCTTTGGAAATTGCATTTTTCACCGTGTCCTCTTCTGACTTGGTATTCAGAAAAAGTTCTGGCTGATTGTCTTCTGGACAAGAGCCTCCCTCCGCTGTGGAGTTCGGCTTTGAGTTTACTTGCTTTTCCCCATCGTCTGTCTTCTCGCAGAGCTGATGTTCCTCCGTCAAACCTCTCATCTCGTTCTTAAGGCTTCCCATTCTGTCTGCATTAACGTGGCAGAAAAACCTGCTGGGTAAAGCAAAGCACAGAGATCCTGTTTTTGCAAACCCACGCAAGAGTAGAGAACAAAACATCAGCTTGCTTTTCTGGTTAAAAAAAATAAACTGCAACATGCAATGGAAATAAAGCATCTTGTGTAACCAAGCAACATTATGCTCATTTCGGCATCACAGAGCGCTGAAAAGTAGAAAATACTGGCGGTAAGCACTTCTACTAACAGCCTTTTTGTCTCAATTTCATCATTGCACCACAAACATGCACATGTATTCATGCATTCATGCAAAAAATAAAAACATGACAGAAAAGCGATGAAATTCAAAGTCGGAGACATACCTCAGCAGCCAAAGTCAGACAGAAGCCTCTCCACAACTCTTCTCCAGGCTCACTTCAAACATTTCAAATCTCCGCAGCGATTAAGATCAACATCTGTCCTCACGTGTTTGATTGATTCTGAACGCACTGGCTACAGGTTTGGTTCTAGAAGAATCTATCTTAGGCAATCCTCGCTCTTTAGAGTCTGCCTGTGTCTGGTGAAAAGCTCCACATTTCCAGTTTCCTTGGAAACCACGGCTGGGTTCTGGCAGTGAGTGGTAATGCAATGACAAAATCTCTGTACAGCTCTCTAATCATAACTAAATCATAGTAATTAGCTTCAGGTTCTCATAGCAACACAATAGCAGACAGATAAAGTTGTCATGTGGTGAGATGAAAGAAATTATTAAGTAAAACTAAAGTAGGTGATAAATGCTTTCATAAGTGATCACTGGAACAGTTTCTGGAGGGTGGGGAAGCCAGTGAGGGGGTAGTTGGAAATGAATTAAATAAAAATGCTGACTTGTTTTCCTCAGTTTGACAAATTTAACAAGCAGAAAAAAAGTAGGTGATTGCTGTAGGAGCGCAGGACTGCAGGTTTAGTCCACTTTCAGGCATTGTGGGAGGGCGCATGTGGAATATTAGACACGGTGAATGTTCTGCAGCAACTGTACATGACAGACAACAGAGCAGCTCACCCTGAAGGAGCCTGGAGAAAGCAGAGCGGCGCCTCCCACACAAGCAGGCACTTGTAAAACGAAAGGTTTCACGCTCCTTTTCCTTCCCCCATTCTCTCTGCTTTGTGACACACGTTCCCATCTGTATTTTCTAATAAAAGCCACCGCGTGAAACGCAAGATGTTTTAACTTTCTGGGTGTTGGAAAATCTTCACCTTTATTAGTTTTAATCTGACCAGAACACTGTGTGCTGCCAGGAACAGATTCACCATCCAATGCAAAGGCCCTGACCAATCCCAAGCTAGCAGTGAGAGCTGTTGCCTAGCAACCGCATCTTGTCAGTGAGGGAGGTGGGCTGTAGAGAACCAGGGCAGACAGCTCTGATCACACTTTTAGCAGGAACCATCGGCCCGCCAAAGGTCATCTCCTCAGCAATGTGTTGGTAATAACGACCGTGTTGAGTTGATGAGTGCTCTTCACTCTGCAAATATGGGATGTGTCACAGATACTGTGCTTCTACAGTTACTCTGTGTTATCTCTGCTGGATGTGGCAGAGTAACACATTGGAGGAACCTGAGAGAGCAATTGGTGGTATTTTTTTATTTTCCCAAAAATAATCACATTAAAAAGCAGATAACAAAATGCAGGTTTGGAGCAAAGAGAGAAAAAAAAAGTATACTTATGTAACTTCTCAACTGGAATGGTAGCTGTGGGGGTATATTCACAGCATCTAGGTTTTATATATTTATATATTTTTTTTTTTTTTTTTTTTTTTTTTGACAAAAGAAAACTTCCTTTTATGGAAGCTGAGACCAAATATTCCAGTCAGAGCTTCTCATTCCTTTTGGCTTTCCATTTGCTGTCCAAAGACCCTGATGGTGTCGCTGGCTTTGTCCGCAGCTTTACCGATGGCAGCCTGGCCCTGCCTGCTGACCTCCTGAGAAGCTTCAGAGTCGGGGTGAAGCAAAACGGAAAAGTTGTAAAAGTTAGACCAATCGGTTTGAAAGGGGCCCTTTATAAACCTCTAACTGATGTGCTATTCCTATTTTCCAACAAAAATGAATTTTCTTGTAACAATTTTAGACTTTTTTAAACTAAATTTGAGGTTAATTAACTCAAAATGTAGTATTAAAACCCAGTAATGTTATTGTAAATATTCGACAAACCACTTTAGGTCTAAAATGACTTAAATGTAGCAAAAGGACGAGGGATTTGTTTTTCATAGCTGTAAATAAATTCAGACATGAAGGGGTTGAAGTAATTTGAATTATAAGTCAACATTTTTTAACTGTACACTGCCTAAATTTAATCTTAAGAAAGAAAAAAGCCTTTTTTTAATCACAAAATAACACTAGTTTGAGAAAATATGTCTTAGTGGCTAGATTTTTTTATTAAAACAAATTCATCTCCATGCTTATTTCTAAGGGGTCCTGCTTTTCCATGGACTCAAAGCTATGGTTTTTACACCAAATGCATGTGTTATGATATTTAAAGCAAAAATAAATGGACTTTACCTGTGTTAACTGTTTCTTTGGAGGAGTCTGCCACCTGCTGCACAGCATCTTGAGCTGCTTGCACTGCCACAGAGAAGAAGAGGAAAGCTGTTTTAAAGACTAACTCACCAACAGAAAGCAGGCACATTTATGCCATTTTATTGACTTATTATAGATTTTCTGGTTGCTGCGGTTCTGCACAGTACCTGTGGTTTCTGTGATTCCTTTTGCTGCCGAGTGGCTCGTCCCTTTCAGGCTCTCAAAGGACTTCTTGAACGAGGCCATGGCTCCTGTCTTTGCACCTGCGGCGTTCTGCGCATCCCCCGTCCCGACTGACCGAGCGGCTGTTTAATACCCCCTGTTTGAGTCCGACACCACCGAGGCTGCACGTTCCGGCGGGATTAACCCAAACAAAGCCTGCCCAAAGAGACCCGATCCAACTGGAATCCTAAGAATGGCTGCATCCCGCCAAGAGCCAGAGCTTGCTCAGCGGATTTCACACAGTTAACCCCCCACAGACAGAACTGAACATAAACATTTTAGGATGGGGTACAAGGCAGAAAGTAGAGAAAAGAATGCCATAAAAAACAACAATTTCTTTTTAAATTTATTGTATTTACAGAGGATTTGCATGTTTGGCTTAACACTTAAACCTTTTTAATGACAAGTCCTGCAGTTTAAAGCACACATTGATATGACAACCATTATGATTCCAAGACATAATATATCAACTGTTAAAATCTTCAGTACACACAAACACACACACGCACGCACACACAAACGTGTATAATCTGTCAATCTCTAACAGATAATATACTGGAATGATTTCACGAGCAACTATAAAGATACAATGTAAAAAACTCTTACTTTAAAAACAAATCTCTGAAGAAAGTGCAAAAAAGAAAAAAAACACACACAGGCATTGTTGACACTTAAAAGGATATTCGTATCTGCTTGCAACCGGCCACATAGTTATAATTTTTTTCCTCCCAATTTGACATTGGAAGTTAATAAACATCTATTGCACATTTCTTAATACAGATACACACAAGTACAAAGTCACAGGCCCTGGCTCTGGTCTCATTTCATTGGGAGGGAATCAAAGAAATGAGACCGAGAGGACGGATCCTACATCTCAATAAATACCTACACCCAACACGTTACGTGAATAACATGACATTTTACAATATATATTAATAATATTAAAAGATTTGTCTTGAAGGAAGAACATTTTTCATTGGGAATGCTTGACTTTTTGTTGTTGTTGTTGTTTTTTTGCAACAGGGATATAATTGTTATAGCTTCAGCCTTTGTCCTTTATTATTATTAGAAATCTTATTGTGCTGCTGGTTGGAGGATGACTCAGACGGATGAGTTTACGCCTCTGGCTCATAATCCTGACTTTCCTGAAAAAAAAAAAAGAAAAAAAAACTGTGAAAAAAAATTACAGACAGACAGGTACAAAGTAGGCATTGATTTCATCCAGAATATAAAAGTCATGCCAGCAAATTTTATGAAAATTCATGAAAAGGAAACCTTTATTTTCCTGATTTTCTGCTACATATTCATCAATAATTGGTCATAAACTATCAAGCACAATTTTATTTAAATATATATATATTTCTTGATGGTAACAAAACTTTTTGCAGATCACACGGTTACATCTACTTGTTTTCTTAACCCACCACATTCCTTTCGGGAATTGCCAGAGTTTATCCCGGCACAAATACTCACACATGCACACATAGGGATGCAAAACTGTATACTGTTTTTATCAAGAGTAGAAGCTTGTTGTTTGTTAATGATGACCATAAGGAGAAAATTACTTGCATAAATATGTAAAAAATAAATAATAACAAGAATCATTTTCTTAATATGATCAAATGGATAACAGGATTGCATGGGGTAGAGTGATACATTCAATCAAATATTGCTGTGTTTTTGAAATATGAAATAAAATGTCAAAAGTTTGATCAAGTCCAGCATATCGTGATTATCTTCTCCCGGTAAAAAGATTGTTGCATGCATGTTGTGGAATTATTATTTATATTTACAATATTTAGACCATTAAAAGAAAATATTCCCACAGTAAACACAAACAGAAATAAAACAAATGAAACATTTAATACAAAAAAATATTAGTAATTAGTAATACTATCAATAATTATCGTATTATTATTTATAAGTGGTATTATTGTTTATTACTTATAGTCAATTCTTAATTTTATCTATTTTAATTAAATTTTATTTGGATGCATTATGAACTTCAGTATTTTTAAAACTATTCCCAAGCATTATTTTCTCTTTTGTTGTAGATCTGATTTCAAGATAAAAAACATTTTAATGTTTTCACATTTTATATGTTGATCATTTAAAATACTATGGATATAAATTGCCCTCCAATTCCAACTTTTTTTTAAGGATTAATTAATAATATATGACAGTAAGCTCAATGTGACAGCTCCCTGCTGAAGGAAATGATGTCATATCACAGCTGACCAATGCTGATTCAGCCTGTTTCTCTGCTCAGCCAGCAGAGGGCAGTGCAGGCCCAAATAAAATTCAAGGACGAGAAGTCTCATGTATTTCTGTCTTGTGCACAATTTAAACACACAAAAAGCATACACACAATCACTTATGTTGTTGTTTAATTAATGCATAGACAAACCAAATGAGCTGATGAACATAAAACAAACAAATAAAAAAAAGCTTGCTTCCCTCCGCAGCCTCCATATTTACAGCAATGCAGGGAGACCCTGACGTTACCCACAATGCAAGGCGAAGTAGAGCGTCATCGCCACACCCATTCAGACAGAGCATGCACATCGTGGTGGAGAGGAGGATGGGGGAGGGGAAAGAGATGCAACAGAACAGGGGGATGGAGGAAGAGATAGAGATGGAGGAGATGGATAAAAGAGGATGATACAGGCCAGTGCCACAGAGAAATCTCATGTCCATGCCAGGAAAAAGACTAAAAATAGACAAAAGATGAATAAAAATAAGTTATATCTTTAATTTAACCACTAATTCAGTTATTTTACAGAAAAAAAAGAGATCCTTTCAATACTTTCAATACGGCTGGTCCTGCAGTTTGTCTCAGCACCGACAGTTTCTAAAAATACCCATTTGTGGCTGACTGAAACCCTGCATTCATGCACATAAAATTGCGAATACAGTTTGTGTTGGTGGGTGTTGCTTTCGCCACGACAATCCATCCACCAGCTGAAGGGTTTGAGTGGGATATAAGTAGAGGTCAAGTGTGTAGTGCTATTATAATGCAATAAACCCAAAAGCTCTGAATATTGTTGTGCCTCTATCCATGGAAGTGAAGCCTCAGGTTCAAATCTATAGAGCTTTTTACAAAACGATCCACCGTGCAATCATTGTTTTGTGAAAGCACTGCGATATTCGATACTTCGGGGAGCAGAGACATGTATGGACTTGAGTCCTGCTGGCTCATTACCTGCTGGGTCTCATCATATGTCTCCCCTTCTGGCTCCAGCATCCCCTCTCCCTGGCCCTCCATGGCTTCCTGCCCATACTCCTCAGGCTGCAGTGAAGGTGAGAAGAAGACAGAAGCGTCAGAAAATGGTCCATATTTTTAAGAAAAGCAAACAGCATTAAATTAATGACGTGAAATAGAACATTTTGGAAACGCTTTATAATAAGATTCCTTAAGAAGCTTTAATAGTACATTAACAAACATGAATAATGTGTTTATAGAGCGTTAGAAAGACATTTATTAGCACAATAAGGCAAATGCGGTTTATTAACATACTTTGTAAGATTCATGAACATCTAAAGTGAGACCAATTGCCATATTAATAAACTACTAACAAGCTTAACAAATGTATTAACTATTATATTGAGTTTTTGCAGCAACTTATCTTAAGTGTTATCCAAATTTTTCTACTGCTCTTGGTAAAAAAAAAAAAAATCAAGATATATTTAAACTAATCCATGCTCTTAGAGGAATTTAGCAATTTGTTAATCTTACAGTTTTGAAGATGAATGGAAATCTAGATTTACGTAAATTTTTATGCAGAACAGTTGAGTTTTTTGCTCATTATGAAAAAGGGAAACAATTCAACATAACTTCGGAGTTCCATTCCGATCATCGTTTTCTTTAACCAATTTTAGAATTAGTCCTAGAAGTATTTTAAATATGATTATGTCAGTTTTAGCCTAAATAAATTATAAAAATAAAAAAAAAAACTGTAGTTTTTAGGACAGTTTCTGCAGAGGAAAAGGAAAGGAATGTACTCATTTCCCATGATCCTTTTGTATTCACCCTCCCTTGCTAGCTTACAATCGAAAATAAAAAAGTGACTCTCAATGTCCAAGTTATCCAGCGGTACGGTTTTGAGTCAGATGACAGCTCGGAGGAGGAAAACGAAGAAGTTAATCAATCGTTTATCTACAGGCTTCTAAATACAATCTTTTTCAAAAAGCATTTTTTTTTCCTCTTAATTCATAACAATTTGGATAAATAAATGCTCAGAAATACAATCAATTTTCTCCTTCATTATGAGAAAAATGCCACAAAAACATGTTAAAGACACCAAAAAGCAGGATTTTCATCAGTGAGTCTTAGTTATCGACAAGGATTGTTTAACAGTCAATCGACTCTCCATCTTTGCTGCACTTCCAACCGCAGACCCCGAAACTAAGCTAGTAGGTCACCAGTTGTTTATTCTTAACGCCAACACTAATCAAGTCAGTTAGGCCACAGTAGAACAGACTAATCTTTTTGTGCTCGTGTGTTTCAGTTTGCCCCAACAACAAGATTATCACAGCCTTTGAGGCCATCTCAAGGGATACAACCACCTAATTATGAGGATTATTGTCCAAGAGTGTGTCTGAACCATGTATGATATTGTGATAGTTTTGTATTCCAATTTTTTTCATTAGTTTATTAACTCTATGAACGAATAATGTGTGAAATCACACGGGGAAATACGGTCCAAACAACCCTGGTCTATCAGGAATGTGCAAATAAATGGGAGAAAAAGCTAAAAGTTGTTGACACATATACTTTAAAGATGTGTTTTTTTTTGGAGCAATTTAAAATATGAAATATTTCAAATTTCAAACATAAAAGAAAACAATCACATTTATAAAAAAATATCTCAATTACAATACTTAAATGTAGTGTACTTTTTATTTTTTTTTGTAAAAATTAGATCAATTACACATTGGATTAAATAGTACTGCTCGATTTTTTTTATTAAGTATTATTTTGGGTATTTTATGAGCAAAACTAAACCTTTTATTTTTAATTCCACAGGATGAACCAGTTCTTGCCGTGTTCTGTTAGCCAAAAGGCTCGAATCCAATTTAAGTCACGAGTCATAAATTTTAAACAGGTTTTATGCCTTTTTATGCCCTGTCGGGTGAAAAGTAATTGAAGTTTTGATTTATGTGATAATCACGTGTGCAGACCTCTGAGATATCACACTGACAGAACTATCTGCTGGTTCTAGGAACAGAACCTAATTTTAAACAAATGAGGTTGCTGACACTGGAAGCAAAAAAAAAAAAGATTATTGTGTTTCTCTAGGATGTGAAGTTGCAAAAGCTGAGGGTGACAGAAGCACAGGTTTGCCCTCTTGGTTATACCAAACTTGGTATGAAAGTTGGCTAGTGCTATGAAAAAGGACCATATTATTTATATCCAAACCATGTCTGTATGAAAGCTGTAACTCTTACAGGTCTACACAGGGAATCAGGGAAGATTTAGAATTATCTAAACTTCAGCTCCAGTACACTGCAGAGTCTTGTGTATTATTTTATCTATTATAAAGAGCAAATTGTGTTTTATAAAATTGTGTTAGCTAGTAGCTACTACTGAGCAAACACTTCGTCTGTGTCCAGATTCCTTCACTACTCACTATATCGTTTGTTCACCATTTCCTAGTCCTGAAAATTGCGAAAAATTTGTGTGCAATGCAGCTCACTATATTGGCAGATGTAGACCACAATATATTGCGTTTGAACATTTATTGTGGAAAAAATATATATATTTAAATGTGTTTTTTTTTTTTTTTTTTTAATAAACCATCAATGTTTTAATGTTTTTCCTCATCAGAACACAGGTGTGTCAGAGAAAGATGTTGTAAAATGCTAAAAAAAAAAAGTATAATCCAGGGCACTGGATAGTCCTGCACTATAATTTCTTTATGAAATGCTGGTGTATTTTACTTAAAGTTTTTCATTTGCGATTTAGATTATAATAAGCTTAAGAGGTTAGACTAATGCAAACAATCAACCTGAAATGCTTGATGCAATGACATCAACGCCATGAATCCAGTTAAGTCAAGCGTATATTCTAATCTGTGCTGCACAGCAAGTGTCTAGAAAAGTGACAGGATAGCTCAGTTGTTGCATGAGAAACAATGACCTGAATCCGGTGTAGTTCCCTTCACTCTACTGACTACCCAAGTAACCACAAAGAGGCCTGAGTCTGGATCCTCCTGTGCCAGAAACCCAGCCCAGATAAAATGCAGGGTTGTGTCAGGAAGGGCATCTGTCAGACCAAACGTGCAGATCAGTGAAAGTTGATTCATTGTGGCGACCTCTGAGGGGTGCAACAAAAGGTGAACACTGCACAACATGTCTGGTTGTTGTTCAGAAGTAAGGTTCCTAAAAGTACATACATGTGTAGAGAAAGAAAAATAAAATAATTTAAAGGTTAAAGGAGAAATAGGATGATGGATCTTTAAATGACAGTAAATGTCATGTTTAAATTGATTTTCTTTCATTTTAATTGATTAAAATTTGCTACAGTTGGAGGCTCTTACTAAACACGGGATGTACTTTATTTTGAAAGGAATTTGTTTATGCTGAAGTCAAAAGTAAAGAGGTTAAAATTGTTATTCATAGAAAAATATAATGATTCTGTAATTTAACTATTGCAAATATTTAAAATCTAAATGTTATAAGTGAATGTCTTAACGATCACATACACAAAGTGTATTTTTCTTAAGAGTTGAGAAGAATTTTCTGGGTTTATGTCAGTAAAGAAACTGACCCAAAGGGCTCTTTATAGGTTGCAGGTTCAGGAGATGAGGATCATAGCCAGAGCTTCACATATTTATAAAGACAAACAAAAATATAATTTTATAATAACAAAATCAATAAAAAATGTTTAGAAATCCAGTAAGTTCACTGTATAATAATCTGTTTGTGCATGCATGAATGTAGAGCGGTGAAAGCAGGGACAGATTTGGTGTCACTGAGGTCATGTGAGTGGATAGGTGCAGTTATTGAAAAGCTGTGTGTTGTAGAAACCTGATAGTCCCACAGAGGGATCACTTAGGTCACAGAGGACCGGTGAGGAGAGGTCGCTCTGAAGCTGAATATAGAATAAATGCAACAACTAGCAGCCTTTTAGTTTTGACTTAAAGCAAAAACTATATGTGGCTTAAACATTTTCTAGCTTAGTTTCCATATTGAAAAATCTGAGCAGAAATAGTTGCAATGAATCTGTTCAGGAATTGAATACAGCCCTTTAGATTTATCACTGTCTCATTACTGGCTCAGCTCCAATCAAAAAATTCTAATTACAGCTCTGAGAAAGATGATTATTTTTTCCCCTCAACTTATTCTCAAGCAGGTGTGTAAATATCTTTTTTGTTTCTGTTGATTGGAGAGAGGATAAGAGAAAATCTTTGCAGCCCTACTGTAGCGTGCGTTCTGCTCTTCATACCAGCAACAGGACAGATTTTTGATTTTTTTTGTTTTTTTTTGTTGACCAAATCAAAAACAGGCAGTGCAAAGCTCATCAATTATATTAGGAGTTATCCATCACCCGATGCAGTGAAGTCTTTAGCTTTGAGGCGAGGCGTCAGCCTTAGCAAATTTAGGAGATTATATGCCCAGAGATTATCCCGTGATCCATCACGACAGTAATGGTCATTACTTACGTTCATGTCAGTAGGAAACTCGTCCTTCTTCACCAGGCCGGTGGCGGCGACGATGTTGCCGACAGCTCCAGTGGTCTTCTCAGCCACTGCAGACGCACAAACAAAACTTTATATTAACTGAAAATGCTGCATTATTATTATTATTATTATTATTTTGTTATAGCAGGAAATACTATCTTCTGAATGCAAACAGGTTAAGGTTTGAATAGTAGAAATCAAACTCACCTGTCCCCACACTGTCTTTTGCCTTGCTACCTAAGATTAGATAGAAAACATAAAATAAGAAAACAGTTTGGGAATTTGTCCTCCTATTTAATTTTTTTTATCAAATATTCTTTCAATTCTTTCATTTCAGAACTAGAATAAATGATGCTTCAAACTTGCATGCTCCTCCTTTCAATAACTCACATGATGGCTGTGAAATTTGATTAGCATTTTTTTTTATGTCTGAAGTGTCACCACCAGCTAATTAGTTCTAATGAAGGTAAAGCAGAATCATTTTATCCACTAATTGCCCGAAGAACCTTCGAACAATCTAAAATTAGGTTTTCTCTGCCGTCGTACGGACTAAAACTGCTGCTAAAGTCTCTAACCTTTGGCAGATCTCACCCATCAAGACCTGTTCTCCATTAAAGCATTTGGTAAATCTACTGTGTATAGGCCGGGTCATCCTCTCCATCGGGCAGCACAGTCATGTCCTATTTGTCCCATTTGGTTAGGGTCTTTAAATGCCACAGAAGGAGAAGCAAAGTAAGAATGAAGCATGCAACTGTTTGTGCAAAAGACAAAGCTCAAAACAAAACAGGAAACAAATAAAGCCTGGATGAAGAACGGCAGAATTATTTTTGACTGTTTTGGATATAACAACTATTATAACTGTGATATATCAGCTTGATAATAAGATAAACAATCCTTTTAGTTATTCAAGTCTAGAAATGTACAAAAAACATCATAAAAAAACAAATGAAATGACATTGTAACTGAAAAACTCAAGTTATGTGTTCCTGGGTCTTTGGCAACAATGGGTTTGGGCTCTTATGCATCAAAATAGGGAATTTAATAACATTAAATTCAAATTTTGTGTCGCCTTTAAAAGAAAATGATATGATTCCTATCTTTTTTATTTTTTGTAGCTATTTTGATTGGCTTTCTCAGATTAAAACAACAAATAATATCAAACTGACAACAGAAACAACTAAAAAAATACATTTTCTTATTTACTGTAGTTCACATAGTTTTATGTGATTCCTTTTTACTACTTCTTACTTTTTTGTCACGAGGCATCAAGCAAGAAAGCAACAACATTAATACTTATCATCACATTTAATAATATTTCTCTCTGTTACTTTGCCTAATGTTAGTTCCATATAGAATAATAGCAGAGACTGTACAGTAGTGGCTGATTTAACTGGAGTGTCATGAATGCATAAACTAACTTTAGTCAAAGTGTTGCTGCTCTGCTGGGGGGGAGGAGGTGTCCTCCTGCAGCAGCTGTCAAAAGGTGGGTCACAAACCTATCAAATCACTGTTTCCCCTCCTCCAAGAGGAGCCTTCAAGCGTAACATATGCAGCTTTCTAGGACACCTCTGTGCTCAACTAGCAGTGACAGAGACGAGGAAGCGATTCTTTGCATTCTCATGTAAGATAGAAGCCGTTCCGTCCGTGTTTTGACGGCAGCGTGACATGTTTGAGAGTCCTGATGAATGACGAGGACATTGAAAGGTTATGAGATTTTATCTACTGTTACGGGGTAGACCGGTTTCTCACCAACAACATGAATAATTGTCATGGTTATCAGACCGAGACCCTGAAATGTGTAAAATTGTTCATTCTGACTTAAAGGTTTGATTTATTATTATTATCGTTTTGCTTTTAACTTGTCCAGCAACAGATTTTACTGTTATGAATCCTCTGACACACAAGGTGTATTATTTGTATAAACCTCTTTTGTACTTTAGGCTAAACTTTATTTATATTAATTATGTTTATACACATTTCTTGTTGGATGGGACAGAAAAGTGTACAAGCATACACGAGAGAAAAAAATGAGGTTCAGTTGATCATTTATCTCTAAACAAACATTGTACGCAGTATTTTGGATCCTTAGAGTTACTCATTTTACAAAAAACAAGCAAACAAAAACTATAAAGATCAACTGTTACATCGTCAGATGTATTAGAATGAATATAATAAAGCATATTCCTAGACCACGGGTCTGTAACCTTTAGGACTTAAGGAAAATTTTTCTTAGTGACCGGCGAGAGCCACAAAGCCTCACCTCAATGTTTAGAAAAATTCAACTTTATTGTGTACATTAGTGGCCATTAAGCAAGTTATTTACAAAATGAGACTTTTAAATATTACATTAATTGAATTATAAGTGTTTTATATTTAGATATATTTAATCGTTTTAGTTTAATTTACATTTGACACATTTTAGTTCCTTTCAAAATAAAATACATCCTGTGTCAAATCCTGTCAGAAAGCCAAGTCAAACATGACATTTTCTATAATTTTTTTTTGTTGAGATTTCCTCCTTTTTCTCATTTTAATGTTAAAAATAATTCTGAACATAATACAAATTTACCAAACTGATTTAAATCTTTTACCATAGTTTTTCCATCATCTGACATTCTAAAAATATAAATATAAATGGCTAAACTAAATCAACGGGAATAAAAATCGTTATTCATTTTAATTTTGTGCATTTTTTTTAAAGCCACAGAGCCACAGTGAAGGGATCTAGCTCCAGATACTCAGGTTGCAGACCCCTATCCTGGACTATAAACATGTGATTTTAGACTTGCAATTAAATTGTCTCAATCACAACAGAAAAATACTGTTGATTCTGTAAAAGCGTGACAATTTAAATGTCATTTTCTTTATCTTCTGCCAGCCACTTGCTGTTTCTTACAGAAGCATCTATCTACCCACCTCCACACAGCAAGTGTTAACAGCATTATTTAAATTAGATTGTAATAATCGGATTTCAGCTACATCCAAATGTAAAGACTCGTTTGCTGGAGATGTTTTAAAGGACGGGAGGTTTTCCATTGCACAGAAAAGGACAGAGGTCTCCAGCATGTGCTCTAACATGTGCTGCTCCTGCTTGACCCGCTGCTCCACCATTTAAAACATTCAGTTATAGCACAAGTTCACGAGTTCAGACTCCCTCTGCTTTATCTTGTGGGTTAAAATCAGCCTGGCTTCTGCGGTCTTATTAAAGAAGAGATCTGGTTGCTTTTCCCGACATATTCTACGCTACTTATTAATGGAAGAATTTTAAATAATCTGTCAGGTATATAATAACTTCCTGGTAAATAATAAAATAGGTTCTAATGAAACCAAATATAATTAATTGAAAAACATGGATTTAAAGATCTCAGAACTATATAATTACATCACTGTTCATATGTCAGATAATATATGAGGCATGGATGCTGCATGGGTTGAATCCCATTCTCGCCTTTAGCTTACTGCTGCTCTTGCATGTGTCAGGGGACCCTTGAAGTCTCAGGGGGGCCCATGTGATGATTCCAGTGAAACTCACCTACAAACATAACTCCCTCTTTTGTCTTTTCGGCAGCCACTGCAACTCCCTCCTTGGTCTTTTCCGCAGCCACAGCCATCCCTTCTTTTGCTTTGGACAAACCCTTCATAAACACATCCATCTTGGCCGAGCTACTGTGGAGACATGGAGCTGTCAGTCAGCCACCATCACTGCTGCCGGCGGAATTCCAGCTCATTTTGAATGCTTCATTGTCATCGGTGCAGGGATTGCAATATGCAGTATGTAATAGTAAGAAAAGTTGTGAAAATGTTTGTTTTAAAGCAAATGATGAGGTGGAGGAGGTCAGCACGCCTCCTGTGGTAGATCGTGACTGCTGCAATTCAGCCATCAGGCTGTAGTAAAAAAAACGTCTGCTCACTCATGCATTTACGTCCTCAATGCATAAAATATTCAAAAGCAAGAAGATTTCAATGAAATGCTTAATGGTGGGGGAGCTCATTAATTATTGCTCGTCTGTAATATAACCCTCAGTGGCAATGAAATGCAGAGGACTTCTCCTTTTTGGATTAATTGTACTTCTTTTTAGGGATTTGGACGGCACATTACATCATTTTGTGACATCTATTTCTGGGATCACACTATGCTGGGGGAAGGGACACGTAGGATGTAGGTTACAGTGTGATTTCTGCAGCCATCCCGCATTAAACACCGAATTACTGTACGTGCAGAGCGTGGCGCTCGGATGCACAATCACGGACGTGAAATAACACAGTCCGTCCCGTTCCCCGCGCGGGATGCTGTGAGTCAGATCTGCAACATCCAGCATCCCAAAAATGTCACGTTTCCATCTGTATTTGTCCCACCGGTGCAGATTCACGACAAGCAAGATCGTGTTCAATTCAAACCGCAAGTTGTGTCAAGCATTGTGGAAAAAAAAAAAAAAAAAAACCCTCCCTGCAAACGACGACGTGCAGCTCCTACTATGGTGGTGACCTCTACGTGCGTAAAAATCCATTTATAAGGAAAGCCAAAACATTAAAAGGAAATAATCCTTACCTATTTACAAATAGTCTTGAGGTTTTCCCCTTCTGATCAGGTGGCGCGCTCAAGTTAAACTATCGTCTTAGATATCTTCAGATGATCACTATAGGTGGGCCTTCCACGGGCAGAGATCCGCTAACAGGGACGGCCCCCTTCTCAGTGCGGCGGAGAGCATCACGGAACCCCTCCCCTACCCACCATTCCTCCCTGTCCCTCTCCTCCCTCCACCATCACCACTATTGATCGGCCCATATTTTCAGGCAAGGAGAATCAGTTTATACCAGAGCTCTGGGAATAATCAGCGGTTACATCACCAGAAATGTCATCCGATGCAAGTTATTAGGGGATTATTGTTAATAAATCAAATTTTTTTTTAAATTCT
This sequence comes from Oryzias javanicus, assembly GCA_003999625.1. NCBI lineage: Eukaryota > Metazoa > Chordata > Actinopteri > Beloniformes > Adrianichthyidae > Oryzias > Oryzias javanicus. The sequence continues at coordinate 10,858,770 of CM012446.1, forward strand.
AGCACTATAGAATTAATTTAGTCAGGAGCAAATCCAACTTATTATGCAATTTAATATAGATTTCAACATTTAAAGTGGATGGCATAAATATAAACCCCCAAAAGGTGGATGAAAAAAGGAAACCACATTTTTTTTTTTTAATCTGCAGATGGATAACACATTTAAGCAATTCCTCGATAATAAGTTTTTTTTTCAATTAGTTGCTAATCACTGAGGATCCAGGGATTGAATATCTTCCCCCTTCGTCTGACGTAGCTCACGCAGTGACGCAACCGTCTTTGCTGTGGGCCAGGAATTACGAAATCCAGCCTCAGCCCCCGACTCCCCCTCCTCCAAAGAGAGGAAATCCCATAAATCTGTGGGCAGGCTGTGTCTGAACCCCTCTAGATATAAGTCAGAAGATCGTGTCCTTCAAAATGAATACAAAATGAAACACAAATAAGAAGAAAACAAAGCAATTAAAGCGCAATTACCACGCTTTCGTGGCTGTAAACTAGTCGTTTCGCTGTCCATGGTGCTGAAATGCGCCTCTGTCTATTATTGATCCTGTAATACCACGGTTCTTTCAAACTTGGAATTCTGCGTATTTATTGAAAGCAAATCCGTTTCACCATCATGTTTTAACAAAACTGGATTACATTTATGTAACACTTGATCCAGCGGTGTGCCCTTACATCTGTTAACAGCAGCAGTAGACGGTCATCTACTGGTTTTCTCACAGGGCTTGTCATTGGACTGACTGAGTCATGGGTGCCCTCTGGTGGTTTTTTGTGTGTACAGCATGTCTGTCGTTGCACAGAGGGGAGCACAACGCCCACAGTAAATGTAAAAAATATGTTTATTTACCGAATGCTATCAAATATAAAACTGAAGCTTCAGATGAGACAAGAAAAACTATCAAACGAATGTAAACACTCCCACATTCTAAAGGTGACAGCCAATTTGATAGCCAATAACTACCTTACCCCTTTTATACATCAAATAAAAAAAAAACAAACTTTATTTTTGTAACACTTTTCCTACTCGTGTTACTCAAAGTACTTTATTGTATATTTACAAATTAATAATAATTGAACTTAAATAGCAAAAAGTAAGATCTCACACTACATATATATATAAAATACAACCCCCACCCCCACCCTACATACATCCACTATGATAAAGTATAAGATGATTCACTAAACTGATGGAAAGTAGAAATATTGCTTTATTCTGACCTTTGTACATCACCATAGTACCCTCCCCCCCGATCAAAATCTAAAATCTAGTGCGAAGCAATGCACAGATAATCATTTTTTGTCATAAATGTGGCATAAATGTGGCTTTTCTAAAAGAAAAGACTTGCAAACATGGTTGCAAACATGTGGAACCTATACATATAGGCTTTAACATATTATAATGTAAGCCTCTCTTTCAGTGGTCCAGTACAATGCACTGTAGGAAATGTCTCAATGTGAAACTCTATTCATGGATTAATAAACAGCTAAAGTCCATCCATCTATTTTCTAAACCCTGTCAATCCCTTTCAGAGCCACAAGGCCTTTCAGGGCCCGGATTCTGACACTCCTGCTCTAGATGGTTCACCACTCCATTGAAAAAGTAAATTAAAACAGATAGACGGGCCATTTCATGCATAACAACCACCATTTCCTTCAAGCTAGAACACTGAAAAATAAGCACATATTTAGACATTTGTAACTTTTAAATACATTTGATGATAATAAAAAGAAAAAAATAAGCATAATTTGCAGAGCTTAACATAAAATAAAGGGTAGACAATGTGCATTAAAGAGGCTAGAAATTACCAGGTTCAAAAAGATTCTGTTCTTTACGTTCTGTCAAACCTCACTGATATTTGAGGTTCTCTTGGTGATGCCATTCAGTCTTACAGCTTTCATTGCTGCAGACAGTCCTTGTCCCGCCCTTCACCATTTATTTGCCCTCCTTGTCATCTTCCCCTCACCACTGATCTCCTCATTTACACATTGTAACTTGTAAATACCCTTCGACTGATCTATTTATTTCTCCTCATCCAACTGCCTAAGGGTGTGCCTTACTCTGGTAAAACAGTATCTGTTACCTTGTTAAAATAGATCTAGTAAAAAATAAATAATTGAAAAGAGCAGATTGAGGTTTATAAAACCTAAGTGGACAACTGCGGAAACAGATTTTCTGCATTTAAAAATAAAATTCTATAATAAAGCTTGATTTAAAATGAAAAAGTTCCTCTTCCTGTCACTGGCTTAAATATCAGTCCCCAAAGCTGCTGGTGATAGATGGGAGCTGGCTGGAAAGTTGGCTGCAAAGCGCTTATGGACTGAATCATTGGAGACAGATCAGGACTTGATTCTTCTATGCTGGAACTGCATAAGTGGCTTAAATGATCATTAGGTAACAGGGGGTTTGACAGTCATTGTATCCACATCAAGGAGCCCTGACAGTTATGGTCCATTAGGGAAAGAGTCAGATCTTATCGAGAACACACAACAACTTGTGCTCTAAAAGCAGCAGAGGGAAAGAAATAAAACAAAATAATAATAAAAAAAAAGCTGATGACAGAATACAATCATAGTCAGTAGAATTTGGCTTTGAAATAAACGGAAAGTGAATCAAAGCTCATTAAAATGTTTAATTATTTTTTGCTTTGATTTACATTAATAAAAAAACACTGGATGCAATCATTACCTTGATCAACAACTCCAATGCTGTGCTGGAGAGGGAGAGAAGGGAATATTTATATTATACATTCTCATACAAATGTATAAAATCACATTTAGTATAATTCTGTTGGAATTTAGCTCCTTTTACCATTATTTTTATTAAATGTAATAGTACATATGATGCTTTTTAAATCCTTTTAATTAAAAAGTTACCACAACACTGCTGGAGTTTCCAAGTGGCTATTGCTTAAGGCCAAATTTGGCTTAAATATTTGAGTTAACTTTTTTCAAATTAAAGTGGTTTAGAAAAAGTATTTTTTCCTTTATGACATAGACATATGACATAGATCCTACCCAAAAATTAAAACACAGGTACCAAAAAAAAAAGAAACAACTTGATGAAGATAGAAGTAAGCAAACACTGTTAGACTGTAGGAAATACAGAAGTTTATATATATGTTTTTTAATGCCACAAGTAAAATATATTGACAATAAAAAAATTGTTGAACTATGTTATAAAATATTATAAAATGCAAATTTGACCAAGACTACTCAAAAGCAAGCAAACAAAATTAAAACATCAAAATACATTTATGAAATTATTTTTTTAAATGTGTCCATGAAAAATGTAATAACTATTGAGTAAGATATAGTTATACACAGTGGCAATAGTTCTATGAAAAAATGATTGAAACAATAATAATGATAAGAAAAAAAGGCAGGTCTAAAACGTTTTTTTTTTTAAATCTTCACTGCAGATGTTTCACAGACAGCATACAGGATGGAAGAAGATCTCATTGGGTTCCAGAAATATAAACCCTTCTAAAACAGAAGTTCTGAGAGGTTCCTGAAGTAAAAACAATAAAGTTGAATCAGAAGACCCAAGACAGTTAAAACATGTATCAACTACAGAAAAAAAGAAAACCTCTATATAAAGTATAAAGCCAGTGCAGAGACTTCAAAACTGGTATCATGCGCTGCTTCTTTCAGATCTTGATCAAAAAGCGTGAGTCTGCAGTCTGCACAAACTGGAGTTTGTTTTCTGCCTTTTTATTAAAACCATAAAGAAAGTCATTGCAATAATCAATGCTGGATGTAATAAATGCATGCGTTAATATCTCTGCAGTGCCCTGGAGAAAAAGGTTTGACTCAGGGCGATCGTTTTAAGATGGAAAATGCAGTTTTTTGTTATGTTGTTTGTGTGGACTTTAAAGCTATTTGATCGATATCGGGGTCACCAAGAAGTTCCTGACTTTGTTTAATTTATTATTTGTTAATGCTTTTATTAAAGTCCTATTCAGATATTTTTTTCATTTTTCTTAAAAGCATTCCCACTGATCATTTAATTATGATTATGCCATTTTTAGCCAAAATCAATAAACCTGTGTTGTTTTTTAGGACATAGTTTCAGCAGAATGGCAGGAGTTCATTAGAAATCACCTCTGAGTTGTGGGTGGAGTCAATGACATATAACCTGTCCTCATCTCCCATCATCCCTTTGTGTACACTCTGTACCGCTAGTTTACAGCTCCTTACAACCCCAATCTCACATTGGCAGTGTTATGTAATGGCAATGTCCGAGCTATGCAGCTCTTTGCCTAAGACAAGGAAAACAAAGTCGTAAATGGATCTATCTGGGTGCAAGTGGATGCATCAGAATGGAGCAGAGCAGGGAGCTTGTGGCTCACCATTTTTAGTTGTACATAAAGACTACAATTTTTTTTTTATTAAACTACATGTTTTGTCTGCTCCTGTTTTACGATTTGAATAAAGAAATACTTAGACATGTAATTTTAATCTCAAATGTCTTAATATAGCCTCCGCCGTGAGAAAAATGGCACAAAAACATGTTAAAAACATGATTTTCATTGAAATACATATTTAAATAGATTTCTGCTGATTCTTCCACAAACTTCCACATAATTATATCTAAAGCGTAGATTAAAAGTTTATTTTTTTATTGTATAGCACAAAGAAAATACACAACAAGGATTCATAAAAGGAAAGTCAAGTAAAGTACAGGGAGAGGCCAAAAACCCAAAATGTTTATTATATACATACATACATATATATATATATTGTGGCAATACATATATTAATAGTTCACAAATAATAGGATTGGTCTTAAAACTGCAACACAATGACATTTATAGAAGAAAACCTAAATAAACAATTTCTAAAATAACGTTATTGGGATGAAAGAGAGAAACTTTTTTTAAGAATAAAAAGAAAAAGAAAAATAGCAGCCAAAAGCTGTAAACAAGCAAATAAATAAAGGGACAGCTCTAAAACAGTAAAATATATTTATTTCTATTGTATCTTCTCTTGTTTTCATAGTTACTTGTTGTAAAAATCCTCTTTAAAATCTTTTTGCTTTGGCGCGGAGAAAAGGGTGATTTCTTTTTCAGCATGAACTCAATATGTTAAATAGTTCACGTCTTTAATGGCAAGCGTATCCTACACGGATCCTTGTTTCGGTGAAGGTCACAGTGCCTTTGGTTGTTGTTCAATATTATCTCAGCGTGAGAATAAAGCATTGTCTGCCACTGCAGTTTATATTAATCCGTCACATTCGGATTGTTTTGTTACCACAGAATGTGAATAAGAAATGTGTGGAGGAGTAGATGTCCCATAAACCGCTGTAATGGATTGCAGCTCCGACAGACTCCAGAGATGACTTTAAACAAGCTGCTTGTTGTAAACACTGTAAGTCTTTGGCTCACTCGTCCTGCTGACTTAGAGGGCCTAAAGTGGCGCCTGCTCCATTGTCCTCTCCCTCCTGGAGAGAACTACGTTATCACTTTGTGTTTGACAGAGGATGTAAGTTTAACAGCTGGACTGCTGACAGACCACTTTACAGCCTTGATTCAGGTTGATTGTGTTGCAGTATTTTATTTAGAACATAAAGCTTTTTCAAAGAAAAGCAAAGAACATAAAAAACCTAAAAACAATTAGAAAATTGTTATTTTATTTTATTTTTTTCGGCTTTTATCCAACATGTGCAGTGATGATTCTGCACTGATCCTGGTTTTTGTGCAGGAATTAGGACGACCACTCTCTGTTTTTTCATGGGTTGACCGTTTTAGATTTAATCTTTACAATTTGGTTTGATTACATTTCTCAAAACTTCCAATCACATGCTTAACATTTCAGAAATAAAGTAAAGAAATTACAAGACGTTTATGAATTTATGGGCAGAGGTAGGGCGGCCAATCCTGGAGCAGGAGATTACAGGTTTGATACCTGTTTTTCCTGCCATGTGTCTTTGGCCAAAAAACCCAAATAGTTCCTTAAAACGGGTTCCTTAAAATTAATCAAAAATTCTTACCCTGTTGACAGAATTTCTTGAAATGAGGAAAAATAAAATTTGCCAAGAATGAAGAAATTCTTATTTTGAGAAAATAAATCCAGTTTCTACACAAATTTTCTCAAACTAAGATTAATTTGTAATTGAAAAAAAATCTTAATAAGATTATTTTCCTGCTAGACAGAAAATGAGCCTAATCTATAAGTCTATTCTTGGTCTAGTTCCATCTTACCTAAGCTCTCTCCTTCAAACAATCATTACGTTCTCTGCTCTTATAAATCTCACCAAATCTCAGTACCTTGTGCTAGAACTAGACTTGAGGGAAAAAAGCCTTTAGCTATGCAGAACCCTCTCTCTGGAATGTTGTGCATCCAGAGATGAAACTGTTAAACCTGATTTCCCTAAATGCATTTTTTAATATCCTGAATATAAAACAACAAGAGTCATATAAAAAGTCTTTGTGTTCCTAAATATGTTACAAATGTTACATCTGTAAGATTTCAATTTATTGCTATATGTAACCTTTTACCTGTATTAACCTCTTTCTGAAGCTCTGCCTACTTAATTTAATCTGGACATAGCCTCATTATGACATTCATTATGAGACGTGTTGCTGCATTTTGGCCAGGTCACCCTTGTAAATGAGATCTTGATCTCAATAGGTCTTTTATCTGGTTAAATAAAGGCAATCAATCAATCAATCAATCAATCAATCAATCAATCAATCAATCAATCAATCAATCAATCAATCAATCAATCAATCAATCAATCAATAAAAATACAACAATTCTTATTTTAAAAAAAAAAAAACAGTCACTGAGACATGTTTACTTGATCCTCTCTGGGCAGGCGCTGCAGATTTGCAACAGCTAAATACTATCATAATGCTAGTTATTTTTAGTTTTGTTCCGCTCTTGTTTTGAAAGGTTCTGTAGAAATAAAGCTGATGCTCATATCATATTCAAGTCTTTAGAGGTCTCTTATCATGCTATATCTCAGAACTCATTGCATGTGAGGGTCTCTCTCAAAAAACTCCAGTGTTTTCCACATCAATGATTGACCCTTCTCAGTGAACGGGACCGCTGAAGTGGGATCTCCTGGGTTCGGCTCTTTGCTTAAATCTGGGGGGTCCTCTGGCGTACTCTGTAAGCTTGATTGGCCGGTCACTGGCAAGGACAGATCCTTAGAATATTGTTTCCTCACTTCAGTACAAAGTCAGATTCCTACTTTTATTTAGTATATTTATTTCCTACTATGGTGTGTGCATCTGTCAACGTGTGTTTGTGTGTGTTGGGGGCAATTGTTTGGGTTTTACATATATTTGTCTTCTTCTTTGTTTTTGAAATTTACATTATTTTTTATTTAAAGCACTTTGAGTTAAATTGGTAAAACTGGAAAAGTTTTAAACAAATAAGGTTTGATTTGATTTGAAAAAAAAGTCTACTTGTTATAATTTTCACCAAATTTCCATTTTTTTCTGGTACTAAATTTTAATTTTCCCCAGAAAGGCTTAAACTAAGATTATTTTGCCTGTAAAACAGATAATAAAACTTAAAAAAAAAAAATCTTTTTGCTGTCTTAAGATTGAGTTTTTTTCAGTATGGTAGTTGGTGTCTGATCATTGTGTAAATGTGTGTGTGGGCGTAAATGAACGGGACTGTGACTATAAAGCACTTTGGGCCTTCACAAAAGCATTAAATAAGAACCTGTAATTTATCATTTTCATACAAAAGCTAATGTAGATCATAAACTATAACATTTTGCTGAATTCAGCTATAGTTTAAGGATGGCTTTTTGTATGTCTGTAATGTCTGTGATGGCTTACTTAAAAGTTATCCAACCTCTTCTTATTTTGAAAGCAATTTCAGGGAACACAATAGAAAACCAAAGATCTGCTAGCAAACAACAATTAAAAAAAGGAATAAAAAAAAAAAACCTTGCAATTAATCACATTAACATCTACAGGAGAACATGCTGACTTTGGAGTCTTTGGAGTTTTGGTCCTGGGCAGAAATCCAAACCCACTTTAGAAACTTTTCAATGAAGACATCACCATTGGATTTGCTGCTGATCGCTTCCCTTCTGTGAAAAGTTCAAAACAACATTTCCAGTTAAAAGGATTTTAATGAAAGGGTACATGAAGCCAACTCTCCGTAGGTTTGTTTACCTTGCTCAAATCAGAGAAGCTCGCTGTTTGTGGGGGTCTGGTTGGTGTTCCGGATTTGAGGGTTTTGTTTTCCGACCCATTTAACAAATACAGTTCCACTACAGTAAGTTGCACATCTCTGACAAAAATAACCCTTGAAAGGAGTTCCTTTGAATTGAAAATCATCCAAATGGAATAACATCTTCCCCTTAACCTCCAAATGTTGCAGGAGGCGTGCTCACTGGTGCACGGTGAGCATTGTGTTTGCAAAGGTTTATGCACGCTTGTTTATGTGAATAGCGCACATCTGAAACCCGCCGCTTCTGGACGGTACAGGCCAAGGATTCACTGAGTTATATTCTTGGAAGGAAATTGTGCTATAAAAAGTTCACTGCGTGCACTTCCTAAAATGCAAGCGCAGCCAGATCCTCAGGCTCAGCTGGCAGAGGCACAACGAGCCTCCAGTGAACTCACCTTTATCTATCACGGCCTCTTTACGACCCCGAGCTCCCGCAGCACGCCTTCCCCTTTTTAACCGATGCATTGAGCGGAATCAGAGTGTCACAACAAGCATTATATAATTCCAATCAATCCGTGATATAAAATCTCGATGTTGGCTCATGTAGCCACACAGCAGACATTTACAGCTGCTTAGATTGCAGGCCGTTTCGCCTTCAGTGTGCGCCTCCATCTGCCGAGTTGAAGAAGTCATGAATGACCAGGTTTATTTACCACCTAACAGATGAAGAGAGCGCTCGCTTCACAATACACTCCTGATGTTTTTATGGGAGACACCAGTATATCAGAGCAGTTTTAGCACCTCTAGATGGCAGCACAGACTGCTAATCTTCCTATGGGCCATGATTACTATTCAGAGCACTGAGGAGGGAGCATAGATAGAGTTTAAAGTGTCCTCATGTAGCATGTAATGAAATATTTACTTTTCCATGACTCTGCTCTGGAGTGTGTTGGCGTCTTTTAGCTTTCTTGCATGTGTCAGCTTGATACCTTTGACATTCGGTAGATGTGCTATGAGCTTTTTTCAAAGAGGGAAAGAGATTGTTCAGCAGAGAATCCTAAATTATGTTCTGAATTTCTGTTCTCACAAAAGATACGTCCAAGTATCCTGAACCCCCCCTTTTATAAATTTGTACAGTGTAGGTTGGTAATATATTTGTTTTAATGATCCCTACTCAGTTCATTTAACACAAACAGTCTCCCAATTGAACTATCCTTTGGGTCCATGTGTGCTAAAATTAAAGACGTTATGTAAACTGAACGTACAAAACGCTCAAAGCTAGTCTGCATCTTCTTTACAAATGCAAGCTTACTTCAATGAATCATTTTACAGATCAACAGAACAGGAGGAAATGTCCGGTAATAGTCTGCCAGAGCAATTTGATCAATTATCTGAAGATAGAACAATGTGTTATTGGTTTTGTTAAGTGAAAGAAAAGTCATTCCTTTCTTCCTATTTGTCATTTTCTGACAGTTATGTAAACCCATCACAGCTGGCTGGTTGCCTGCACAATTGCTTGCTGTTAATTTTGATGCATAATTGCATTACATAATGTGCTCTACTACCTCTTAAGAGTCAAACAGCTGTGGTTATTTTTTGCTGCACACACAGCCAACCTCTCTCTGTTATCACAAATGGAAGCTGGGATGGGTCAATTTTCAGCCGTATCAATGAAAGGCTCCGGTGCAGCGATTTCAGATTTTTTTTTTTCTCCCCCTCAATGATTTGAAGTCTGGGGAGACATGATTCATGTATTTCCTCTTATCAGGGTGCTGCTAATTTAAATACAGCAGTCGTACAATGTCATCAGTGACAGACAGAGAAATCAATCTCTGTTACAGTGCGGCAGAGCGGAAGAGGGACGGCCGAGAGTTTGCTGCGGCAGACTCTGTCTGTAGGTTTCCCAGAAGATGGTAGTGCCGAATCACAGAGACGCTCCTCTCAGAACAGGAGGGAAATGGTGCAGCAGGCTGAAAAGAAAATGCTGCAGATTATGAAGTACATCTTCTAATGGGCAGAGAAGGTAATATCTGGCTAACACCATCATTGTGCAAGGCAGCACATTTAGAAGAAGAAGAAAAAAAAAATGCTGGCAGTATATCTTTAAACGTTTTCTATATGATGTGCCCAGAGGGGAGGATTAAAAGGAAAGCACATTGATGGCTTGGGTGCAATGAATGTGTGTGCTTATAGCTGCAGTTTTTAATTCCAGTCACTTTCCAAAAATGTATTACAGACCGAAAGCAATGATAGGTAAAGTGCAGATTAAATATTTGATATCGCAAGAGCAGGGAGCAAACATGGATAAGATCAAATATACCGAGATGAGATTAGCTAAAAGAGTTGACAAGGGTCATTCATTTTTTATTAACGCGTTTATGAATTTCTGTGACGTCAAATTTTGTTTTATTTTGTATTAAACCGGGGACTCTGGGGTCGAACTGAAAGCAGAAGAGTTTCTCTTTGAGGTTCGACTTTCGTTTAATTGGTCTCAAGGTTGGATAAAACTGGAAGGATCAAAACCAGCTCTGCTCGTCAAAACAGTCAAACACTTGCTGTGTACTTTTGTGGGTGTTGTCAATTTTGATCTCTAAAAAAAAAAAAAAAAAAAAATAAGTGACCCCTTTTTCTTTTTTACTTTTAGAGTACAAAAAAGTCTTGTAACAACAAATGTTTCATACACCAAAGAGTACATGACAATCTGTCAATTTGACTTTCGGGGATGAGTTTGTGAACTCATGCAAGGTCAAACACGCACATATTTGCTGAAAAACATCTTGAAAAGAAAATAAGAAAAACAGACTAAAGTTCTGAAGCGAAGTAATAAGCTTTGAAGTCGTGCAAAAACATCTTTCATCAGATGAGAGCTGCGCTGAGTGAGACATCCAGCATATTAAAATATATGCTGCGATCGGAGACCCGGTAAGCTAATGAGTTAGCACTTCTATCTCCTCAATTTGTACAGGCTTTTGTGTTGGGGCCTTTGAGGCTTTTCTCTGCCAAGTCCTATAATAGTGTTCTCATTGTTCACTTGAGTATGTGGCGCTTTTTTTTTTTTTTTTTGGCTAAACTCAGACGAGGGGGAGGGATTCATGTGTGCTTTCACATGGGAAAGACAGTGATGCTGGGAAAATTGCTGTGAATTGTAGATATTGCTGCAGTGAAATGAACCCTGTCTTAAACGGCTCCAAAGGCGGGATGTTTCGCAGCTGCATCTGAGCTGCAATGCAGCATAACAACTGTCTGTCTTTAAAGACTGAAACTATATTGCTCATTACTCTTTCATTCACTCCCTCTGTTGAGGGTCTGAAGTCGTGCGGTCCTATGAGCAAAACATTTATATTAGACATGAGACTCCCTGCAGAGGTGGAGTTAAGTGAGGCTGATTGTATAGTTCAAAAGTGACTCTCCGCCTCTGTGCCAGTATTTGCAAACCACATCCTAACAATCTGATAAGTGAGCTACTAATGAGAAAGGGGCTTTCCACTTGGGAGTTGTTCAAACTCTCAGCAGGGCAGTGACCGCAGTGCTTATTTAGGCTTAAGATGCAGACTGTTGAGAATTGCTTGGAGCAAAACTAGAGGCTTGTGGAGTCTTTGGGCAGATCCAGTCCGATCCAGTCAAGCATTAGTAGCTGGAAGGAGACCGGGGGAAACATTACAGTCCTCAGATTATCTTTCAGCCAGATAGGCTCTGTTGGGTCCCTTTTTCAGTGGCTGCTTCTGTCGCCCGGCTTTGATAAAAAATTCAGCCGTTTGCCCACATGGCGAGACAGTCGTCACCATTTAAATTCAGCACTTTTTAATTATTGTATAAAATAATGTTTGCATGCTAAAAAGACAGATTTACCATGGCCCAATATAGAAAATTCAGAATTTTCTGTTAACCCGTCTGCTGAGGAGAGATAACCTTAAAGGGATTTTAAAGGCATTTAAAGAGGGAGAGAGGAAAAAGACAAATGTCTCCTTGGAGTGCGGTACAACCTCGACATTGAATATTTTAATGCAGACAGGAAGCGCATACCCATAAAACTTCTGGACAAGGCCGACTGATCTCAAATTCACCAATTTATTTCAGCCGTGTCAACAAACATGCTAATGTTTCAGCCCGGTGGCCTTCATCAGAGCATAAAAGAAATTGGAGGCCATTTAATTAAGTGCAATTGAATGCACCACTTTTAGTCGCCTACGGCTAACTTTACGGCTCCGGCAGAGTGAAAGGTGGGGTAGAAATAAACTGCAGTCGCAACAGCACATCTAATGGGAATACAAGCTCAAGTCACACTTATAAAGAGATCAGTTTAAATTTGAAAAATACAAGTTCAAAAAGCATTTCTAAAACATTAAACAAATCTAAGACTAAAGTTCAACCATCAATAATTTTATTTCTATTTTGAGACATTAGCTATTGATCTATAGTTTACTAAAAACACATCTGCTGACAATAAAAAATGTCAAAATGTGGGTAATGCCAGTCTGGGCAGAGTGGATGTTGTGGAGTTCCCTATAGGGGTGTGTATTGGCATTAGTTTGGCAATACAATACATACACACATACACGTCTCACGATACGCATAGCAACATATCCCGAGACGAGACTGTACCAGAACAGTTTTTTAAGAGTATGACTAAGAGAAAAGGTTGACTGAACATTTAACACAAGCTGGTTCGGGGGAGATCTTGTTGTTTTCTTGTAGAGGTGCTCAAAGAGGCTCAGTGTGCTGCCATCTAGTGGTCGGAGGTTCAGGTAAAAAACTAAAGTAAGACACTGAACGACATTCTAATTAAGTATCGCCATGCACAAATTTCTAGTCAGTCAATTATATGGCAGCAACTCAATGCAATTAGGCATGTAGACATGGTCAGGACAACCTACTGCAGTTCAAACAGAGCATCACAATGATCAGAATGTAGCATCAACAACATGAAAGCATGGATCCATTCTCCCTTGTATCGATGGCTCAGGCAGGTGGTGATGGTGTGATGGTGTGGGGATATTTTCTTGGCCAACTGTGGGTCCCTTAGTGCCAATTGAGAATGGTTCCAACACCACAGCTTACCTGAGTGTTGTTATTGACCATGTTCATCCCTTTATGACCACAGTGTACCATCTTCTGATGAATACTTCCATCAGGATAAGGCGCCAAGTCATAATGCTAAAATCATCTCAGACTGTTTTTTGAACATGAGTTAACCTCAATAGATCACCTTTGAGATGTGGCAGAATGGGAGATCGGCATCATGGGTGAGCAGACGATTAATCTGTAACAACTGTGTGATGCTATCATGTCCATATGGATCAAACTCTCTGAGGAACGTTTCCAGTACCTTGTTGAATCTATGCCACTAAGAATTAAAGCAGTTGTGAAGGTAAAAGGGGGTCCAACCTGATACTAGTAGGGTGTACCTAATAAAGTACCCGGTGAAAGTTTCTCCCAATAATCTAATTTCTTATGTAACATATCTTATATTTCTGTGAAAAACCATTTCAATTCAAAGTATTAACATTGAAATTTGAGTTTGCTTTACAGGGCAGAAAGAAAATAACACTTTCAACTCACTCTCTTGACATGGAATCCATTAAAACTTGCCTGCAGGGACAGAAGACCATATTTCTCATTAAAAACACTTTATTTTTTCACTTTTAGAAATTACTCACCAGTCTGTGGGAGGAGAACTTGACCTCTGTCTTTGTTATAAATGCATATTACACATTTTACTTTCGAGGATATTTGGATTTAGGGGCTTTAAAGACCTTGCAGAGCTGATGTTTGTTTAAAAAAAAGAAAAAAACAGGGATTGTGTTCTTTTTTTGGCTCTGATGAAGGGCTTTGATTGTAAGATTTAAAGCCAATCAGTTTTAAAAATTGAATGAATTAAGGATGTTTTTAATTAGTTGATACAAGTTGGTTTTGAAAAGACTTTATATGTTTTTTTCTGTTGAAAGAAGTGGTACTACTATGATACTGTTGGTTAAAAAATGTTTAATCCATAAAGTACAAAGTACAGTACAACCTCACTCTATAATTTATGCGCACACACAGTAATTTTGCGAGGCTCAAGGTTGTCGTCCTTATTGAATATATCAACTTAACCACTGATGTCATTGATCAAAAAGCCAATTCCAGTTCTATTATTGTGTTAGAGGGTAAAACAATTGCCAAATGACTTTGTAAGGTGCACTCACTTGGTAAACAGATCTGAGATCCATTCAGGCCTGGGAGATTATCAAGACTCAGTCCAACAATTTGAGGAGATTGCTCTAAACACCTTGTTTCTGACCTTCCTTGTCCAGTTAAAAGTCAATGGGAAATGTGGCAAGGAGCCCATCGGTACCACAAAGCACAACCCCCCTCCCCCCACCTCCCGCACTTTAATTATGCTGCATCTCAGCAGATGGCTATTTTCTTGTCCACTCGCTTATAGAACCAAGCGTCCTTATCAATACCACAGAAAAAACCTCATATAGTCCAGATGTGCTGCTGCTTTTACAGCATCCATGATCCTACTGCCTACATTTAATCAAGGTACCTTTATTTTTCCAGGAAAGGTACAGCACAGCATGGATTCCTCTCATTAATATTAATGTCGGGACTCAGCTCCATGTTGTGCTTTACTATAGCTGCCTGCCTCTCTCTGACCTCTAAATGATGATTTTTTTTTTTGTGCTTTATCATAATGCAAAGCACCCTCTGCACCGATACTTTAATGCGCAGGAGAGGATCAATGCAGGAAGCACAAAAGACATAAAACTGTTTGGGTGAGGCTTGCAAAACAACCGTGGACTCTCTACCTGTATCATTTAAAGTGTAGGGGCTGGTGTCATTTACTGCAGGGTGTAACAAACTATAGGTAGTTGTACTTTAGAATGCAAATGCAATCGAAAATACTAAACTTTTTTTTTCCCTTTTTTTGCACCCATTAATAAAAATGTCTTCCTGAAAATCTTGACACTTGAGAATGTATATTTAAAGAAAGGTGCATTATAGATTACGTGTAACCAAGGAAGCTGAAAGGAGAAAACAACTCTAAGAAGTTGCATAATGCTGCACAAATTTTGGGAAAATCTGAATGTATTTAGGGCATGTTTTTGAATAGCTGGGCATGGAAAGTCAATCTCCTTTTTGCAGTTTTTGCTCTTGGAAAGAATATATGTTGCTTTAGAGAACAGCAACACAATTCTATGATAGTTAAAAGACACCACCTATGTTATTTTAGGTTGAAATAGTACTATAAATCAAAGCAGTATGGAATGCAAAGACAGGAAGGTGTTACTTTAGCCTTTTTTAAAGCAAGATAAACAACACCTGGGTCACTGTCGCCCCGTCCTTTGAAGAGGAAAGAAGCATCTGCATGAATACAGAGAAAAACATTTGCTTCAAATGAATAAATAATGAGAGGAGATGAAGAGCTTGCATTAATTTGCAAAGCACAAAATGCAGAAAATTTCACAGTTTTAAGTCAAGGTTGGGGAGGGGGGCTTCTTTTTCTCACGGCAGGATGTTACAATGCACAACCAAAAACAGTGAGACAGAAGGAAAGATAGGAAGTGGTGCACTTGACAGTAAATTAAGTAAAGAACATTCTGCAACACTTTTTTCTTTAAAGATGTGGCAATTAATTCAATTCTAATAGTTTTTCCAATGCAGGATGAAAACTCTTAAAAATATTGTATGCAGTTTGCATAAATATATACCTTTTCTCTGCTTCTTGCCTCTTACAATTGCAAAGTTGTAGCTAAGACATGCATGTTTTTATTACCTGTGACTATGCATATGCAGAACATGCACCACTTTTTGTTCCACTGTCTTTTCTAAGCTGCTGCCTCCTCTTAATGAAGACCTGCAAGCGAACACAGCTGTAAAACAATGACTGTCCACTGTAACATAGATATTTATCTCTAGTGGACAAGCCCCATTGTAAATCTGACTATGCAGCTGGTAAATCATATCTCCTGCTAAACAGGTCTGCCTAGAATGATCATGTAGCCCTGAGCTTGTGTCTCACCAGGAGTCTTCACCTCAAGTGCCGGCAGCAGAATTTGTTTTCTTTCATATTGCATCACCTTGACTTGAACAAGCTCGGCCCCTGCATTTTATCACATAACCATGTTTGTCTTTTTTTTTTCCCAAGTGAAAAACAAGAAAGGTAATCAAGTGAGCATTTTAATACCCGTTTCTGGCATTTTTTTTTAAGTCACGAAAGCAATGGTGCATCCCAGATGAGAAATGTTTGACGTTAGAAAAAAGTTAATTGGTGCCTTGAAAATGACAAAACGTAGGTCCAGGATTTGAACAAGATCTCAGCCTTTGTATTATCTCTCAAATTAGTTGCTACAGGAACGCTGCTCTTTTTTTTTCACATTTAAAGATATACAATATGGCAGGAAGGATGAATAAATATGAGTTCTGGTCCCTAGCCTAAGTACTCTCCATGTTTAATTAACCAAGCTGTCACAAGTCTACTCTTCTTTCATCCAAGTCACACTTGTATCACCCCATCATTTTGTGCGTATGTATTTGAGTCTGTTTGGTTTGTATCAGACACCAGCACAAACCGCCAAGAGGAAGTCTTTAGGAAAATCTTTGTTTTTATTTTATTTTTACATTATTTTTAATGAAAAGAAATCCAGCAGTGCTCACTGACCTTTCCACAGAGGGAGGGGATGCGTCTCTCCGACTTGTGATTTGAGATTGAGCCCAGCAGACACTGGTCGGAGTCGAAGGTCTTAATTGGCATGTGATTGTCTGCCATGAGTCATTGCAGGGATGCTGGCAGTTTTTTTTTTTTTTTTTGCTTGTGTGCAGACGCACGGATCCAACAGATGGCAACATTGTTCCTCCAACCGCCGAACAGGTTACTCGGCAATCTGCCAGTGAGGTAGGGGCACGACGAGAAACCCTCAAAAATAAAAACAGCCATCAAATGCGAGTGTGGGCGATGACGATGTGACTAATTGTTGCCATGGTGATCTGGTCTTTGAGATAACGTCTAACGGTGAGGCAAAAAGGAGCGTGCAGACAGCAGACGAGAAAATTAGGGAGGAAAGGAGAGAAGGAGATTGAAAGGCTGAAGGAAAAAAAAAGAGCAGTCAAGTTTTGTGTGGGAACAGAGAACGGGGAGAAGTAAACCCAGGATGAAAGGCCATTTCAACCCTCCACAGTCGGACGAGTGATCTATTTAAGAACTGCTCACTTTCGATTACAAGGGTTTGAAATAACTGGAAGCAGGTCACCACCAACAAGGTCACAGCAGAGGGTTTGTCTTTGTGAGTAACACATTTCTTAGCCTGATATAATTGAGTTTCTTTGACGATTACAGTATATTAAAGCGGTCTCAAAGAAGTTCTCAGTATTCTGAAGGCGCTCCGGTCTGCAGTTATCCTGCAGCTTCCTTAAGTAAAGGGAAGTGCAGAGTCATTGTCTGCTGTGTTTATGAAAGAGGCACCTGGCCACAGATCACCGCATCAGCGCCTCCTTTTGTGGAGCAGCACAATGAGCGCCGCATGCAGGTAGACCCAACACCAGTGTGAGAGCATCAACAGGAGGCGGCGCTCCTTTCCGACATCCTCCAGTGTTTTTCTTTGCTAAAATCCTGACTAATCCAGTTTCTCCCATGGTCAAGGTCAGCTCTTTAATGAAGTAGATATTCATCATCACAGGGCTCCCATTTCCCCCTCTGCACTATCTGAGAGCCCACAGAGCTGTTTGTGTGTTGTGCATTATCACACAAAGGCTGCCAGTGGTGTGGGAAACTATGCTGAGCTGTGACTTGTCACCGAGCTGTGCGTCATATGACAAGCTGCTACCTGGCAATAGTTTCCACCCAGGCTGGAAGATAAGAGGGGTGCTGCAGATAAGGTGTCTGCGATGCTGGATGTGCCAGGAGCCCCTGCCATTTACAAGTTAGGAACTGATCAATTTGAAAGCAGACTTTGCACTGCCAGATTTTTTTTTTTTTTTTTTTTTTGCCCAGTTCTGAGACACGAGGAGGTTTTGTTTCTCAACCACTTCACCAAACTTAGTCACCAAAAAATGTCATCAACAGTGGGGATTCGTCGCCGCCTTTAATGAGTGGCGAAGAGCAGCCACCACCGCACGTGGACTATCATTACTCAATGCCTCCGACGGCAGAGTGACTGCTAACGACGCAGGAATCTGGATTTGTCTTCACTCCCACACAGGCTCCTGCTAAATGACAGTGAAGTGACGATTCTGACATGATACATGTCGCTTTTCCCCGCCCGGAATTCATCAGTGAGACTCGCTAGTGTGCAAGTCGCTGCATCCCCTCTTTATTTTACCTGTCAATGTTACTGCAAAACAGTCTAATTGATCATTAGGTTTTTTAAAAATGTGAAAAGAATTGTTAGCATCTAAACGTGCTGGAAAATTGATTTATATTAAGTTGAAAGATATATTTTTTTCTGTCATGTTGTTTCTGCTGTGACCTGCCAGCATGAGTGTGTTAAATTAATGGGGCGT
Source organism: Oryzias javanicus (assembly GCA_003999625.1). NCBI lineage: Eukaryota > Metazoa > Chordata > Actinopteri > Beloniformes > Adrianichthyidae > Oryzias > Oryzias javanicus. Next base: position 10,877,384 of record CM012446.1, read on the forward strand.
GCTGGATCTTCAGACCCGTATGAGGATGTGCTTCCCTGTAAACTAGACAGCTGTGACAAACATCACACAATCACAACCAACTAAAGTTCCATGAAAATGCACATTTCCACAAAAGTCTCATGGAGATGTGACTTTAGATCAAATCTGCGCTGCATTTCCAAAACCTCCTTTATTTGGGCGCCTGCTCTGATTCGGAGGAAGCGGAACTCTCCGAACCGCCGCTTGGCCAACTTTCAGACCATCCCGCTTTCTCTGTTTGCTTTTCAAAAGCACCACAAAGCTAATTAGACAGCTGGTGTTGAGCCAATTTGTGCCCCTCAGTCTGTTGTTTACCCACTTTTCGCATAATGCCGACTTGATTGCTGACATTGAATGATGTGGTTACACGGACATAAGTGGCCATGTGGCTTTTCTAATTGTGGCCTGAGATTTTGGACGCAAGGCTTTGGTTGGAAGGTATTTGGAGATCCATTGTGTGCTTTCATGCTCTTAAATGACAACTACTAAAAGGAGATCAAATAAGATGATCTCAAATCAACTCAGATTATAAACCAGTTCAAACAGATTTGCAGGTGAACATTTTTGTTTAGATTTGACCTTTAGAGAAAAAAGCCTAATCAGTTAAAGTAAATTTTTTTCCTCAACTAATATGTAAGATTCACAATTTTTTTTTGTCTATTCTGTACTTCCAGTGAACTAACAGGATTAGAAAAACTAAAATCTTCTTCAATGACAATGACTTGACTCAACTTGCTGCAATTTACTTTCATACGTGTAAGTAATAAATGGAATATTAGATGTACATTCCTGGATGAAATGGCATTTCTTAGAGACACAAGTACTTGAAAAAGCTGGAATTAACTGCTTGCTTTTGATCACGAAGCCCTCAGAGACTGAATGATGTTCCATAGATTCCAAAACGTGTTTTTTCTTGACAAAATCTTCTTTCGTCACATCATTTCTCATGCATTTCTTTGGCATCCATGGTGTTTAATTGGAATTCTGATCATTTTGCACCTTACGTATATTATATATTATATATTATATATATTTGTCACGTTTGTCTTTCTATTTTACTATATCTCTTTTTTTGTTCTTCATCTACTTTTTTCCTTAATTGTTGCTTCCATGTTATGAACTTCCTGCTGTGTTTTTCCATTGATAACTCCATCTGTGATGTTTCTGTATCTTCTGGTGTCTTACTTCTGTTATCCTTTTTTTTTTTGATTTAACGTCTTTTTACTCAGAGACTATCAACCTGTTCTATAGGGATTTAAGATGGAAATCATCCTTAAAGGCTATAATCTTATATATTTGCCTTTTTAAACGTCAAATTAACATATGCTGCCCCTGTTTTAAATACACACTTTCGTTTTAGGTTTCCTGTCTTCAATGACATGTCAGAGTTATCTGTGTATTTCTGACTGCCACAGCAAACTTTTCTAAATTACTATATTGCTGTTCAACGCTGCTGTTTTTTATTCTTAAAATACCTGTTAGCTGATTTATTTTAGAATTTAGAAGGTAACACTCAGAGTTTGGTTTTTGAAGTCAAAAGCTTACACAATTCTGCATGGAATTATTTCAGATTGTCAGTTTTATTTTATGAAGCTTAAGAACATTTATAAAACCGAGTTGTGACTCTTCTTTCACCTCTTAAGGTCAGTGGTGTAGTCTACGTGATACGCAGGTATACGCAGTATACCCACTAGAAAAATTCAAAAAATTTAGTATATCCACTAAAAATACGCCATGATATGCATCAGTTTGGTTTGTATGATAAATAATGCAGGACTGCCAACTCTCATTGGCTGTGATTGATTTCTCTCGCTCTCACGCCACAACTCTGCTTAAGGTGTTATAACATCCATACTAGCCACAAGTACAGCCTTTACCATGTGACATAGAAAAACAAGTCAAAATAATCAGCGTATTTAATTTTTGTGTTGATCCGCAGAAACACTTTCTCAGTATCCCCTATTTTTTTAAGAATAATATTGGAAATCAAGGATTGGTAATGCATTTTTAATACAGTGCCTAATTCATTATTAGTTCACAACAACCCCTTCTTTTTTAAACTGATTAAAATAATGGTTTTAATAATATTAAACAATTCAGTATCTTAGAAAATATTATTTTTATTTTCAAAGTGTTGACTCTTTTTTACCACTTAAACCAATATATAAAATATAAGTGCACACAGTTTAAGTAATGTTAAAGCAGGATTAGTTAGATTATCTGGTTTATCTGAGGCTCACTGCGGCTGAACATCACCTGAATTGACCATCCCACTCACATTAATAAAGGGACTTAAAGTTTGTCATTAAATGAGAGTCATTCTTTTCATTTTTTTTGTCCTTAAACACAAATTCTGACTTGATAAAAAATCCTGATTCAAGACTAATACAAACTAGGTAGTTGTGCTTGAATATTTCCTGTTTTTACTTTTTGTTATTTTCTTCCTTTTTTTGTCTGTATTGTGATTAATATGCTATTTTACCTCCATTTGTAAACTGTATATTCAACAGTGTTCTAGATACCGCAGCACCTGCAATTCAGACAACATTTTTGCTCACAATGAGTCAGACCTTCTTGTAATCTCTCAAAGTGGTCTGAAAGCAACATCTCCCCAGGTTTTCCTGTTTTTTCTTCTTTATTCTACTCCTATTTCATGACAATTTCAGAAGTATTTCTCCTTCTTTTTCTGTTATGACCACTTTACATTGACCTATGAGTGATTCAAACCTAAGAAGGCAGCTAAATAAAAGGATGAACCACAGCTTTTTTGACATAAAATACAAAGCTTAAAAAAGAACAGATTTTAAATTCTCTTTATTCTCAAGGACAGGAGCAAGTGCAAAACAAACAAAAAATACTCAAAGTTTTGAAAGTTTCTTAATGGACAACGAACACTGTACTCTCTGATTCACCAGAGGCTAAATATATGAGGCTGTGAGACACTAATGTTCATGAGTATGAATGCAAATGAGTTAAGAGCAATATTTGATATATAAAACCTTTCAAAAAACAAGATACATCTAATATCTTCAATCCTTTAAACTATTAACAGATTTCAAAAAATAAAATCGATCAATATAATCTTTTTTTAAAAATCATAAAGAAGGATTCTAACAAATGAAATATTCAGTCTCCTGTCAGCTTTAATATTTCTGTTCTGAAGCTCTATGTACAACTTTTACTACAACAACTCTAAGCTGATTTATCAAAGTTTTCTTTTGCAGACACGACAGTGCAGCCACATCATCCAGGTTCCAGTCAATATATATCTAATCAATATGATCTAAGATCCGCCCCTCTTCTAAACCCTGTTATTGTCCTCTATCTCTGGAGACTTCCCTTCTTCAAGCAGAAAACTATAAAAACACAAGCAGGAAGAGCATTACTGAGTCTTTTACTGAGCATTTTTTATATCAGTAATATTAAGAGAGCAAGGGAATGAAATTTTGAGATTTCTTTAACCAAGCTCTGAAATAGTTTCATAATGAGGCGTGGGTTCAAATCCCACTTCTGACACCATGTGTAAGGTGTACAAAACTGCTGTCCACACCAGGAGTTGTGTTTCTCTTCTTTCATATCTTTTAAATCACTTTGGTGCATTCACAACATGCTTGGGGGGAACTCAACATCTTGAGAGGTAGGGGTTCTGTTATAGCCGGTTGCTCCTCCTCTACCTCACCAGGCCAACACAATCAGCAATCAAATCAATACATGTTTAACACGAATAACATCTTACATAAACAAATAAAGTACAACATTTTTCTTACAACAACATTCAGAAAGAAACACACACAAACTAACAGTAATATGCAAACAAACAATACAAAAAAATATTGCTAAGAATTTAGAACAGGCCTGTCTAAGTCAACTAAATCATAAAGTCACCAAATCATTTGAAGGGGTGATTGGTACAGGAAATGAGAAAGTCATAACGAAGAACTGTTGAGCAAGGAACTAAAGGGGAGTTGATCTGAAGGATAAACGTTTAATGTGTGCACTTACTTACATATTCATAAGAAAAATGTCAGGTGAAAAACTATTCTACAGACACTAAATTGTGTTTTGCCACAGTATAATGCTAATAAACCTTCCATTACTTCTCTGCTTCAGTGCAGTAATTTGGAACTTTACTGTTTTTCACTTTTGGAGAAATGTTGAGAAAAAGAAATGAGAAACAGATAACACTATGTCATATCTTTCGAAATGCTCACAATTTATAATTAAATTTAACTTTAGTAATATCAATCTTCTCAAATCTACTCCAAATCACATCTTCAGCCACAAACTTGGCAAGAGTGTAAGTGTGTTTAATTATAGAGAGACACTATTTGGGTATCATTACAGTTGATGAATGTGCTCACACACAAAAATGAAGCTGTTTTTTCCCCTCTTTCGAGCCCAAATGACAGAATTTTTGTATCACATAGAACAATTACTAGAAATTTCTCGACTTTCGTACAATTTTTACACAAAACAATAAAGTAAAAAATAAATGGTACCATCTGATAGGGATAAATTGTAATATTATAAAAATACATTTTAGATTCACATTTCTGAAATGGTAAGCTGCTACCCAGGGGAAAAGAGACAATCTGAATACGAAACGGGCTTGCTCCTGTCAATCCAAGACCAGAGCTCAGCAGCCTTCAATCATTTCCTACTTCACTTTATATTTCAGAGGAGCTCTTTACAAACGATACTCATGACAGACAGTGTAGCAGTGAAGAATGAGACGATTTAACAATTTGAATCGCATTAGCACCACGGCTCAACTGTGCTGCTGTCCTCAGATCCGTATTAGGAGCGTCGCCACTGGAGATTGATATTTCAGCATATCTGGGAAGAGTTTTTAAAAAATCGTTTGAAAGAGAAAAAGGACCAACAAAAATTCTCAAATTTTTGAATTGGAAAATGCAAGAGTAAAATATTCCAGACAAGGATATTAAAGAATATAATTGGCTCCTCAGACAAAAGTGATTTAGGCCTAAGGGTAGATAATTTTCCATTTTCACCTCACCTGAATCAATCAGTAAATAATGATTTTACAGCATGGAATTTGGCTGATTATCTCCAGGATTTGTTAAACAGTACCAAGGCAGGAAGTGGAAGTGGAGATGGAAAAGAAAAGCTTTTGAGTCATTTAAATGGTTTAAAAATACCTGAAATTGCAGAAAGAACAAAACTGACTGGATCGTGTTTGGTGTGAAAAATATGAATACAAACTTAAAGTCCCAGGTGATCTGGAAAACTGCTTGACTTTCTATGTTGTACATTGACAGAAAATTAATACTTTTAAAAGTTTTAATTGCTATGTAAAAATTTGAGATGATGGTATGAAGAAAGTCTTTAAGAAAATCTGAATAAATAAAGTTGTAGAAGTATAAATAAAAAAGTAATTGGAATCAGAGGGAGACATAAACTCGGGTAAAAATCCTGTCATTCTGTTGGTCTGCTTTGAAGCATCTTGTAATAGAAGCACGTATAGTACGAATGATGAAGTCTGAGTGAGGTATCACTTTGGATTGCTTTAAGCTGGCTAGTGATGAGCCCTTACCCCAAATCCTTTGAAGACCTTTAGAGAGAGCAGAAACACACAGTTTCAAATGGGCTCTTGCAAAATTTATGATGTGTGGATGCATTGCAGGAAGACGATGCCAGAAACAACCAGGAGGCATTCATTAGAAGCTCCTAGACACATTCCAGAAACATTTGTGGGCCTTAGAGGAGATGTCTTTTGTGCTTTCACATTTGGTTGAATATTTCACTGATTATTTGTCATCCAGCTTGTATTAATATCTAGAGGATGTTCATGGAGGAACCTAATAAAATGTTGGGCCTTTCCAAGTCTCACCTTAGATTGTCTATTACATCTAGAGACACACCTGTACTTTCTAGATTACCCCCAGACAAAAGCTAATGATGCAGTCATCCTGGATATGAACTATTCTCAACTTTTTTTTTTTTGACAAATACTATTATTTTTCACCGTGGCATATTCCAAGCCTTATAGTAGAACTGAAACCAAGGCTGTACCAACAATCACTGACATATCCTTCCTGCTATCCATCCATCTTCTTCTGCTCATCCGGCAACAGTCTAAGTTCTTCCCTCTCCCCGGCCACTTTCTCCAGGACCTCTGGCGCGACCCCAAGGCGTTCTTAGGCTAGTCGAGAGACGTAATCTTTCCAGCGTGTCTTGGATCTTCCCTGGGGCCGGAACACCTCCCCAGGGGAGCATCCAAGAGCTATCCGAACCAGATGCTTGAGCCGAGTCAACTGGTATTGATCCAAGCTCTTCCTGGGTGACCGAACATCTCACCCTATCTCTAAGGGCAACCCGGTCTCAGTGAAATGCGTACATATTCCACGACTTTGGAAATACCGTCCATAATATACGAGAAACACGATTTTTAAAAAGTTAAGATTTTTTTTATGCACGGTCATGAATGTGTTTAAATGTCTTTTTCACATTTGACACATCCCCTGGTGGACACGTGAGCATCAGAGACAGCCGCACAAACGTACAATTTGCTTTTAGAACCGTAACCAGCATTTTCAAATGTGCCAGAGGTTGTCTGACCACGTGATCAAAACAAAACCTACAAAGTGTGCATATGATACGCCGTTGCAGCCCATTCTGAACAACAGCGTATCATATGCACGCAAAAAACCGTGTTTTGCGTATATTATGCATGGTATTTCCAAGGTCTGAAGTCGTGGAATATATGCACATTTCACTGAGACCGGGTTGCTGAGGGAGTGCCCAGCCACCCAAGAGAGGAAACTCATTTCAGCCGCTTGTATTCAGGACCTTATAAATTTTGGTCATGACCCAGAGCTCATGACCATAGCCGGTGCAACAAGGTCGGTGCAATATGGTTTGAGTGACAGTTGAAGCCGGGAGCCTCGGCGGCCCAAACTCTGGTCATGGAACCTGGCTTTTGGGACATGGAACATCCACCCATCCCTTTTCTAAACCCTTTGGACAGATTGCTAGTTGCAGAACAACACAATCACACACTCATATTTACACGTAGGGACAATTTGGGAAATTTACCAAATAACCTACAAAGAATGTCTTTGGATTGTGGAAAAAAATGCACGCATGCATAAAGAGAAGACGCAAACTCCACATTGAAAGATCCAGACCAGGATTCAAACCAAAAACTTCTCACTGTGTGGCAAGAATGCCAATCACTGTACCACTATGCAGCCAGTGACAACAGTCTATCAAAGCCAAATAAAAAAGAAAAAAAAAACTCACCAAATTACCAAGAAACGAAAAGAAACAACATTCAACATAAACTCCCATGATGCACCCTGCCGGCAAGCTGCCTAACAGTGAACAAGGTTGCCACAGATATTGTCGTTTTCACATTTTTCCTTGGCTTGAAGTCAGATTAAACAGAAACAAACAGAATTCTTCTCATGCACACGCATATGCTAGAACTCATATTTCTAAAATACTTTATTTGAAGGATGAATCGTCTACCTGCTCAAAAATACAAATTCCAGATTAAAACACTTAACAACACTCTCACGCACCAATCGGGATCATCATACAGACACCATGCTGCTGCTGGTTGGCTCATAATTCTAGGATGTGTGACAGCTGATGCCAAATATGTGTACAGACTTTTTCCCCAAAGACAAAGTTCAGCTGCATGGAAGCAGATCAAGAAGATTCTTTTCCTCAAAGGGCTCAGAGCTGGAGCTTTTGAAAGCGGCAAATGTTGATGTGTGTGAAGTTTTCTTACCGCTCCATCGTAAATACTTCAGCTAATGCCACATTTTTGAGGACAAAATGAGACACGGAGAACCATTTTTACATAGGCGTTATTAATGAAGCACCGCAGTGCAGCTGCATTCTTATTTTTTATATCTGCATTCAAGCACGCATGCTGAACGCAGGTCCCATGTGCTGCACGAGCCTATAGGTAGCCTCCAGTATGTTTTACAGGATAGTTGCCCAGCTGAGACAAAAGAGTCTGTTATGCTAGAAGCTTATTTTTGATTCTTAATTTTTTTTTTCAGTGAATCAGTATTAATTGTAGCTTTTTTTGCATTTGCTTTTTTTTTTTTAAACAATTTTTTATCACTAAGGAAATGAATTAAATTCTGCAAATATGATCTGAAACTGTCATAAAATAAGATTAAAGAACAGAAAAAAACTGAAAAAATCCTTAAACAGTGAATAGAACCAAAGAATAACTTGACATATCGAGCTGCAGAAAAGCTCCAGACAGGGGGGTAATTGGTTTCTTTGGGACATGTGGCCTGGTGTCAAATGAAAGGTTAAGGGAAGCCATCGTCCGTGCACCTCCCCAGACAGCGGCGCGGATGTCAGTTTAATAAGGCCCATCTTCCATTCACATCAACTGTATTTTTTCATTAACGTTGGCATTGTTGGATATTGATTAATTAATTATTTTCCCTTTGAAAGTTTTCTTTTTATTTGAGCAGAAGTATTTGAAGTCATTTCATGAACAAAAAAATCAAAAGGAAACAGCATAAAAGTATTATGTAGACGGAGTCATAGGGCAACCAAGTGGAGGAAAACAATTACACAGAAATAATACACAAACAAAACAATTCTCTAAAACTGAAGACTTCTCACAGCTTTTTTTCCATGTCATTTCTGCTTTTGGTGTGTCTGCAAGAATGCACACACACTTCTCTTTCATTCACCTCATAGTCTGAATGAAAGAGATGAAAGCTGTATTTGATATGGAGCCCTTTGTTTAAACGCAACTCTTCATTTTCTTTGTCAAGAGGAATTCAGATTGCGATCCACTGGCTCTGTCAGTCATTCTTTAAGCCCAGAGGGGAACAGTCTGTCTTCATCACCCGGGCCTTCCATCCACTGCTGTCCTTTTGTTTCAGACTCTATTCATAGAGCGTGAAAAGCGAGCTGTGTCGCTCACTTTTCTCTTTCCACTTTAATCTTGTTTTACTGTCTTGATTAACTTGTCATGTACAGGGCTGTGTCCCCTTAAAGCCCATTCTTCCCCTTTGCGTAGTAATTTTCTGAATGGATACCTCTTGCATACCTACACACATTGCCCTGGGGGGTGGAGGCCACAGGAGTGGATCTCCTGTCTGTTATCGTCAAATTAATCAATATATGCTCCTGCCTAACACAGGAGGCATGCAAAAAGATCTTTGTGTGTGTTTGCATGCAAGTGTGCCTTTCTTTGCACGGTTGCACTACATGCCTGCGTGAGCCATGTACAGTATCTGCTCCCAGAGTACTTAGCCAGAGGAGCTGTCTGCTGTTTGAATAAGGGCAGTCAGTCACCGGCACTAAGGAGAACATTCATCACAGCTTACACCTGTTTCTGCCAGCTAAAGTGAACAAGCTGGGAAGGCTGCGGCATCACATCACTCTGCGCTCCCTTCAAACTGTTCCCGCCGTGGCAACCCACACATATTGTTTCTGATGTTTTCCACATTACCCCTCCGCGATGGCGTTGCTATTTATAGGTCAATAACTATAAAGGCTAACCTCTCTCAGCAGTGTGACAGGGAGCCAACAAAAGAGTAAATGGTTGTTTTTAGCATGCTGGAGTCACCAAAGCACCTGCTCCTGCATGGAGGATGAACATCAAACAGCACGGTAGCGTCATCAGCCATGACGGTTATCCTATTGTGGAAAGAAAGTGGGTTGTGACCTCACACGTGGACGGCAATGTTATCTCACCGCTGTAGGAACAGAAGGTATGGATGCTGCCTGCTCTTTCATGTGGGAAGGCTATAGGTGCCTTAAGCCACGCTTCATCTCTTTCTAATATGAAAGCAGAGTTTTAATCGTGCTGTTAGGCAGCCTGTGATGTATGAGGATCAGAGGCCACACCTTACAGCTGAAAGCAAAACTTCCTTTCATGCTGCGCCACGCAGCTTTGCTGTAATCAGACACAGATGCTCAGTGGATTCGGGCCTTTTTGCTTTCATATGTGTTGAATGACTCTGACTATTTCATGCACCTTACTTTGGTGAGCATTTGCGTAAAAGTGTATTGATGGGATGCTGGGATTATTAAAGAGATCGATAAGACGACGTCTGTGTCACCGCTTCGGCTTTTAATATTACTTTCTTATCTTCTTTGTGCCCCTGTTGTCCGCCAGAATGCAGACAAAAGCCTCTCCACTCCTCCACCATGCACAACGCATTCACAACTTTATCGATTTCCTATGAATTTTGAAGGAAACAGGAAGAACACAAGCTTTAATATTTCCTACCTTCTGGAACACCTGGTCCGGGTTGCTAGGTAACTCCTCGCACAGCAGTGTTTGATGCAGCTGCATGCTCTTTGCAAATGGCTTTGATCCTCAGCAACCTGACAGACTCTCCACAGTGTTACTTTCCCCTGGTAGTTTTGACACCTCATCACACCGCGGAAACTAAAACGTATTTGAAAGCTCCTGACTGAAATGGCATACCCACCTTGTTAGGCAAAGAACAAAAAGAAGACTGCTCAGAAAAGTTAAGATTTAAACTTTTCTTCATTTAAAGCACCAGAAGACAAAGCGGGGAAATTCTTTTCAAGTCTTGAAGCAAATTGGATTCTGTTCAAGAGAATTCACCTGACTAGAGCTACAATGTGAAAGAACTCTTTTGCAAGAATCAACTGAAATGTAGTTGTATAAATTAAGCATTATTTTATAAATGTAGCAAATGAAGACCTAATTAAAACTATATTCCACTGTATTATCAAAACTCTTCATTGTATTTTGCATACAGTTCCTCTCCAGCTATACTTTTTCTATTGTGAAATTGTTACCAATAACTTTTATTTACTATTATTAAGTTTTTAGTCAAATTAAAACGTCTGCATCATTTTTTAAGACATATTTTCTGCAGAGCAGCAGGAGTTCATTAAAAATTAGCCTCCGAGTTGTAGATGGAACTGCTGGTGCAGAAGTAAGCCTCCCCTGATATCCCGTCATCCCTTTGTTTACACTCTTTGCCACTCTTAAAATCCAGGGCTAACATTGACATAGGCCAAAAAAAGAGATGAACAATATCGGAGCTATCCAGTTGTACAATTTTGAATCAGGTGTACATAAAGATGTACAAAGATTTATTTGTCGGCAACTAGATGTATCAGAATTAGAAGGGAGCAGGAAAACTTTGCCCATCGGAGTTGCTTCATCACAAAAACAAGCTTTTTTCAAGACACTGGTTTTTATCTGCTGCTGATCCTTTATGATTTGACTAAAGGAATACTCAAAAATGCAGTTTTAATCATAAATTATTTCATATGTTTTTACATAATGAGAAAAATGTTGCAAGAACATGCGAAAAACACCAAAACTTCCTTGGAGGTGGTCTTTAAGAAAAGTATAATTTGCCTCATGTTGCCAAAAAAAAAAAAGAGTTGAAACTTACATTGATTATAAGGTTGAGATTATGCGTATAAATGTGAAATGTGCTGGTCCTAAAGATTTATGCTTGAAGTAAGCGCGGCAGCTACATTGAAAGAACAACCTGGATGTGGCCAAGGTAAGACATGATTAGCTCAAGGAAAGCTTGAAGGAGCAAAAATGGAAAACCAAAATAAATAAAAAACTTAGCATAATCCAGCCTTACACTTGTTCAGGGGGTTGATATTTTACACATTTATTTTTCATTTTTCTCTGAAAGCATAATTTCACTAAAATAGAGCTTACTGAATGGCAGATAGGCATTAGGTTGTTACCTTAAGCACCTCTATGAGAGGTTAACCCATGCAAGTGCTGCAGGTTTTTAAGTTGTCCTGGCCCATCAAGGGTTGTAGACAGGAGCAGTCACATCTTAAGCAGAGCAAAGGTGTGTCTTGCAGCTTTCATGTTTTTCAAGAGGCATCTTAAAAATGGAGAGTACCATTGTTGTGCGTGTGGTAAGTGCATTTTGAAGTATCAGCAAGCACATGGTAAGTTACATGCACGGGTGATGCTGGCATACAGTGCTCTTACCCTGCATTCTAGTCTTTGGTGGGATGCGTGCTCTGGCTCCTTACTGACTATGCACAAATGCAGGTAAAACAAAAGTGCCCGCAGGATGCCATGCTAAGTAAGCTTTGATCATGTAATATCCTAAATTCTAACAGTCAGGCTGCACAAAAGGCACGTGCACTCATGTAAAAAGTGGCATACTTGCACATTTATGTTAGGTATAGAGGTTAGAAAAACTAAAAATGTGCCTGCACTACACCTACTTCACCCTTATGTGCTTTACAAGTCTTCACTATCGCCTGTACAATATCCATAAGAAAAAAAAATACGTGAACATTTTCATTCTGCGGGCTCAAGAGTTGTGCCCTGTATGGATTCGCCCTCCTGTAAGGGCAGTTGTGAATGAGACATTGAGAACTACTGACAGGCTAGTTCATCCCACGTTTTAGCCAAGATTTGAGACGGGTCAAAGATTTGATCCAATCATGAATCTTAGACGGCGACAACCACAGAAGTGAAACACTGCTTTAAGATGACCCATTTATCCGTCCATCTTCTTCCCCTCATCCAGGGCCGGGTTAGAGGGGAAGCAGCCGAAGCAAGGATACCCAGATTTCCCTGTTTCCAGCCACTTTCTCCAGCTCTAAACCCAGCAAATATACTAGCCTCTAACCAGTGGGACATGCCCGGAACACCTCCCCAGTGAGGCATCCAAGAGGCATCCGAACCAGATGCCTGTGCCACCTCACCTGGCTCCTCTTGATGTGGAACAGATGAAAATGGAGCACTAATTATACAGAGAAACAAAACTCAAATTGGAATATCACAAACCTGGCATGAATTGGTGCAAACGTGTTAGTAAAAGACCCATTGATTTTAGTGGAAGGAGGGTTTGGGTATTTTAGCGTTAAACCTTTTTGCATCATTTAGTTATTGGATCCATGCAGAGTGAAAGTAAAGTCTTTTTTATGACTCTTCGAGTATTTCCCATAGTCTTTGTGAGGTAAAATGCATTGTCACTTTACTTGTCACAAGATTTTATTTTGAAGTTTATAAACACAGAAAGTTTTTCTTAACATTGAAAATTGATTAAAATTAATTATTATCAGTGAAGCAGAAATAAATAATTAAATTGAGGGATGAAAGCAAAAGAAAATGTTTCATTCCCAGTAAAAAAAAAACGAAAATAAATTCCAGTTCAGACTATTTTTTTTACCACAAAGAATGTTGTGGTCTCCAATTATGTGAATGCTTCTTAAAAAAAAAAAAAAAGCAACTTCCAAGCCACTAATGGGCAAATAATGTGAAACAAAGTGAGTCCATGCCTGTGGTCTGTGATTGGACACCCTTGTTTAGTTGCAATTTGAATTGAAACAATGCATTGACCTTATATAATGTGGACCTCAAAATATACACCTTAAATTGATGGTTTTAGATTGATTATTCATTAATAATTGTTAGGTAATTGCTTCAAATGGTTTAATATTCTTTCACATTTCTATATTGACCATTTTTCTGACATATTCTGGTCTTACTTGGATGTTTAATTATATCAAGTAAACGCCAAAGCTTGTCACCATTTGGTCATCTTCAGCTGATGTGGTCAGCATTTAGAATTGGCTGCAGGAGGCCACGCAGATCAAGAGACAGAAATGAGATGAGCTGAGGCTGGCCCTGCACACAAGTGCATTTGAAGTTGTGTGAGGTTATTACAGGTTTGATTATTGGGTTCCTCAGGGCAATTGGCTCAAATGAGGGCTGACAGCTTTGGAGGGCAGCAAACAGCTGGAGAGCTCATCTCTGCCAGCAGCCATATTAAGACCATTCCCCTCCCAGGTGTCTCAGCTGCTATGATCTGTGATTAAGGCATAACTAATGAAGAGCTGATGAAAGTAATCAGGTGCCACCGCATCTGCAGATGCTTTCAAGATGCTGGATCTGTGCCATCGGAGCTTTAAAAAAAAACAAAAGTAAAGCTTTAAGTGAGGAAATTTCTGAAAAAGGTGGAAACTAAAATTGTAATTTGTTATTTACCAGCTGCTAATATTAGTTTGTACCATAAACGACTTATCACAACACCGTGCTCATCTGTCATCAGCATTTACACGACCGCCAGTCTACTTTAATACAGCATCAAACAAGTATCACTCAACTTCACCTCTTCATGTCTGTAACTTAGCAACCAATTACCCAACTGGAAGCTGGGAAATTCAGGCTGAGCAGAGAAAACACATTGAAGGCACAGTCTGTCATCTATTACCATCTATTCATTAAATCAGATGATAATCTAAGCAACAGCCTATAACAAAATTATGGCTTTTTGTTGAGGAGGAGTTAGCGTTGGCTCGGATCCAGGTGCAGCATTTTTGAGTTTCATTTACTGCGAAACGATGTCGAAGCCTGCTGGAAATGAATTGACATAATTTCTTCTTAGTGCAAAATGTGTGAGAAAGTACTCACTGCGGCAAAATAAAATCTGGTCCGATGCTATGCACAGCGGCAGCACAGGGACCCCTGATATTCATGTAATTGCATTTCATAATGGTTATTTTCTATGGCCTCTCTCTCACAGTATGCTGGATAATTAAGAGCTGTGCAGAAAAGGAAGTGGTAAGATGTTTGCCAAGTTCAAAAGACGTGTGACCGTACCTCCGCTTGTGTAATCTGCGCACGTTCTGCCGTTCAGCGGGCAGGAAGTCCGCACACACCGATGATAACAGTGGGTTTCATTCATCATTTAATTCTTCTGAGATGTTTCACCTGTCATGCTGGCATTGAACAAGAATAAATGATGGATTACAGAATTCAATTAGCCAACAGTGCCTCTCACCAAGGCTTGTTAAGCCATTTGCAGCGCTAAGGTTGTAAAAGTCTGGATCAGGAGCTCTGGCTTTTTCTCCAGTCCTGCTTGTGGTCTATGCCGCTGTTGACAAACACTACATCACTGCTGAGGACATGAGGAAGAATTGCATCTCAAGGCTGTTTCTATGCAATATTCATTGTCATCTGAGGAACAAGGCAGCCTCAAGTTTTAGATCAAAAGCATTCCTATTCAGCAACAAGGGAAAGCACTTGAGTGCGGAGGAGGAATTCACAAACCGCCTCGGTCTGTCTTTCAGATTTCATTCTTCAATCGGACCTTTGCCACCGAAGGCCCTCGTGCTCAAGCAGACGCTAAAACTAACTGCAATTTCTATAGGTGTTAACAAAATTTTTTCTGTTTTTTTGACATGTGATGAAATGAGCAAGATGAAAGACATCGCTTAATAAAACTATTATAAATGAGAAAAGACAGAGGCACAAGCTTAACGACTGCCTCTGCAAAAGCAAATGTGATCCCTGACAAGTAATTACCGTTTATGAAAAGGACTGATTTTATCCTGTGAACACAGATACGATGGCACTCGCACATGCCTCCCTCCTCAGATACACAAGCTTCAATGCAATGAGAAGCTGTAATTTTGCAACCATCCTTTTTAGTCATTCACTTAAAACCTTTCATTTTTTTGTTATAGTCATCTATCAACATTTCCAAAAAAATAAAAAAATCCATCTTTTTTATGCCTCTAGCTCACAACACAGATATCTTAATTTAGGTTTAAATTGCTTTCTCTTTTACACTTATAAGCTAAATCCATTTACATGACGAGTGTTCCACGACAAATGGAGGATCTTATCTTCAGAGCAGTAGCTCCACACATAGACCCTCTGTCACAATATAGCCCCTTTGTAAAGTCTAGATCAAATGTCAGATTTCACATTTTCTGCTCTCGAGAATTCCTTTGCAGGACTCCACACAGTAGACTCGATAGTCTAATTTTAGACTCAATACATTTCATGGGCAACCGGATTTTCAATTTTTTTTTTTTTTTTTTTTTTATCCCACATGTGCTTTACTGATGTATTGGAGCCCAACCAGTTAATTAAATATCCATTCATAATTTCCTTTGCTGCTGCAGATAGCCACTCTGTTATTTGTTTTGTTAGCTCTGCTGCCAAACAGCACAAAGATGGAGCCGTTGCAATATATAAAACTGTGGTTATGGACTGCACATCATATAGTCTTCCTTGTGTTAGTTATTGCATTTGCCAAGAAACAGTTTTTCTTAAGAGAAACAGTAGAAATAGTGTTACAATTATGACAATTTAGCTTAAAACTTTTTGTTTTAGTCAACAGAAGTAACAAATGTTGCAATTCTCCAAATACTGGTTTCAAAGCAAAACAACTAATTTTCACTTACACATTAAGGAGTCTTTTTGTTTTTTATTTCACATAAGAACATTCAAGAAAACTAAATGGAAATGCTAGAAAATGTTTCACACCTTTAATGCTGTTAAATCTATAATATGAAGAACAAATTGACTTCCTGTTTGAGACAAATTTAAAAATATAAGTAACTGGGGTCAAGTCAGTTCTCCATTTACTTAAATGCAAACCAGATTACACTGGAAAGTGCTTTTGGTGGTAAAGCTGAACAAATTCATCCCACTTTTTTTAACCTTTTAAGAGTCTTTGACCAACTGCATGGAGATCATAAATTGGGTAACATTCCCACAAAGCTAATTTTGGATAACTGTGGCCCAGTGACTATGTTTAGAGTGTTAGATCAAATAATAGCTCAAGTCTTTTAGCAAAAAAAAAAAAAAAAAAAAAAAAAACAATTGTAAGACCAATCAAATGACTCCAGTGTTAGTCTTTAAAAAAAAAAAAAAAAGTTAGTTTGGGGTATTTTTAAAATGTTCTTGCACAATTTTTCTCATGATGGAGCTAATATATACTTAAAACTGCATTTATGAGTATTTCTTTATTCAAATTACAATAAATCAGGGGCAAATGAAAAATATGTTTTTTGACTAAGCTTTCAGCTGTGAGGCAGCAAGTGAAACAGTCAGGCAGAAGTCTTTCCGCTCTGCTCCATTCTGATAATCCCATTTTTAGACAAATTAACGTCTTATTTTCTGATATCGGACTTAAAATTGTATGACTGGATAATTCTAATAGTGCTAACCATTTTTTAGTATAAACTAGGGGTCTGCAACCTGCCGCTCCAGAGCCACAAGTGCTACCTCCCCATTGTTGCTTTTTATTTAAGAAGAATACAAATGTTTCTAAATATTGAAAAGTAACTATAAAGTAAGAAGTGAGAAAGTAGTAAAGGGGGGGGGGGGGGGAAACTGACTCATACTTTAATTAATTTAAATACAATTGAAGGACAGTGTGTATCACAAGTTGAACTACAACATTGACATATTTTTGTGTGTCCTGTAGCCTACTAGGAAAAATCAATGGATGTCAACAAGCACAACCGGTATTAAGGTGCACCAGATCATTATGTAAATTTTCTATTTTTGAAAAAAACAAGGAATAATAAGTGTGTTCGAAAAATATGACAGGAGTCACTTAATTAGCTTGGATTTCATTTTGGTTTGTTAGATCTACATTTCTGGCAGAGATGGACCAGCAACATTGAAATTATTTTTATTATTTTTTTATTTAACCAAAATGAACAACAGTTAATTTATGTTTATCATAATAATAACAATAGCATAAATATAAATCATTTTTTTTAATTGTTAAGGGTGCATGAAGACTTTGTGGGTCCCACTGGGCTGTAGTCAGTGAGAAATCAACCCAAATGGTTCTTTTTAGAGTTTAAGGCCACAGACCCCTGGTAGAAACAAATGGGTGATGAGATATCAGTGGAGGCTTACATCTGTGGCAACTCTGAGGCGTGTTTTTGATGAATTCCTGCTGCGCTGCACAAACCTTGCCCTAGAAAATGACTGTTTTTTTTTTTTTTTTTTTTTTAAGTTTGTCCAAAATTGGCAAAGACACATTTCCAATCAAATTAATTAAATAAATTAAATTAATTAAATTTAGATCTAGCAGATTTCACAGAAACAAGTGGAAGACTGATACATTTTTAAAACTGTATGAAAAAATGCATACAGTTGTTGTTTCATACTTTAACTGGATGATTAAACATGAACCTCTCAGATACTTTCTGAGGTCCTAAGGAGTCGGGTGGTATATTTATGGATATCTGAGTCCATGAGGGACATCACATCATGGGTAACAGTCAAAGCACAGCATGTACCCGGCAACTGCAAACTCATCTAATAATCCTGAAAATCTTTGACAGCCTGACAAGTGCACTTCAACACCAGAAACATGAAAAAAAGTGTTACAAAGTCACAGTGGATTTACAGTACCTGCTTCATAACCTTTACAGATAAGTATCTGTTTCTCTTTTGTTAAGATGTATATCAAAATGGGCAAATTGACATATTCCCCCACTCAATATCATCACGTTTAACAAATATGGCACATTTCAGAGTGGATTATTGTCATGCAAATTAGTCATTTGCTTGGCTTTTTTTTTTTGAGATTAACAGAAAATTCTTGAGACTTTCTTTTTGTTGACACTGGAATTTACCAACATTTGCTCTACTTTCTACTGTAACTATGTCAAATATAGTGAAATCTTTTATAGTGTACAATACCGACTGGCTGAATGGATGCATCATCATCTCACTTTATGTGTTTACTCCCATAGATCTTGCACTTGACTGAATCGTGAGAAGCAAACCGTTGTTGCATCTCACTTGCTTTTGTCTAGAGAGTTCCTTCTTTGAGCTTGTGCTCCTCTTTGAAGGGTTGTCCCATCGAGACTCCACATATGTGGAAAGCATAAAGTACCGCCATGGCAGAATAAAAGAGCTAATATAGGCTTGTATGCAATGAAATGAGACACAGATATCAGCAATGGCATCTCCCAATGAAAGCAAATAATTTGAAATTTGCAGCGTCCTCTCGTGAAAGCAAACGGCAGGGTTGCCAGGCAATCGGCTCTCCAAGCATTGGCGGCTGCAGTAAAAGCATGCATGAGCCAAAGGGACAAAGACCGTTTTGACAGTGCTTGCCCAGAGCTGGATTTACAAAGCAAGCAAACAGCTGATTGCATCAGATGAGGGGCTGGTTGTGTGAAATCTATGCACAAGGCAGGCTGCTTCCTTTGCCCTTTAAAACATACGGGAAGAATGGAAATCTACATCACAAGCAACATCTTTTTTAAACCAGAATAACAGCCTTAAGAAAACATATAAATCTGGTAGCATAAACCTCAGCTGGGAGCAGGTACACAGGCTGTAAGCTGACTCTTCATGAAAGTCAAACATTATCTTGGCACACCAGAAAATCCAACAACAGGACAAGCAGGAGATAACACAGGCAGATCTGCTCCCACCAATACTTTAAAAAAGAAATAATATTTGGCTATCTACCGATAATGACAAATCTCTCAACTGCGATAACACTAAACTGTGTCACCAGCATGTTCCTCTTACTCCACTGCTCAAATATCCTTATGCTTAAAACTGGGAATTAAAAAGAAATGTGACGGTTGTACCAAATTGCTAATAAAGATAAATAACGTAAAGCTGCAGATTGTTTAAAAATGTTATAAAATTTGATAGAGTCTGATGACAGGAAGTCCAGATGGTCCGGAGCTGTTTTATTGTCCTGGGTCAAATAAGTGGTGCTAACATAAACCAAGTTTCTATGACAGCAAATTGACCATAAACAATAATTAGGATGAATCTACCCCTATTTCTTTGTACCACTCTGACCTTCTCTGTTCATTAAAGCACCCAAAATAATTTTTTATTAAAAGGGCCATACCATGAAAAAACAGCTTTTTGGGTTTTAAGTGTATTATACTGTTCATTCCTCACTATAAAGAACCCTGAAGCAATATTTTGATTCAATCACGCATTTCTGAGTAATCCTCTAAAAACCTGCGCTGTCAGCAGCAGCCCCTCCCATACCCAGAAAAACGAGCGGGTCCTCACGATCTGACGGAACATAAGAAACAGCCCCTCTCAGGAAAAGTCTGATCTTTAAGCACCGCCCCCAGTCTAACACCAACACTCAATTTCTCCATGGAGCTAGCAGTGATCAGCAAAAAAAAAATTGATGTTAGAGGAATAGTATGTCTTTCAGTTGTGTCCTGTCTTCAATAAACCCCAGCTCAAACAGGTGTTTGTTACTTTAGACAGGGCTACTATTACAACAGATCATGTTTGGAGAAGGACTTTAAAATACTTGTAAAATCTGACAGGTTTCCAGGTGTACATCCTCCTTAACCCAGACACTAATAATCCAACAATTTTCAAGCAAATTAAAAAAAAAAAAAAAAAACAAGATCATTCTTTGGAAATTATTTTTTTGGAATTTTACAAAAATCTAGTGTGTTTTCTAATCCGGCATGATGAATAATAAATAAATTATTGATTGAGATTAAACTAATGAATTAAATGGCTGTAAGCACTTATATAATTAGAAAGTATCTACTCGAATAATTAACCTCTTTCTAAGTTCAACTTTGATGTATGTTTGCCCCCGAGAGACATAGCAGTCAAAAAGTATTATCAGAAAAAAAAATAAAAAAATAAAACTCTTGTTTTCTGATTGTGGCATCATCCTAACCAATTTGATATAGATAAAAAGTAACTTGACAAACTGTTCTTTTTTTTATTATTATTGTAGAAATATGTTAGTGTGGGCTGTCAAAGACAAAGATATATTTTCAAAAACGCTTGAGTGAAAGGTATGAGCTTAACAGAAGTCTGTGTTTCAGTGTAAATGTAGTCCATCCCTGCGGGTCTGAGCTGAGATAAAGGCGGTGGGATTCAAGCCAAAATTCCAGGAACTGCCACAGGCGTTGAAACGGATATGTGTAAAGGTGCTGCTGGAGATGACAGATTTGTCTAATTTCTAAATATTTTATGATGTCTGCACATCCAAAACAACAAATCTTAGGTAAGTTGCAGGATCTCTGAGCCATAGTAGCTTTAGCTATCAATAAAAGATGACTTATCACGAGGAGTGTTCCAGAAAAAGCTTAGCTACAAGGGGAAGGAGTGGTGAGCAAAAACAACGATACGGGGCAGCAGGCCAAGTTGCACTGAGGGAATTTGCTTCTCTACAAGCACAATGAAAAAGATGGGGACTGAGCTGGTGTTTGACATGTCTTTGAGCGAGGCAGGTTAAAGCTCTCTCTTTAAATGGATCACAACCTAATGCAAACAGGTCTGTCAGTGGAGAGGGGGGGATGGGATTTAGCTGTCATGGTGAAAGCAGGCTGAGGGCTGAACTGAGGCTATGTGGTCAAGAGAGGCCAGCCAAACTTGTCCAACATTTCACCACAACCAGATGTAGCTTTTTGTGCATCACCACTTTCAATCCCAAGACAGACAGCTGGGGTGTTCAGCAGGTTGGACAAAAACATTACAGCTCTTGTGCGGGAATTTCTTTTCATGTGTAGTAAAAGGGTTACCCATAGTT
Organism: Oryzias javanicus; assembly: GCA_003999625.1. Classification (NCBI taxonomy): domain Eukaryota; kingdom Metazoa; phylum Chordata; class Actinopteri; order Beloniformes; family Adrianichthyidae; genus Oryzias; species Oryzias javanicus. The sequence goes on from CM012446.1 coordinate 10,898,680, forward strand.
TTTTGGACACTTGCCAGATTACCTTTGCACAGATCTGACAGATTGCAGCAGTTTAAGTGCCAATCTGAGCACACACTGCTACAAAATGCCTAAACATGGTTGTCTGGGGAGGCATGGTAAAGGACACTGCAGCAATCCACTAAATGTGAAATATCTGCATAAAAAACAGATACACGTCTGGACTAAAGCTGTTTTAAATCAAGGTTATAGTGTCCTTCATACATAAGTTTGTAATAAACCATCTTGCTTTTTTGGACTGACTGGACTCGCACAATTTTGAATGTCAAAAAAAGAACAGTTTGAAAAAAATGTTGTCAGGAGCAAAAAACTGTTGATGCTCCAATCATATTATGCTCTACGGTTTTTCGAAAGCATTTCCAGTGGATTTTTAATTAACATAATGCTGATATTAGCCAAAAAATAGTTGTTTTCTTGGACATAATTTCTGTGGAGCTGCAATAGTTCATCAGCAGCTGTCTACACTCTCTACCACTAGCTTAGAGCCCCTCACACCCCTGACATAATATTAGCGGTGCAATAAATATGTCATACAGTTGTGACCAGGAAAACAGAGATGCACATGGATCTATTTTGACTTGTTTCCACTGAGCGGTCTAAACCAGACTGGTACTTCGAGTATGTTTAATATAAAATGGACCCATTAAGCAGGACCGAGTCATATCGTTTTTGGTCCCCTGTTGGTTGTAGGTCCATGGAGAAATGGGATGGCCAAGTTAGGGCGGAATTGGATTAGAGGATTTTTACGACAACAGAAAAAAATCCGACCAGCGCCAACGTTTCTAAACATTCAGTTGTTGTATTTAAGCTAATTGCATATAATATTAAATTCTTTACAAATACCAGAGCCCAAATATGAAAAAGGGGAGCTGATGCACGGCCTCCACTACTGTTGTCAAACCTTTCGCTGTAGTCTTACAGCTACGACACACAGCTAAGACATCGGCCTGCACACCTCTGATGGTAGGGCTGAGCGATATTGAGCATTTGGGTATCAATCCGATACAGATCCAACACTGCTCAAAATCGCGATATCGACGCCCACATGTTGTGGATGCAACATGAACCTGAAAATCTCAATTGATTTCAATCGCTGCAAATGTTTTTTTGTAAGAGTCTGTTTTTTAATTACTTGATAAACATAAAAGCCGAAGGAAGACAATATTTTCAATCAATTAGAAAATAGTTTATTAAAAGCTAGGTCATTTTTTTGCAGTTACAGAAAAGTTTCAAACAAGAGTGAAAACAAAGATATCTGTGGGCTGGTATCGATCCCATACTAACTTGAGATCGACACTATCAATATTTAGGATTGATCCGTCCAGTACCGGCCCAGTATAGGGCTGCACGGTGGCGCAGTGCCTCACAGACAGCAAGAAGGCCCCAGTTCAAATCCTGGCTGGGGGATCAGAAACACTGTCCAAAAGCATGCTTCATTGGTTAATTGGTGACTCTAAATTGCCCTTTGGTGTGAATGTGTGCGATTGAGACCCTGCAACAGACTGGCAACCTGTCCAGGGTGCACCCTGTCTTCACCCATCAGTAGCCAGGTTAGGCTTCGGCATCCCCGTGACCCCAAAAGGGACAAAGCAGCTAAGAGAATGATTGAATGAATGATCTGCCCAGCTCTACCTGATGGTCCAACACAATGGAAACACTCACTTGAGCCCAGTGGGTGGAAGTGTATGCATCAGAATGGAGTGAAGCAGTGAGTTTATGGCTTGCCACAGTTGCTTCTACATCCCACCTACAACCTTTTTACAACAGCATTTTATTTCTGCTCCTAATACTCAATGATTTGAGTAGTCACTATATAAGTCTTCCATCATGATTAAAAAAAAATACCACAAGAACATGTTAAAATCACCAAACCACAATTTTCAACAAAGTGGGTCTTTTGAAATAGAACATCCTCGTTTCAGTGCTTTGAATAGCTTTTTACATGTTTTCAGCTTTAAAAAAGATTCTGCACAAGTGCAGAAAAACTGGAATTTTTCCTTTTAAGCAACTATCAAAACCACCTCTTTACTCAATAAGCAACAAAAAGATAAATGGATTAACTGACAGTCTGTTTTTTTTTCAAGGGTCAGCCACAAGGCAGACTATTATACTTTTCCTCTAATCATGCACACAGTTTTCAGTTCAATGCTTTTGATCAATTGCATTTTTCAGCTTGTTAAGAAGCAACACTAAAAACACAAAGATTTGTCTTTTTTGGAAACAGTACCGGTTCATCCAAAGTGCAGACTTGTGGACATTAAACATTTCTCTTCCCTAACATATGCTTGGTGGAGTAACTTTCATGCACAGATGTGTTACCCATTCTCTTGGGGGTTTCCTTATATATGATGCTGATTATTAGGATGTTGCATCCTGCATGGAAACAGGTTCTGCTTCAGTTGAGAGATTTAGCCGCTGGTAGTTGTCAACCGGGCTTCTAAACAGCGTGGTGTGCATTTAAGACAAACCTTTTCTTTTTGAAAATTCTGCAGGCAGGGAATTGAAGTGAGAGTATTATTTTGACATACGGAGGAGAGTTTAAAAAAAGGAAGAAGAATCCCCCACGGGGACATCCTAAAGGGATTAATTTCACATCTTTGATTGCATTTCTAAGCAGAGAAAAAGCAGAAAGCTGACACCTTTTAAAGACTGTCTGCACCTTTTCTAAATTCAAAGTTTTGCTCCTTCTGGGAACTCATCCATGTGATATTTTTTTTTTCATTTTTCACGTATATTTCACATATTTCTTTAAATACAGGAAATCACAAATGTTCTTCTGATATATATGTTTCGTACTTCACTTTTGCTTAAAAAAATGTTTTTTTTTACAAAGAAAAACCTTCAGTTAGAAACTCTTTACCAAATTCCGACACTTCCAAAAGATGGAAAAAAGAGATGGAATTGAAGCAAGCATTATGGATTCCTCCTGAGTCACGCTGATGAATAAAAGGGGTGCGGAGAAACTGCAGAATGAAAGCTGGGCTCCCATACAACCTGTGAGCAGAATTAAGACCTTTTCAAAAGTCAGACTTAACTTCTGAGCGATCCCCTTTGTCTCTGCAGGCTTTGTTTATTTATGCGGCAGATGGGTGGCATAAATTGAATTGTAGACCTCATTGAAATGAACTTAACTCAATGAGCAGACACTTAGTAGGATCCATTGCTGCAAAATCACAATAGACAGATGGGTGATATTTTTCATTTTTTGGTGGCAAAGGCTCAAACCCATAATTTTCCTTGTTTGTATGAGTGCCTGACTCACTGAATAATTACTTTGATTAATAAAACCAGTCTCTGAAGGCATAATGCTTTTGGCTGAGTCTGATATGAAACATTGTGTCTCTAAAAGGGACATCTTCTTCAGTACAATGTGCTCAAGAGAATTCTCATAGCTTTTAATTTCATTATACAGCTACATGCTACACGCCACATTAATCATTGTTATTCAGAACCTTAATTTAAATTCATTTGACTCCTTCCATCTGGTTTTCAGCACCTGTTGCCTTTTTCCTCTACTTCAATTTTTTTAAACTTTTTTTCCCACAATCCACCACCTCAATCAATCTTTTAACCCACTGTCAATTCCAACTTTAAATATTTCTCTTATCCCCATTTCATCCCCATGCCAGTCTGTTGCACCATCTCCTCACACATCGCTCACTTCCTATCTCCTGTCTTCCTCTGCAAGTGAGCCCACCCTGGCAGCCTTGGCCCTCTTTAATGCATCATTTCTTCCAAGAGATATCCTTCTGCACTGACCTCTGTGCTAGCTGGCTGCCTGCCATCTCCACTCAATGGACTCATCAATCCATCTTGGTTCTTGGATGGCCTTGATTTTATTGTCTCACGCAGCCCTCTGTCATCCTGTTCATCTCTCATCCTTAGTGTCATCCTTTCAGATTTTAGCATGTCTGCATTTTCTGAGTGCGACGCCATTTGATTACATTGAGAAGAAGCGGCAGAATCCAGCTGGGACATTGTTATCGAGTCCTTGTCAGGGCAATGGGTGCAGAGCCCTGCGCGGACTGTGTTTGCAGAGTTAATTATTTAGGTGGACACGGCGTCTTCCCTGCAAAGCAATTTGTTTTTCTACTTATTAGGACTGATGATTAATTGCACCTTTTAATGCACTGACGATCTACATTAATTGATACCCACTCATACTTATCAATCTTTGTTTAGCCGGCAAACCCCAGGTACTGTATAAATACAATAACAGGGCCTTGGGGTGTTTTCCACCTCTCAGTGACAAGTTTAAAAGGATAATTACATCACTATATATTTTAGTTGGGCTGTTTTTTCTGTGTTGTTAAAAAAAAAAAAAGAATCTCATAAAAGTCTACAGAAGACTTTTACAATAATCTGTGGAGGTTTGAATGAAGAAACCACAGTCATTTGAGAAACTAGAAAATCCTGTTTTGCATTTTTACAGGTTTTATCATTACAGATTCTTGCCTTTAGAAAAGTGGCATATTCTGAGTTATTCCTCACCGACACATCACCTTGGCAACCAGCGGAAATGGGATGCTTCTATGCTATGTTGTAGAATCAAGCTTTAAATGTAAACAATTAAGCTGAGATTAATATTGAAAAAAAGAGATACACAATTTAAAAAGAAAAAAGTCTGCACTGTTATGTAACACTATTGCAGTTTACAGTTTTAATTTAGGGAAAAAAGATCTTTAAAAGGAAAACACCATGACTTTAATAAATTGTGGATTTGTATTACAATACCTATTGTTAAAGTAAAAAAATAAACCCAAGTTTCATTCTTTAAATGCTTCTAAATACTGGCCAAGTTAGCTCTGTTATCTACAAAAATGTCATTTTGCTCAATGTATGAGTCATAATTGCCCTTATGGGTGGATATGATCTGTCTGCAGGTGTGAAATGGGGAACTTTGAGGCATACAAGTGACCCGCACAACATTTTAGGATCTTACACCGCTTTCTGAGCTTGTAGAGGGAACATTTTCATTCCTATATTTCTATGGGCATTCTGCAGATGACAGATCGTAGTGAACCCTACAAACTCATGAGGGTAGGTAAAGGTGAGTACGTGGTACAAAGGCACGTCATTCACATTTCTCATTTTTTCCAATCTGCTCTAAACTTTACACATTTCACAGGGGTCCTGTTAGCACTGATCAAATTATAAGTGTGTGCTCATGGTGCGCCCCTTGCGTGCCTATTGCATGCTTCTGACGTGCAGCTTCACTGTTAGAAGTTAGGAAACTGGACAGAATGTAGTTTGTGTGAGTATCCTATGGGTTCCTGCGTATCACATGCCCACTCTGTTATTGCAATCAGTAAGGTGCCAGTGTGCGCACCTTGGGGACTAAAAGTGTGGTGCAGGGAACTGTCATTAGTGCGCACAGCTGTGGATCAAGGCAATGATTGAAGGGGTTGGCAGTTCAATCCCCGCTCTTCTCAGCCAAATGTTGTTGTGTCCTTGGGCAAGACACTTCACCCTCCCTGCCTCCTGTGTATGGAGCTAAATTAGGGCCAACATTATTTAATGAAACAAACTGAAAATAATACTGGTGTTTGGTAAAAAAAAATTTAAAATATCAGGAACTTTTTGCTATTCAGAAATAGAAAAAGATAGCAAACATGAAGAAACCGCTGTGTTTACTGTGAGGTTCAAGCTTACCTTACCTGCATCAGAAAAAGTTCAAGTGCAAGCGCCCTTGCCATTAGGCTATGGAAGATAACTGGAGCTCTTATAGTGTTTTGGCCATTTTATGAAAGCATAAGGACGTTTTTGATACCTTTATGTAACACAAAAAGATGCTGCTTTGAACAGGCTAGAACAGCGGTTTGGATGTGCAATTTGTACGTGATAAAACTCTTATTTTTATTCCAGTCTCAGGACAACTTCAGACTATGATAGTACAAACAATACAGGCCTTTTCTGACCGTTATCATCACAGTTCTTAGAGTCAGTGAATACACCAGGACTGAGGTTGTCCCTCATCAATTTTGATTGGTCCTTTGAGTTAGCCCCGCCCCAACGTGCCCAAAAGTTTTGAAACGGAAATGATCAGATTCTAAAAGGAAAAAAAAAAAAAGTTGAAAGTGAAAAACAGATTTGAAACTAAAAAAAAAAAAATTAAAATGGAAATTTTGAGTATGGAAACCTAAAAAAGGGCTGCACGGTGGTTAGCGCTCTTTTCTCACTGTATAGAAGGCCCCAGTTCAAGTCTAGGATAGGGGACCTGAAACAGAAACACCAACTGGGGTCCCCTCTGTGTGGAGTTTGCATGTTCTCCCCGTGCATGCGTGAGTTTTCACCAGGGGCTCCGGTTTCCTCCCACCACCCAAAAACAAGCTTTATAGGTTAATTGGTCACTCTACATTCTCCCTAGGTGTGATTGAGGAACCTGCAATAGACTGGGAACTTGTCCAAGGTGCATCCTGCCTTTACCCATCAGACGCCGGGTTTGGCTCCGGCACCCCCATGACTGTGAAAGGGACAACCAGCAAAGAAGATGAATGAAACCTAAAAAACAGAACATTTAAAGTTGAACATAATTAAGTTTATTTTTGAATAGCAAAAAATTTCTGACATTTTATTTTATTTTTTTCTAGACACCAATATTTAAAAAAAAAATTGATTTATTTAGGTTTCAAATAATATTAGCTCTAATTTACCCTCATACCATTGTGGCTCCACTGGTGTGTAAATACATTTGAATGTCCCAGGGATGGTCAGAGGGGCCGCAGTCACGCCCCTATAATTCTGTGATAGCTGTGCCTGGATCAGTAGCTTACCATCACCAAGTGTAAATGAGGAGTGAATGAATAATAGATACAACTTGTAAGCAATTGGAGTGTCTCGAAAATAACCTGCACCTCCCTCAAGATGTGGCATCTCCTTTCTCCGCTGGTCCGGACAACCTTAAAACCCACAGGATTTGCAAAGGGTTGTGTCGGGAAGAGTATCTCTGCCAAACCACCTGTGCAAAGCAGTGAAATTCACTGAGGCGATCCCTGACGGGATATGATGAAAGGTGAAGAACATCCCAGGACAAGGCAAGACATTAAGAGAAAAAGAGATTTCTAAATGATTCACAACTTCAGAAGCTCTTATTCTCTGCAGATGGTCCAAACAATATTAAGTTAGCTTCTCTATAATGTGTCAAGCCTCAGTGAAATGAATTTATAACAACTATGGGATGCAGTTCAAGACATTTCTTAACATCGGAAAAATTGATGCAAATTTGCTGGATGCTAACACGATTTTTATTAAAAAACAAACATAGTTGTTGCCTTTTGTCAGGAATTGCTAATGTATTCATTTTTACCTTGATGGCATTACAGATACAAATGTAATTCAATGAAACTTCAACAAGTTTTTTCTTTTTTTTTTTTTTTTCTTAAGGGTGTATTCAAAGTGAAAACATGATTTGTTTCGGACCGAGTCCGCTTAATTTGGTCTGGATTCAGTCCTGAATCTTGCGTTTGGTCTGTATTCAGCATGGGATCTGCCAGAAATATCTGTTCTGAACCAAAATAAAACTAAACCACATGACTAAAGATCTCTTCAGTCATTGGCCAACAGTTATGGGGGCGAGTCTAAACACAAAGAGAAGGATGGAGATGCTGCGCTTTGCAAATACTTCTCAAAATAGTTTACTTATTTAAACTTTTTATTTTGCCGTTAAATTTTGAACATTTGTATGAAGTCCAGGTTCAACCGTTCTTACTGCGACTTTTGTATGGCGAGACATGCTGCAAGGCGGTAACTGAGGAGACTATGGCTGCAAGATATGCTAATCAATGTTTGTGATATATAGATAGTCGGGAAATTAGTGAGAGAAGGAATGTGGATCACGTGAAAAGATGTTTCATCCGACCACATTTTCATGAGTTGCTGTTGCATCTGCTCTATATTTGTTTGCCAGCAACCGGTTGTTTTGTTCCCGTTATTTCGCTCTTGGATGGACTGTATTCAGACTGAGGAGCTTCAGAGCGAAGTGAAGTTCAGTCCAAATTGGAAATAAACCAAGATAACCTCGAAAGATGGGTCAGAGAGCAGTTCCTGGTCTGGGACCAGGGTTCACTTGAGAATATTCAAACTTTGTTCTGGAACAAACTGCGGTTCACTTTAAGCGGACCAAATGTGTCCAGTCTGAATACATCCTTAACCACATGCTGTAGTGTAATGTATTTCTTCTTAGGAGAATGTTTTTTTGGACTTTAGAATAGAATTTATGTTCTTTAGCTAGATATTTCTATTTGGGCTTAAAGCGTTTGTTCTCATTAGGCAGGAAGTGATTCAGAACTGAGGGTCCAGGTCCACATATTCTCCCCATGTCTGTGTTTTCAAGATCCTTTAGAGGTTAGAAAACAGGAGCTTCATGATTGTGTGATTGTGTGTTTCCTGATTTATATTGAACTGACATCCCATCTAAGATACACCCCACCCCTTTCCCTGCTCTGTTAACCCCCTGTTATGACACCACAAAGAGTATAAGGAATTTCTAAATAAATAATGAAAAATAAACAGTTTCCAACCCTGAGTTGGAAGATCTTACGGAAGTGTTTTCTTTAATAAAAGCATGGTGGATTTTAAGATTATTTCTTGTGTCTTTGTGTGAACTCCACGTGTCTGCATAAATAACGTTCCTTTTCTGCCTTTCTGCTGGGTTATGTTTTATTTGCGCACAGGGCTGTCTTTATCAAAGACTATTCTACTGCACCGCTCCAGGCAAACACTTGAGCTGCACTAAGTTTACATTTCGACTGTGTTCCCGATCTCCCGGTCTGAAGTGCTCACACCTCAGGGTGAGCCGGATCTTTAGGGCCACTTGTGCTTTCCTCTCATTTGATGAAAAATGCTATTTATGATGTGATTGCTGGTGAAGAAAATCTCTGCCACTCCAAACAGGAATGAAGCAGCAGCTTTCAGTCACTTAAGTGACATTCTAAATGTCAGTCATGCTGCATCAATTCTCCAAGGCCAATAGAAGCATTCGCTCGGCACTATTAATAGAAATCCTCGGTATGTTTTGTCGCTAAACAGTCGAGCCCTTTAAATCACATTCCACTGGAATGAAAACGTTAAACTTGGTTTTGATTTTTATCTGTGCAGGAGCCGCAGATTCATCCAGGAAGGATTTTTAAAGGCACACTTGCCTAATCCTGATAGATCCGTTGCTCTTTCAACCTTCTTTTTTGTTCAATAACACTCTTTTTTTTTTATCCAGAAGGACTTCCACCTCAACGCAAACATGTCGCACCGGTCCCTTTGAACCACGCAGCGTGTTTACAGTTTTATGACTCGAGTGTTCAGTGTTTTTGTTGGCACTTTAAGAGGAAATCTCAGACAAGGACGATGCACGGCAGGCTCTTAGCACCTCTGGAAAAAAAAAGTTTTCCTTTTTTGTAGCTCACCAAAAGTCATTTCAAATGTGTTCCCTACATTTTAACACCTACTTTCTATTTGACTTCAGCCACAATTCGTCAAATATTTTGTATGAGTGAACGAAAAGTAACAAAACATGCATTTTTATATCATCTTTGATGTCTTGAGGTCGTGTTTGAAAAACGCATGAAAAAAAACAGCGCAACCACAAAATAAAAGATTACTGCGGATATGTTGCAAAGGTTTTCTAATGCAGTATATTTTCTTCCAACAAAAGCAAAATGCCATTTAATTGCTATTGCAAATGTACATCTGCGTGTCTGTGAATATCAATGAGACTGCTGGGCCTCTTGTTCTCATGGTAACACGAGCAGAAGGTGATATGCTGATTGACCTTGGGGGTGTGGACTTCCCTTTTTCCACACAAATTTAGCCGCAAGGTGACACTCCAGCAGCTACGAGGAAATGGTTTTTACCTTTTCTGATATCGAACCGTCAAACACGGTTTGTGCCGGCCCGTTCTCTCCGGCTGCACATCAAGAACTCTGTGGAACTCTTAATAGTGAGTGTAGCAGGAAAACAACTTTTACAGAAAAATGAATAAATAACTTTAAAGAATGGGAATTCTTTTCATTCACTGCACTTATATTATTATTAGATAATAACTGCAACCATTCAGGTGATCATTGTGTAATGTTTCAATTTACACAGGCGCTGCATTACAGTGATGCATGACGCAGACTTTGTTATGCCAGCAGGCCTGTGGGGGGCACTCCAGCACTTTCGCCATCATCCCTCCGTCTCTCTTTCCTCCATCTTCACTCCTTTTCCCTGCTCTCCATTTTCTGTCATCCTTTTGTTCTGCAACTCTTCCACTCCCCAGTCTTCCTCTGTCTTTCTTGAACCAGTGTGCTCTCTCCCTCTCTTACACACACACACACACCCTCTTTCGAGTTATTCCTCCTCTTGTTCCCCTCTTCCACAAATGCTGGACATCCATTTTCCTCCCTTTCATCCCTCTGTCTCTTCAGTCACTCATTTTTTGGTGCCTGTCTGCTGTTTTGTTGTGGATTTTTAATGGATTTTGAAAACTGCTCTGCCTCCTCTCCCATCCAGTCCACTTGAAATAAAATTTACACACATTGGCAACAGATAACAAAAGACATAAGTAGCTTGACCTTCTTTCTTTTGTAGCCATTTGTCATTCACTGCCCCACCGTGTTGCAGCGGGTTATAATTAGTATGCCTATCCATACAAGAGCATTATCACTTTGCTGTTTAATGGGAAGAAAAAAAAAAACAATAATTGGAGTGTAATGACACTGGACATTTGTTTTTTCCACCGGCGATAGTGGTTTTAACGTCACCTCATTAGTCACTTCACAGATTTTTTTTTTTTCATTTTTGGGAAGCACTGAATGTATAACTGGTCATCAAAATAAGCAAATAGATTCATGTGAAGCTGTCAGAAATTTGGAGAAAACTGAAGCGGAACCCCGTGATTCTGTTGCTTCCCACAATACATCTGTCTTTCTCCTCAGACAGAGCAGAAAATCCTCATCTTTTTTTTCCACTTTTTGCTCCATCCTCATATCATTTACAGATTTGCATACAATTACTCAGCCATTTAGTCTTGTTGGAACTCGGGGCTAAAACACGTCGCACCGAGTGGACGGATGTTTATCTTAAACATGTCACTGTGCACAACATATTGTTGTGTTTCTTGAGTTGTAACTGGGTTGACAGCATCTGCTGTTGCAGATTAAGTGGCAGAACAGTAAAACATTGCTCAATTCCACAAAAAAAAAAAAAAAAGAGCAGCCAGCTTTGTCTCACCTTGCTTAGTTTGTAGAAAGATGATTGATTTTTTTCCTCTATCACCTGAAATGACAGACAGGAAGCTTTGGAACTGGTTATTAATCACCAATTAGCCTTTAAATATATTAGCTCTTCAGGAAATGATTAGTAGCTGGTTGATGGCTCTTGGCCTGAAACATCTACTCCAATGATAAGCATGTTTTTAACATGTTCTTGTCTTATCATGGAGAACATTAAAACTGTGTTAATTTTTTTCAAATTGTTGTGAATCAGTAGCAGACATTACAGGTGCAAAAACTTTGTAACAGGGATGGGGTGGCGCCAACGGCAAGCCACAAGCTCCCTGCTCTGCTCCATTCTGATGCGTTGACGACTGGATTTGTTTTCAAATCCAAGCTGGCGTCTGGGTCAAAACTCTACGGTTGGATTGCTCCAATATTGTTCACCTTTTTTGTTGCACCGCTAATGTTAGTTTGAGGTTGTTGTGAGGGGCTATAAGCTAGCAGGAGAGAGTGTAAACAAAGAGATGATGGGAAAGGGGAGCAGGCTTACTCCATGTCAGTGGTACCTCCCAAAACTCAGAGGCCAATCGCTGATGAACTCCTGCCACTTTAAACTACGTCCTGGAAGTTTTTGGATTTTGTCTAAAAACTGCATAATTATAATTAAAAAATAATAATAATAGACCTAAAGATGATAAGGGTGGGAATTTAACCCTGAGATTGGGTTGTGTTAATCCTCTACCACCTGGTTAAACACAAAATCTTTAACTTTTCAACCGCACCGCTTTGGTCCTTCAAAATCTACCGGAATTATGTTGATCGTGTTAACGGTTGAAAAGTTACAGTAAATCTAAGAACATCAACACAGGATTTCTGGTGTTAAACAGCTATTTTTTAAGACAAAACTAGGGGAAAAAAAAGTTTTGCGCTTAGTTTTTAAACTTTTAAATACTTGAAATTTTACCAAAATAACATTTAATTCTTAACTCTTGAGGCTGAAGTTTGCTAAAATATAATGCATCCTCTGATATTTTTTTCCAGAGTGAGAGTTTGTATCACTAAGTGATTGTGAGTTGCATGCGAGCGCAACCATTTACAGGATGTACACCCATCAAATAACTGAGCATTTCTCTCCCATTGTGGGAAAAACGATCACTTTGTTGTGTTCGCTGGCTCCCCTGAGACCCAGCTCACTGCTCTCTCTGAGCAATCAGCTGCTTTGTGCCAGTGAATCCTCTTTAAAGGAGCATTATAATGTCAAGATGTTCTCTAGTAACAGTTCCCTGGTTTTAGAGGTCAGCTCTGATAAATTTAGGTTGCACTCGAGGGTTTAAATAAAAAAAAGAAAAAAAAAACGATATTGTTCTGCCAAAGAAACTGCTTTTCTGCTTCCCAGAAATATCTAATGTTCAAAAACCAAAATCAAAAATGGTGTCCAGTGAGATGAATAAAACATAATAAATGTTAACAACAGAAGGCAGTGGTTAAATTCAACCTCTAACTGTGAGCTGCACTTTAATTAGACCTGATGTTTTCAGATTAGCAGCACTTTTTTCTAATGCAGAAAGTCTGGTCTTTGAGGGAAAAAAAAAAAAGTTTTCTATGACAAAGAAAATGTCAATTTATTGCGTAAAACATGCACTATTATAGGAGACTTCAATGATCTTGTTATATTGTGGGATTTTAATTTGCGTGTCATCAGAGCTTGCTTTGGCTGAGCAGGTGTTTCTTACAGATGGACCAGATGTAGTGAACTTATGTTTAAAACGGTGCCCATTACCTGTAATAAGATCATAAAAATCTTTATTTGTTTCAGGTATTTTTGTTCTTAAACAAACAGCTTTTAAAATCCTTGCTACTTTTAACCAATAATAGTTAAAAACAAAAGACCGCAAACGGAACTTAAACATGAGTGAAAATTGAATCTGAACTGAGGGAAACTAAAACAGTGCAAATCCATCAGCAAGAGAAGCAAACAGTTCAGTAAAATAGAAGGTCTCACACAAAACAACGAAACCCAGGGGCCTACATTTACTGAGGATGTTTTCAAGATGAAAGTAGCTGTGGATGACTGCAAATGTAGGAGCCATTTGTTCCACACTTTATTGTTTTGTGTGTGATTTGTATTTTTTCATTTTACAACACGTTGGGTGGCAGCAGAGAGGCACATCAAGTGCAGATAAGTGACAGCCACAGGTGAGGTGGGAGGTCTGAAGGGGCAGGAAAGGTAATGTTTTTAAAGCCATGAAGTTCAAGGGAAAACATTTGATTTTCTACATAAATGTGTATGAACTACAGGAGGAGCGACACAGTGAAATTCGACACATTTTTTTTTTACAGATCTATTCAGATATATTAACCGGAATTGTCCCATAATTCTGGCCGAGCACAAACCACAACTTTTAATTTCTCTTCTATAGTAAATTTTCAAACTGTTCGCACGTCCATTAATTAAACTGGTTTCTACCCATACATCACTACCAAATCAGAGTTTCTGAATGGTCACATTTAAACTTGATTTGACTTTCATTGCGAGTTTTGAACAAAGAGACCAAAAAATGACTTAAAAACTTGCGTGAAAGTTTAAGTTTTGAATGCAGAAGCCTGAGTGCGTATATACGTGCACTTGGTTTTCCATGCTATGCCCCAGGCTTGTGTGGCCACCTTGAAGGACGTCATGAAAAAGGAACGTAAAGTTGTCAAGCACGTGGAAAGCGTATCATGAAGTATTTGTAAGAATAATATGAGTTCCAGGCCCCCATGGTGTCATATACTGCCCTTTACAGGGCATTCTTGTTGTGTAAGGTGGATCCTTATTGTCCCTGTGCAAATGCTGTGGTGTGCAGGTGATACACCTGTAAAAGATGCCCACACAAACTACTTTATGATCTTTTAATATCCTAAAAGAGATATTAGTAAGATATGTGTAAAGAGCTTGCATATATCACTTAAGTGGCACTAACAGGCTCCTTGCATAGTCTGTAGGATTTGGGGGCATTGAAAAAATGAAAAATCTGTATGATGTGCATGTGCCTCACCTACTCCTGCTATAGTAACTCTTGCATGTTTCTAAATGTCTGCTATGACCTGTTGCCCCATCCATCCATCCATCCATCCATCCATCCATCCTTGCTCTACACGCTCCCTCTTACTAGTTCACGCGCTCCACCAAATCATGTCCCATATCTACACGTAAAGGCAGTTGGGACTAAGGCTTTACCAACATTTCTCCAAAATCAAGAAGCAATAGGAATTGAGAAATCAACTGCAAAAAATGTCTGGAGTTTCTGACTACATGCATGACGCGCTTAAACAAGAAGTCCACAACTATCAAGACCGGTAGTAAATGAACAGCAAGTAGTATCATGACTAGAGATGTAACGATAGAGTTTGTTCACGGTTCGATGCAAACCTCGACATGAGCGTCACTGTTCCATTCGTACTGAAATAACAAAAACTCTGAAATCCTACAATTCTGTAAATTATATTTTATTTTGCAAACAGAAAAAATAACAGAGCAAAACTTCTGATTTCGCAACAATTTAAGGAGTTCTCTTAAGTTTTGACAGCTGGATGTTATACACAATCTAAACTGAATCAATTTTAAATATTAAGAACTGACTTACTTTGAAGTCCAGATAAAAAACAACAACACAAGTAAAGTGTGGTATCCCTTAGCCGTCAGTCGTTTTTAGCATTTAGCTTAAACTTTTAATTAGGCGGGCTCTAATTCCTGTAGGATGGGAAAGGTAACTTCTGGCTGGGAGGGGGAGACTGGCTCAGCCACAAAGACATGAATACACAGACATGCTTGAAACACCTCACAGTGGTAATGAATCAATAAAATGCATATTGCGAAAAATGTCGTATTGAACCTTAGAACGCGTCTTGAACAGTTCAGTTTTATATTGAATATTGTTGCATGCTAATCGTGACTATTATACCCTACTGGTACAACAGTCAACTTTTTCAATTGCAAAGTTATGAAAAACGTTTTTGTTAACTGATAAACTGCTGAACTTAGCATCACATATTTAAAACACCACAATGATATAAACCATAGATTCCATTTGTAGATTTTGCTTGATTTAACTTAGTACTCAGTTTCATCAGATACTTTTCTGCAGATCCAGCAGCCGGGCTCTTTGAGGATCATTCATAATGTACACCGTAGCTGATGCAATTAAGAACAAGATAGGGTAAGTACAGTAATTTGGAAGCACTACTCTTTAATTATTTAGAAATTCCTCATTACAGACATTTATTAGGTCATTTAATAATCAGCATTTGTAAAGTGTCTGGATTAGTAAACATTAACAACCATCTACCAATCGGTAATATGTGAATGACAGGAAAATAGGAGGAATTTACACCCTTGTGTTCGTTAAGCCCATGCATGCAATGCCTAATTAGTAAAAGAAAGAAAGAGAACCCAGAAAATTGACTGAGGGGCAGTCCTGCACGGTGGTTAACATGGACCAGTCCCAGAATACGGATCAATTGGTTTAAACATCAGAGGTGGATAATGTCCGCTTTGCAGAGAGGGATTATTTTGTCAGAGCAAGGGTTGCCTGCCAATACACAAGCTTTTACCCACATGTTGTGTGGCTGAAACAAAAGGCAGAGAGATGTTATTGAGACAGGTTATTGCCGTGCATCCGTCTGGGCTCAGAGCAGTCTGCTTCAATTAGCCGATTGCAAAGCGCACTTTGAACAACCTCCAAATCAAGATGCTGTTCTTTTATGTTTAGACATTATTTTAACAAGTGAGAAGCTAAAGAATATAAATAGAACTGTAGAATGTATCTATGAATCTGTATACACATAATACTTTTTACTGCTCAAGTCGATTTCAGTTCTACGTTCAAAGATTTGGGATTATGTATGCATGTAGTTTTATATTTATCAAAAAGAACTCTCCCTATAATCTTTTTTCCTGTAAATCTAAGGGAAAATTGTTCCGCAACAAGCTGATTATCCATAGTCCAGGCTCCTGAGTGGGAAGCTACTTTACAAAGAAATACATCAAAGTAAACAATGAATTTACCGACATCCAGTTTTCCCTTAACTGAAGAAATTGAAGGGTTTTCCCCTGAAATGAACCCTGAGCAGAAGATGCAGGAATTCAATTCTGACCACACTTTACTCTTTGAGCATTTGTCAGTTTTTTTCTTCTTAGTACTACACAATTTGGCCTATTTTACCTTTCATTAAAATAAAATCCAGCACCCAGACCTGAGAGAGGAATGCAATGCAGATTATTTGTCACGGCTTTGTGGGAATAGATGGCAGCACATCACCCTTGAATGATAATGAATCAGACGGAAAAGGCGTGGAAAAAAGAATCACCAGCAAACACACAAAGAGATTATGCCTGTTTCTGCTGAAAAAATAAAAAAGCAGCCTTTCAATTTATGCATGAAATAATGCAAGAATAGAAAACTGTATTTATTTTGACCTTCTCCTCTGTTCCAACGTTAAGTTTTGACCATCTCGCTCTGCCTTCTCTTCACTTCTGTGCTAAGCTGTCATTTGCTGCTGGCAATGGGACAGAAATGCCTTCTGGGTAACATTGTTTGAGTGCGACCAGCTCAAAAAGACTCCCGACCCAGAGAACTGTTCACACAAAAATCAGACAGGCTGTCCTTTTAATTGTAGATTGCTGCAGAGTCGACGCTCTCTGCATGCCACTGCAGCTTAGCAGTTTCATTAAAAAAGCATGCACAGACTACATCTTATCACTAATCAGAGCCTTATGGACTAAATTGGCAGTTTCTCTTCTTATTTTTTGTGGACTTAATCATATCTAAAGTTGCACTTAATTTTTGCTGAAGGTAAAAAATCATTCACGAAACTCTAAGTTAAACAAATCCGTCAAAAAACTAAAACTCTGTTTGTTTTAGATCACAAAACCAAATCCTTCTCATGACCCAAAGTCAGTTTTTACCCATCTCTCCTCAGAAGGATTTTCCTTTGAATCAGAAGAAATGCATTGTATAAAGGCGCTCTTATTTGTCTTGCCTTTTAGTCAAAAGTCCAGGCTGTGAAACAGCAGGTAGGCTTTTACAAGTCCCATGCTTAGCTCATTAGAAGAGCTGCATCCACCAGCATGTTCACAGGGCTCTGTAAACATGCCAAAAACAGGACAAGTTACACTCACCTAATTGGCAATAAGCTTCTTTGTTTGTTTTCACACTGATAGTTAATGCACAAGGCTTAGATGTTAAAGTTTTAGGCCAAACTGGCAATTTTTCCTGTGGATGCATGTTCTGTCAGGCTGCCAAACACAATAATTATGACATATATGTAATTACATTTTACTTAACTTTGGATTAAATAATACAGACTGTGAAGACAGAGATTCATGTGGTGTGATTTATGTATAATAGGTTTCCATTCATTTTTTTTCCTAATTATTATTATTTTGTTTAACACCAAAGTTGCTCAAAATGTGTTGGTGGGAGAAAGCATTCGCTGGTGAGAACTTTTGTTGTTGCATTAATAAGTAAAATAATTAAAAATTGTATATATGTACATATATAATTTTGAAATTTGTGTGAAAGCATTTCTTTGAAAATTATTAGACATCAAAAACAACAGTGGATTATCAGGGCCAGCAAAAAAAAAAAATACAAGAATAAAGATTTGTGAAATTAGCAAAAAAACAGAATTTTCAGAAGATAAAATAAGAAATTATGGGAAAAAAAGTCACAATTTTTATAAGAATACACTCATAAAACTGTGAGACTAAAATCGTAATTTAACAAGGAAAGAGCAATACTTTTTCAAATAAAATTGTTGGTTTTGTGAGCCTCCAACCACATTACATGCCAACTAAATCCACCAATAAAGCCCCTAATGTGTGTGTGTGTTTTTATTTTTTTGTTTTTTTTTACTTTGACCATAAGAATCTATGTGCAATTCTGCTGATGGCCTCAATGGCTGGTCTGCCAGAAATTCACTCCTTGTTGGTCAAAATCTTGTTTTGAGAAGACCCAGTGTCCTGAAAATTCTATTAAATATCCATACATTTATAATAAAACATTGTTGACTCACTGAAAGACTTGGTATTTCCTTATTTATAAAAACAATTCTGAATGACAGATAATGCACTCTATGTTTCTCATACTGAACTCTGATAATTCCTTTTTTGTTGTTACGTTAAATTTTCTTAGTAAAAAAAAACTATTGCGTCATAAAGTAATATTTTAAATTAGTTAGTTGTCAATCTATAACTTATAGAAGTGTACATGTATTAACATGAAACATTGATTTTTTTCTTATGAATGTAAGTAATGAACATGTTTTTTCTTGCAAAAATTAATATTTTTTTCTCATAATTTTATGACTTTATTATCATAATTGTATTTATTTATTCTTTTCTCTTGATGACCCTAATACATTGTCGTAAAAAAGGACATGACCACTTTGGAAGAAGATATTTAGCCTCCATGTTCAATTGCTAGGTTAGCAGCAGTATGCCAATTAGGGAAAAACAGCACAAGGACTACTATTATTTATTTAAGTACAATTAGTTCAGAAAGTTGTCTAGAAATAAGAAAATACAAGAAAGTGTTTATAAAACAAAATTCTTACAGATGTAATAAACAGTAGAATATACCAATATTGGTAGTTTATCTTTTATTTAAAGTTTTTTTCCAGAGAAGTTTATCCAACTGAGAATATATACATTATATATATATATATATATATATATATATATATTATACATATATATATATATATATTATATATAAAATTATATATATATAATATATACTATATATAATATATATATATATACATATACATATATATATATATATATCTATATATATATCCCACCACCAAAGAAAATGGTGGCCAGAATATCTCAGTTTAATTAGTTTAGTTTTATGAAAGGGAGCTTTGAAAAAAGACATCAGCAATTTAACGTACATGATTAGTTTATCAAAATAAAAGTTGCCAAAGATGTACACAGAAAACGCCCTTCATCATACTTCTACAGTACCATATACTGCAAAAAGGGAAACGTTTTGTAACTAAAAGATGTGCCAAATCAAAGTATAAATTATATGTTTCTTGGGGACCACAAACAGCAGCATGCCCGGCTTTGAAAGCAGCAAAAGCAGCTGCTGCTCATTAAAGTCCCCTGCAAATGCACCCAACATGGCTTCATTTCATCTTAGCGCTGACACATTTTTATCTATCATCTTCACCATCTTTGTCATTGCTCCTAGAGTTGTGGGGGTTGGTCCCAGCTGTTGTTGGGCAAAGACAGGGTATACCCCTGGACAGCTTGCTGGTCCACCACAGGGCCACATACCAAAAACAGGCAACCAAACAGGCCCACCCCTGACGGCTTAGAATCTACTGTTAGCCAATCAAACACATGCTCAACATGAACATGCAAACAAGCTCTATGCAGTAAAAAGACCAATGTGATGTGCATTGGAATGTTTTACTTTTTTAAATTAAACTATGGAATTATTTCATTCACTTCTAGAGAAATTTAGTCACTTCAGCTACTTTGTTGTTATAATTAAAAAGGTTTAGAATCTGGCAACTTTTCAAAGGCAGTGTAAAGCTACGTACACAGCGGGCATGTGAACGCGGGTTTTTGAGCTACTCCATACCATCATGATCAATTTACACACGTGCTTGTAAAAGGACGCTACCCATACATCGCTGCCAAATTTTGAGTCCCTGATTGATTGAAGTTCCCCTGGTTTAACTTTCAGCACGTGTTCAACTGTTGAGCATTTTGTTTGTAGAGTCCACAAACTGATTTAAAAACTTGCATGGCAACAAGAAAATACAAGAGTTGTGAGCATGGCAGCCAGAAACACGCATATAGATGTGTTTATTTAGACTTTTCATTGGAAGCAGCCACTCAAATGCACGTTTTCGAACCTGGTGTGAACGGAGCATAAAGATTAGCTGCATCCTGCATCCAGGCTCTTCCGGTTCCTCTCACAGTCCATGCTTCATACTGTAGGTTAATTGGTGATCCACCTTAAGAACGAACATGAGTGTGTGTGTCTGTATTTGTTATGGACTGGAGAACTGTTCACCTGGTCTTCACCCAATAGTGACTGTTGGCTCAAGCATTCCTTAGAAATGCGCAGGTTTAGGAAATGCATGGAAATCCTTCAAGGAAGTAACCTGGAAGTATCAAGGAAGTATCCAAAGAATTATCAAAGCAAAAATAAATAAATAAAATAAAGAGAGTAGAGTTTTATCCTCTCATTTTGCGTCCATCTCTCTGCAGGTAAATCAAACTCAAACTTAAGTTTAGATTTTTCTAAAAGCACACAATTTTCCCCTTTGTAGTTGTTCTTAATCTGATGCCATCTGCTGTCAAGGATCATCCTACAACTCTCATAAGTGTTTAAGGTAATTGCAATGGCTCTCTTCCAGTATTGATGCATATTTCATAGAAGTTGTCTTTTAATTTTATGCTTTTTTGTATTGCAGTTTTCAATTTGTGTTTGATGAAAGAGTTTCAGCCACTTAAACGACTCGTCTTATTCATCAAATAAAAGTCAACTCGATAGTTTCACGTGTTGATGAAACTGATTACCAATCTTCATATAAAAAGTAATTATTAAGATAAATATATGAAAATTTTGCTCTAAACTGTCTGACTTGCCCCTGGTCTGGACAAAGTCGTGGCTTTCTCTCATTATCAAACTCTGTCTTCACTCCAGCAACAGAGAATGTGGCACATTTCTGTGTTCTTGACTACAACATTGTCACCGAGCCTGCTTGTTCTGCTACAAGTTGAGGGTTCCCTTTCATTTCCTTTTTTATTAATACGTGCAATCAGCAATAGCGGGTGAGCCATTAGGGTCGTTGGGACAAAGCCTTGGAAATGGTGACTCACTCAGGATAGTCATTTGACGCCCAGATGTAATCAGAATCCCCACCTCTTTTATCCTGGTAAACAAAGGCAGCGCTGCAAACAAAATACTTTATTGAAGAGTTGCCAAGAATGATGGAAAATCGTAGTTGGATGCTTGAAAAGAATGTAAAGAAGGTAAAAAAAAAATAAAAAAAAGCCAACAAAAGACAATATATTTGAAAGAACATTAAGAGAACAGAAGTAACAGTTAGAGCCTTTTTGAAACGAGTCACGACACATTTCAAAAGAAGAGCCTGCTGAGACAAAAAAATCATACATTTCCTTGGTTTGTGTAAAAAAAAAAAAAAAAAAAAAAAGACTCCCACAAACAAAATTATCTCCGATACTTCACACTTTTTTTTCTCCTTTCTTTTCAACTAAGGTAAGCACTTTATCTTCATGTGCACTCACTGTGCTCGTGGGTTTGGTTAAAGAAGATTAAATTCTGAATATTTTAAAATGACTGGAGCAACTAACATTTAAACCAAAAGCAAGCAAGAAAAGGAAACCAGTGTTATCACCCTGAGAGTTCAAAGCGGTGCTTTCTAGTCTCAGCTCGCTGATCAACGGCTGTGAAAAGGAAACCCAGGAGATGCTGGGTTTCATACGCTGTCGTGATTTATGGCCCACCATAACAAATCAACAGGTTTTGGCTTTAATCGTTTTCTTTCCAATTGGAGGTTTTGGTAGTTAATACAGAGAAATGATTGATGGCACTGGGCACCATGTTAGTCTGGCCACTTTATCTTCTGCGGTGCACCTCAGGAATACAACCAGCTGATGGAAGCAATTAATTTTTTTTTTTTTCTCCAGGAATTTATTGGGTTTAAAAAAAGCCGTACAAATTGCGACAGTAGCATCCATAAACATATGGTTCTTACAGCTGGTTTTATTGTTTTTGAGGGTCATACAAAATAAAACTTTAAGGTCGTGACATCACTTTGTAGTCTTGAAGTGGATTTAAATGAGCTTAATATTGTGTCTATTGTTTAAATGTTTCTGTAAATCCGACATAAAGCTGGGTTGGTGACATCCTGCTTTAATAAAGTTATCTCATGTTTAAGCAACATTAATTAAAGTAAATGAGACAACCGTTTAATTAAATGCTTTGCTGATGATGCTACTCTTGGAATGGTGGCTGTTAACCATTAATCAGTGGTGCACACCTAATTTACAAGGACAACAGAGCGGGAATGGGAACTGCACAGGAGTGGAAATGGTCACGGTGCTACATTAAATCACCATTAGTAATTAGCAAGGCCATTGGCTGTGGGCAGCACTGAGGATACACAGTGACTGCTCAGATCAACATGATAAAATATCATCCAGGTGATATCACGGCTGATCAGTACGCCATAGATCACAGCGCAGAGCTTTAAACAGAGTTTGACTGTGTTAATTGCAGCCATGTGGTCTAAAGGTGCCCCTAAGTGCCTCAAAGAGTAACTTTGCAGCTCCTGCCAGCAACTGAGGGCAAGCCAGAGTAAGCCTATTTATTATTTTTTGCATTTGCTTTAGACTGCTGGCGGCGGATGCAGCAGACTGCAAATGATTTACTTCTGTTGCTTATTGAATCACAGAGGAATAAAGACAAAAAAAAAAAAAAGCTTCTTGCGAAAAAAAAAAAAAAATGTAGGAACAGAAATGCTTGACTGCCAATTAGGTTTGAATGAAACCTGGTCTTTCTTCAGTCAATTCATAAAGATGACCTTCATCGTGAATTGCAGTAATCAAATATGATGAGCACAGCTTGAAAAGTTCTGCAAGGACAATAGGGAGAGGAGGATTGTGGTTCTGTGAGTGGCACCACACACAGAGTTTTTTGTCCTTACAAAGGCTGCATGGAGCACACCGAAAGTCCAAAGACAATAAATCAAAGGTAATTGATTGCAGGACTGTCTTAAAGTGTTTTTGCCAGTATCAATCATGTTACAATGGATTATCAGGACTGTTCCAAATGCTTATGATGCAGATCAAGCTAAGAGGGACTCACTACACCAAACAAATGATACCGTTGTCCTCGCAGCTGGAAGGTAAACAACATAATACGGTCCATCAATTTTGGATTTAATTCAACATTCCAGCTGACAAACGAAGTCAGACATCTCATTAGACAAATTGGTAATAAATTATATTTTAGAATTATTCTTTAATAACATTTAAATACAACAGAGGGCAAAGAAAAGAAGACTGCTATTTCAGTTACACAAAAAGAAAATTGTTAATCTTTATAAAAGTTGTAGAGCATTTGTGGATTCATTTACTGCTGTAAAATGACAACTTTTTCTTGGTATTATAAATATACAATATTTCTGCATATTTCTCTCTTACTTCTATTTGTTAAAGTTGTAAAAAGAATGTGAAATCTGAAGAAAAAAGATAAAAGAAAGACTCTTATATTTAAAAAAAATTCCTATTTTTTAAGGAATGATAGAAATACAATATTTATATTTTCTAGGTAAAGGGCAAGAGAGTATTTTTTTAAGTCACCTAACAGCATCAAGATACAAAAATATTTAGAAGAATCAAGTTGAAAACAGAATATAAACAAAAAAAGTAAATGATAAAGTGTAGAAATCCCACCATGTTGATCAAAGTAAACAGAAAGTAGCACATGTGAGCTCATTGGGAAGCTGTTAGTGGCTGAGAGCTGTCAGGTTCAGACCCGCGGTTCTTTAGGCTTATTGCTTCCTGCAGGTCTTAAAGCACTGCTAGGTTTGTGTACCATGAAGAGATCTAACAAGTTTTTAGGTCCCACCCCACTGAGTGATTTATAGACCAGCAGCAGTATTTCATTTTGCTGGTTGGTTC
Organism: Oryzias javanicus; assembly: GCA_003999625.1. NCBI lineage: Eukaryota > Metazoa > Chordata > Actinopteri > Beloniformes > Adrianichthyidae > Oryzias > Oryzias javanicus. Next base: position 10,922,602 of record CM012446.1, read on the forward strand.
TGGTTGAAACTCTGGCAGCAGCTTTCATTCAGAGTTTTTAAAAACTGATATTTGTAATAAAAACTGAAGATTTCTCAGTCCTTTTTTTTTTTTTTTTTTAAAGCAGACAGAGGACTGGTACAGTTGTCCAGCCTGGGGGAGATGAAGGCATGAATCACCTTCTCTAATCAGCTACTTGTCTGGACATGAGATCTCCCAGTCTCACTATTTGATTAAGATGAGAAAAGGCTAATTTAATTATAACCTCAATGTGAGCTGAAATTTGGGTCTGATTCAATTACCACACCACAATTTTTAACTTGACCGTTTTTTCAGTCATCAGTAATTTCCCCTCCTACCTCCTTGATGTCAAAAACAATTACATATGTCTTTTCATTACAAGTGCAGTAAGTGTGACTCAGTCCAGGTGTTAAGATGCTCTAAACAGAAGCAGAGAGAACCTAATAGGCCATGGACAGGCGCAGCTGTTGAGCAAAGGTGGAGAGGGGTTGACCTGTGATTGCAGGATCGGTTCCCACTCTGCCCCGTCATGTGTGTCTAACTGTCTTTAGGACAGACACCGGAGCCCACATTGCTCCTGGTGGCATGGTTTGCTGCCTTGCATGGGAGCCCTGCTGCTGTTGATGTATGTGCACAAATAGAATTTATTATAGTGCTTTGGGCTTTAAAAGAGATGGTAAAACACACGCAACATTTACCTCTTAATATAAGTAGTATTTAAATTTTTAACACTTCTAAAGGAAAAAAAAATGTTGTTTATTGGATGGAAATAAAAACAAACAAAGCCTTGATTCTTAATTCAAGAAATATAAAAGTTTTGATGAAGTAAAAAGTTGTTGTCAATGTTTTAACGTCTCTCTGGTAACCTATATATATTTTTTTAGGATAAATGAACAAGTCTTTTAAGAGTATTGAACCCAAAAGGTTTCCAGCAATCATAAGGTTGTCTTTAAAATCTAATTAACCCCTTCATGCCTTTTTTTTCATTATTATTATTAAAAAGAAATCCTCAATGAAATCCTGGATTATATGGTACATTGTTTAGGGTGTTTAGTTTAATTTAACAATAGGCTATTGTTTATATTTTATGACCAACTTTCTGCTTTCATACAATTACGGCATGAAACCCAATGATACGGTTGTTTTCAGATATTGGGCTATGTAAATAAAATTCAATTTAATTGAATTAATATTAACATATGTTTATACATTTAGGCAGGAAATGTAGTAAAAAAAATTCTACAGGAAATGTACAAAAGGTTTATGATTTTCATATTGTAGAATTGAAGGACAAACCGTTTATTATTAAATAAAAATGTTAAAACCTGTAATTCGTGAGTTTCTACAGAGGTGTATGTATTTATTGTGATGCATTTTAACAAGAGTTTTGCAATTTGAGGCAACTAAAGCTGATGATATGGTTTCTTAGAATTAAAGAATACATTTTCAGGACTGGAGGTTTGCAAGAAAAAAAAACATTCAAAAAGGTTCATTAGTTTGACAGCATAGACACTAATGTTAATGCAAACAAAGAAGAAAGCCCTCTTGCCCTTTTGGAGATAAGATTGGAATAAAAGTATTCTTGCTTCTTGGACAGAAAATGAAGCATCACATAAAAGGTTTTAAGTCCAAAGCAGGCCCCTTTTACATTCGCAGTTAGAAAGTGTTAATGAAGAAAACAGCCAAATCCGAAACCATATGTAGTGTTAGGGAATAAAGTCCCAAGGTAAAAAAATATTTCCACACAAGTGTTGCTCCAAGCAAATTCCTCTCTGCTTTCCATGCACACTCTGACAGAACAAAAGCCTCACCGGATGAAGGAAGTCTTCAGATCTGAAAGATCTAACGTGTTTTTGAACAAACTCCATGTATTTGAAGAAAAGAACACCCTGTAATGTCCAGCAAGCACTCAGCTTGCTGAAGGAAACAAGATGCAAAAAACAATTGAAGTCTAATAAAAACATAATAAACCTCCAGAAGGTAGCAAATAATTAAAGTAAAAAAAAACATTTTTTATTTTCCTAATTTAACCCCCATCTAATCAATAATAGTCCAATCAATTTGTATGACTGAGAAATAGATGCAACATGAGCTCAGTTTCAATCTCAAAGCCAGTTTATGGTTCTGCATCACATCAGTGACCTGGGCTTCTCACACATGGTAGCATTGTGTTTCCCTCCACATATTTCCATTTTCTCTACTTTCATTTCCCCACTCACACATTTATTTCTGTCCACTTACTTAACTGCAACACACTGCTATGTATATGGAGGCTTCAGCAGGGGCAGCTGGCTGCTGATCTATTTCTAACATCATTTAGTGCAACTGTGGCTCATAACTACATGCTTGATAGTCAAACAAATGTCACACAACCATATCGTTCTAGTGAGGATCTGATTATGTTACAGCTGTCCAGACTTTCCATCTCTGGTTTCAAACTGGACTTCACCATCTGCTCTACAAATGACTTTTTGAAATCCAGCTGAGACTGACAAGAAGTCAGATCATGTATACTTTGTTATTCAGTCAGTTATGTTAAAAGAAAAAAAAAAAATCACAAATAGTTAGAGATATTGGTGATCTTCATTAAATATCAATTGCTTATTAGCATTAAGACAGATTTCAAAGTGTAATACCAGATGATATATGACTCCATAAAATACAGTACATAAGGACATAGTTTTATTCTAAGTCACAATTGCCCTTACGGCTGGATATGAAAAAAATCTATGGCCCACAGGAACAATCAACTCAGTGAGCCTGTAGGGCAGGGGTAGGGAACCCTGGTCCTCGAGTGCCACCTTCCTGCATGTTTTCTAATATACCTTGCTCTGGCATGTTCTTATTGGCTGAACACACCTGAACCAGGTAATCAATGTAAGGACTCATGACAATTACCTGGTAGGGCATACGTTTTCATGCACATTTGGTACAGAGAGAAGTAGGTGTGGTGCAGGCACACGGAAGAGAATTTTTAAACCCCCAAACCCTGGAAGCTCTGCAAGGGGCCTGTTAGTGCTTTACAAGTGATACGTGTGCACTTCTTGAATGTAGCCTGGATGTCAGAAATGAGGAAAATAGAGAATTAGAGCATAGTTTTTTTTTTGCATCCTAAGGGGATCTTACAGGCACATATCATGTGCACACCCCATCTGTGTGGCATTTGCACAATTGTAAGGACCCAAAAAGTAAACCCATCCAGCAAGACCAAGTGAGCCCTGTATGGTAAGTGGGCAGAAAATGTAGACTTGCGTAGCAAGCATCACTGCACAGCGCCGGGTATACAAGCTGCCAGTCCCTGGACAGCGAAGTCAATGTGGGCAAGCACAGGTAGGGCCCACATTTCCTGCCCACTTTTAAATAGGGTTGGGCCGCAGTTCTCTGGCTGCAATCTCCCAGACTTCAGCTCAAACTCCACACGCCAGGAAAAATAGAACCGCTGCGGGGTGCCCGGGCAGCCAGCTCGGCTCTCCTTAAATGTGATGTTTTATTTATTTTCGTGGAGACAGTAATAATTATTTTTAAAAAAGGTCCCCTATTTGTCCTCCTCTCAGGTTAATGTAGAACAGCCTTCAAACTCAGTCACAGAAATACAGAAACAGTGGAAGCAGCTGTCATCCAGACACCCCACCCCCACCTCTACTCCTCGAGTGAGATCTAGTAAGAGGTAGACATTATTTTTATTACTAGAGCGCCGAAATTTGCACCAATTAGGAACCGAAACAGAAAACCGCTTTGGTACCCGAACCGCATAAAACCCAATCGTGCCCAACTCTACTTTTAGAGTGGGAGCCGCTTAGTCTTGCTGGCTGGGTTACTTGGTTACTTAGCTTGGAAGGCCCCCTGAACTTTAAATAAGCTAAATATAGACTTCTCAAAACTATACGTCTGGATACCTCCAATATTACTCGACGTTTTTGTTGCACCGGCAATGTTAGGTTGGGGTTGTGAGGGGCTGTGAACTAGTGGGAGAGAGTATGAACAAAGGGATGATGGGAAATGAGGGAAAGCTTACTCCAGTGCCAGCAGTTCCATCCACAACTTCGGAGGAGAACTACTATTGAATTCCTGCTGCTCTGCAGTTAAAATGTGCTAGAAAAGAACATAGTTTATCTAATCTTTTATTTTAACTAAAAATGGCAAAATTACAATCAGAAGAACTTAGAGGGGAACTTTAAGATGCAGCCCCTCCTTTCTACAGACCCAGACAATCCAAAAACCCGCAGCACCCGTACAGGTCAACCCCTGTTCATGAGCATGTGACTAAGGCATTTTTCCAAGTACATATTGGACTCATTTAAAGTTTTCTATAAAACTGCAACAAAGTGCACATAAAGTACAATGTCAAATCTCTCGCAGGTACAACCAAGAAGTGAACAAGTGGTTTGGACAGACTCCAGGATATTTCTTCTAGCAAAGAACCCAACAGTACGATGAAGAGAGTGGAGTCTGCTGGAAAAATCATCTGGAACAAAATGGTGTGAGTCAGAGGAAGACTAGTGTCAGGGAGATTATCAGCTGAAGGCACGAAAGGCCACTCAGAGGTAGAAATGTCAACTTCAGTAAGTGTTCATGTGATAGAAGGCTCATTCCAGACGAGGTTTGACATAAAAACTGCAATGCTATTTCACCTACTCCCTGTCACCAGCTAACCTAATGGGACCTCTATTACCAGCATCCCCCCAACTCAGATCGTCACTTATTTTAACTCATCTCACCGCAAAAGACATCATCTGACACATAGATAAGAATAATGCATGGATTTCCATTAGCCTGGACTTTGAACTAAAATCAGGCAATAGCATGTGATGAGTTATTCGTTCAAGATTTAGTTTTTTTTTTTTTATATGCTCTTAAGTGTACTCTAAAAGTTAATGACATACAGTTTTTTTTCCCCCTTTCAGCTCACTGTAATTCAGTGGATAAATACTCAGTGGCCTTGTGGTACAGTGTCCGCCCTGAGATTGGAAGGTCACAAGTTTAAATCCCGGCCGAGTCATACACTAAAAATAGGACCCATTGCCTCCCTGCTTGACACTCAGCACTAAAGGGTTGGATTGGGGGGGTTAAACGACCAAATGGTTCTTGAGCGCAGCCGTGTCTGCAGCTCACCGCTCCCCCAGGAGATGGGTCAAATGCGGAGAACTAATTCCACAAACCTTTTCATGTGACAAATAATGGGACTTTAACTAAACTTTAAATGACCAGCCAGTTATATGAGAGGTAATGTAAAAAAGTTATTCAAAACAGAACATCTACAAATCAACTTTTGGTTTTATCTGATAAACTAGATTATTTTGAAATAGTTTTAATTCTAAAGTTTTTAAACTACTAAATTGGACATATCACATCATTAACGCATGTAGCACATGAATTCTGCAATGCTTTTTGACCTTGTTCACGTTTGCAAGCATGAGAATTTCTCATCCACTGGTGCACACAACTATTATTTTCTTTCACACAATCTTGCTAACAGGGTAATTTCCTGCATCAAGTTAGCTATTTCCAAACTGAATAAGCACCAAAAAACAACAGACTGTTACACAGTGAGATTACTTGAATGTCAGAAATGATGTCACAATACCGAAACAGTATTTGAAAGAAATTAAGGGTACTCTCTGATTAAACAAATTTTGCGCAAAAATCAGATGAAAATATTTGAGTATTTCTGCTAATGCACAATACTTCAAATAGACTATAATGAAAACCTCACAAGCAACAGTAAAGTAATAAAGAAAATTATTCATGTTTTTTTTTTTTTTTTTTTTCTACTTGTATACAGCTGATTGTTCCAGATCATAAATCTAATGATTTTCACGGCGGCTGATAGATAACTGAATGTCTTTAATCGACACCACCTAGATTCTGATCACAAACTGTCATCTTAACATATTCTAATTTTAGGAGGTAAAACCAGACATTTATTTAATTGTTAATTTAATTACTCATCTGTGATTAAATGTAAATATGTCCGGGAGTGTGGGGAGAACTGCAAAAAAAAAAAAAAGAAGAAAATTCAGTAAAGCTAAGAAGTAGCTCCATCATGTTTGTGTCATAATCTGGCAGCAAGTTTAAAAAAAAAATACAGAATCAAAATCTAGAGACAAATTAAAAGAAATAGTTGTCAGGGGTAGACTAAAATCCCAGGGAAAACTGAAGACGTGATCTTTCTAGTTGATTGAGACCACCGCTTGAACAGACAGCACACAGGTGAAAGAAATCAGCCTGATTACAGCTGCGACACTACCAGCACCAAGCCAAGCAATCAGAAGGAGGGAAAAACCATGATGACAGTATTTGCTTTTTTAAAAATTACTAACAAAAACTGGGCAGGCTCATTAATATTTCCATAAAACACTAAATCAATCATCTTTTCGTCTATTTTAAAAGCATTTACACTGTTTTTTTCATTAAAATTATGTAATTCTTAGCCATAATGAAAAAAAAAAAAATCTGCAAAATTTTTCAGGACATTGTTTCTACAGAGAAGCGATGCCTCATTAGAAATTCACCTCTGAGTTGTGGGTGGAAATGTTGGTGTGGATTAACCCTAAGTCCCACTTCCTGTCATCCACAAGTAAGCTATCTTTTTAAAGGGAAACCAAACAGGGAAGTTCCAGGCTGACTCCACTCACAGCCGAAATTTGAAAATGCAGTCATAGGGGTGGGGCTGGATGGGAAGGACTCCTTCCATTACTGGACCTGCAGATCATGACGTGGAACTCCTGAAACTTGCATGGTTTGACCAATCACAAAAATCAACTGTAATTTCTCATTTTAACCTGTAGGAGGCATCACACAGATGGGTTTTGACCATATTTTCAACAATTAAACCATTTTATTTAAATTTATCAAATATTTTTTCAATGGCCAACAGTTGGCACTTTTAAAGCCCAATTCATAGAGGTCAAAACCCAAAAAAAGTTAATTTAGGGTTTGGTAAGCCTTTAAACACCACAAGCTTACAACAACTTACAACCCAAACCTATAGTGCAACAAATATGGTGAGCACGTGGAACGTTTCAGCCATTCAGTTTGGAGCAAGATGCTAATTCAGATGAGGAAAACAAAGACGTACATGGATCTAGTCATCGGCAAGTGGATGGATAAGAATGGAACGGCCTGCCCAGTCTATTCTTCACAAATAAGCTCTGCTTTGAACAGCCTTTCATTGTGTGTTCCTATTTCACGGCATTTTGAATTAAAAAAAAATAATCAAAAATGTTCATTTTCTTTATGAATGTCCTCCATCGTTAAAAAAAATGCTACAAAAATGTTAGAAACACCAAAAACACAATTTTCAGTGGCTTGGGTCTTTAACATGTGCATAGTCTATCAGTTTATTACTTATCCATAACTTGCTATAAAATGATGCCACCTCATGAAAATCTACCAATGCCAATATTTGCAGAACTTCATCATATCTTGTCCTGAAAAAAAAGCCTTTTCAATAAAGCTTTAAACATCAAAGATACTGTCTCAAAACATTCAGTTGCTTCACATTTTTCTTGCAGATCGTATTCTGGATGTATTTTTTGAGTCAAAAAGCACTACAAACATTGCACACCTGCAAGGGAATGCCAACTGACAAAGTGACATGGCAGGGCACAGGTGTCACACAAACCAGGTGAAACTTGTCAGCAATTTGCATGTTTGTTCTCACAAAATTGCAACTACATTAGCCGGGAGTTGTCACACCGCAGAGATTTTAGCCTAACAAGACATAATTTACTAAGTATACACTAAAACACCATTCCACACTGTCACAGGTTAAATCTGTCACCTGTTAAAATGTGAGATTTAAGTGTGGGAGGAAAGACAAACCTGTTTTTCAGGCAAAACAGCTAAAGTTCAAGTCACACAAAAATAAAAAAGGTGGCTAATGGAAATCATTCTCATGCTTTATCTGTGACTTTCCTGAGTACAAAGCATATTTAAGTACTATTGACACAGTTTAGTAGCAGTACTCCTCACATTTTTATATATAAAATGTAACAATTTTATAAATGTTACAGTCTGAATTGGTTATTTATGAGAACCCAAAAACTAAAACATTTGTTATGTACACGCATCACAAAGACAGAAGAACTGGCTAGTTCTGTGTGTGTTTTTAGTGGTTAGATACATAGTATATAAAGTTCAGTTTCTTTGTCTTGTTAAAATAAAAAAGGAAAGATTTCAAACACAGTAAGAGGTTTGTAAAGAAACATTAAGTGCTATCTAATCCAGAGTGGCAGGACTGTGTGAACTGGCAAATTGCAAGGCCTGCTCACTTGGGGTTTTGATTACACACATTTTGGAACTGTTTGAATTAATGCCTGGCATTGTTTACTCTTTGTTTTTTTTCATCTCTCTGGGCACTATGATTGAAAGACAATTATTAATCAAGGTTTGCTTATAGAAAATGATTCTTAAGTAGATGGAGATTTGGAAATTGTTGGTTGCTGTTTGTGTCATTGACTTGCTGTAGTCCTAGTAACCAATCCCTGACCCTCAATAAGATGAGGCAAGACAAAAGATGGACTCATTTCAGATGACAAATACAAAAGCTGCTGAAAAACAACTATGCAAGTTGCAAAGAAAGCAATGTTCATTTCCTTGTCTGATTTTTCTTTGTATTTGATCATGTTTATGTACCACAAATCAACCCAAGTCGTTTTGCAGCTATTTATTAAAAACCCACTCTGATGAATACAATAATTTCTTGTGAGATTTTTCTTGTGATGGAGGACATATAAACAAAATTAAGCTTAAAATTCTTTATTGAAATCATTTTGTATCAGAAGCAAACAAAAAGTGTGTCTTAGTTGCGACATTTCAGTCCATCCACTTGCAGACAAATCATTTGTTTTCCCTGTGAACTGGCTCCTTGCTCAAAACTGTACAGCTGGATTTCTCCAATATTGCTCAGAATTTTTGTTGCACCAGCAAAGTTAGCATGCAAACAGAAGGACTTTGGGAAGCAGGGGCAGGGTTACTTCATACTTACAGTCCTGCTCATAACTCAGAGAAAATCTGAATTGAATTGAAATGGAGGTTTACAAGGATATGTCACATACAAGATAACCAGTCATCATATTATAGATTGCTTAAAAGAGAGTGGGAGGATGTGAACTTGTATAACCCCACCCGGCTCAACCTTACCATTTCCTTTTACATAAATTATCATTTTCTGTTTCATAACTTCTGATCAGATATTTTTAACTTACTAACACAGCTACAGGTCATTAAACAATCTTCATGTTTCAATAAATCACATGACTATGTAAGAAGGCATAAATCTATTTCAGACTTTATCCCAGCATCTACAGATCAATGATCAAGAATCAGAAAACACCAATAAAAATAAACGCAGATTGTTTTTCATTAGAAAAATCATTACAATAATTCAAATATCGAATAAATAGGAAGAAAAAAAATATATCAAATGATCTAGAAGTTATGTCCTAGACAACAACCCATTTTTAAAATTATTTTTTCTAAAAACTACACAACCATAATTAAAGTCACAAGGAAGGCTTTTACAATAGATTAAAAGACTTTAAAGTAGGAATATTAGCCCATGACTTGTTTTAAATACTAATGCTAATAGAGAATTTTTATAAGGAAAAGAAAACGGCTATGGTTGAGAAAAAAAAAAATACATGCAAAAATGGATTTAGTAAGAGAAACCAAATACTCCGACTTCTGCTGTGTGCCTGTACAACAAATTCTTTTATTGATCTGGTGATAATTACCTCAGTCAGATCATAAAGCACCTGAAACAGATTAGTGGCTCAAAGTATTGATTACCCCTGGGCTCCCCTTCATCGTTCATTGTGTTGCTGCTATACATTACTTGATGAGCTTTGCTTTGCTTTACTGTGCTTTTTCAGAGGTACGCATCGACAAAGGCGTTAGGTGGTCAAGAGCAGGCTTTCAAAGACATTTGTAATCTTCCACCAGTTTTTAGGTTGTCCTGAAATGCACACACACACACACACACACACACTACGGTTTGCCTACAGTATACAGTACTTGGCATTAGTGCAGGCCCCTCCCCGTCACAAAACACACTGTTAATCTACAGCAGTTTTGGTCCAAAAAATGACCTTTTATTTTTGGTTACAACTTGGGGCCTGCCCTGGCAAGCACCAGCTGTGTCTAAAGCTTCATTACACACCGTCCTAGAGGCATGTGCATGACCCCGAAACCTCCACCCAACAGCTACGCGTACGTCCACTAGCTGAGGCACTGACCACCATTAAAACATGACCTCCACTGAGGCCAAAGAGTTTGGTATGAATTAAATGATGAAAGAAGAACATTGGAAAACTTACACGAAGGTGTCACTATAATTTAACAAGGCTCAATATTTTATGGATCACCATGGCAGACTGTCATACATCTCCCTCTGCTTGTTTCCACTGAAAGGGAACAAACAAGAAGACACAGAGGTGATGTTCTACAGAGTGGATGTTTTCCCTCTGTTTGCCTTGTTATCACAAGCATAGCAGCTCCTGGCATTTCCCCAGATTCCTTTCCCTTCAAACCTCAGAAAAATACAGCAGGATTTGAACCAAAAATAAATACAACGCGAATTATACATCCACATGCTGGAATTGTTTCACAACTGAGGTATGTCAGTAATATGTTGAGATGCATATTCATATATAAATGAGACGTGTCTTTTTCTTTTTCTAAAAGGTTTTAGATGTTCTATGACTTCTTGGTCCAAAATATTCAATACCGAGGCAACCACTGCAGTTTGGCTTCAACTCTTCATCAGGTTTAGAGTGCAGAGTGTGGCTGTCCTGACACCTGGTTCAGATCCCACTGAATAAAAAAGTGGAGTTACTGTTTGATTTTAACAAAGACGCATTTTAGATTTGATAGATTGATCACACTTTCTGTGATATAGTCACAAAAGCCGCAAAACGTAGGTACATTTACTTTTAAGTATTTAAAAAAAAAAAAAGATTTACTCAAATGCTACATTCACATTAAATCGGTGCTCCAGCGACTGCTTCCAATAAAAAGTCTATGCAAATGCATGCATCTGTATTTTGGCCTCAAAATTAAAAATTCTTGCATTTACACATTGCAACAAAAGTTTTTACGTTATTTTTTGGGCTCTAATGACAAAAAGAATTAAGATTGAGCAAGCATCAAAAGTTGAAGCAGTTGAACTTTGATCAATCAGGCACTCAAACTTGGTTGTGATGTTTGAACAATGTCCTTTTCAAATTATGGAAGTTCCAAGCAATTTAAATCGGTCATGAAATAGAAATTATTAATTGTGTTTTTATGCTTGGGTGATTTTATTTTTCTCTCCTATTGGAACACAGTTGTGAAGGAAAAATCCTGGGGCAGATTTGCACTTCAACATTTCGCACTAAGCCTCTTCCAACTGAGTATATGCTCTAGTATCGAGTAGCAACAGATCTGCAGAAACACCACGTGCTAAAAGCTCAAGTTCAGTCCGTTCTACACTTGCCCAGTGTGTGTGTAGCATCAGAGTGGTTTTACTGCACTCTGAATGTCTTCAATAAAGATAATCAATGGTTTTCTGGATGCCTGTTACAATATGGACAAACCTAGCATGTGGCGCATGTTCTTGAACGTGCATTTAGTCCTTGGTGCTCACACTGGTCAAGCTGGGAGGGGCTATCTCCTGTCTTTTTTTACTGTTTACTAGCACATGTCTGCAACCCGCAGCTGGGCAGGACAAAATGTTGAAGCAGTGCAAATTTTGCAATTTGAGCACAAAATGATATATTTCTAGCGTCTTTGCAATTTGGATGTGGATAATTATCGTGATAGGAAATTCTGTTTATCTTTTTTTGAAAAAACAAAAAAAAAAAAAAAAAAACGCAGACATTGTCAGGCTCGTTTTTCCTACCAGATAAATCGACTCCATACATTTTTACCAAATCTGAGTCCCTGATCGTCTGAAGCTCAACCTGATTTAACTGCAACACACATTCAAAGGCCACACGTTTTGTACATAGAGCCTACGACTAGGGATACAAAAATAGAGTTTGCTCACGATGTGATACTTTCATCGATATGAGTGTCACGGTTCGATATGTATTAAACACGCAAAAAAACCCTGAAATCCTTCAATTCCACAAATTATGATTTATTTTGAAAACAGAAATAACTTTACAAAAACTTGTGATTTTTTCCAGGCTCACATCTTGGCTCTTATTGCAGAATCACATTTAAATAGAACTCTTGTAAACATTACAACCTATAATAGGATGTAAAAGTGTCTTACTCCCCAATGCAAATGCAACAATTTAAGCAGTTCTCTTAAGTTGACAACTTGATGTCATACACAATGTGAACTGAATCAATTTAAAATATTAAGAACTGACTTACTCTGAAGTCCAAATAAATAACAGCAACACAGGTAAAGTCTGGTTTCCCTTGGCTGTCAGTCATTTTTTCTTGTACCTGTAGATATTTTTGCAAAAAGATAAATTTCTGGGTTGTTTTTAGCTTAAACTTTTATTTTGCAGGCGTGGTAATTTTTGGCAGGTAGGGGGAGAGTGGGCTAAGCCACGAAGTCATGAATACACAGACACGCTTTGGACACCTCACAGTGATACTGAATAAATAAAATGTGTACTGTGAATAATGTTGTATTCAACTGATGAACTCATCAGTTTTATTTTGAATATTGTTGCATCCTTACTGACAACTGTCATAAAAACTTGCATAACTACGTGAAAAGTTGAGCTTTGAATGGAAAAGCTCAAAATGTGCACTTATAGACTTTTAATATAACGTGAACGCTTGCAAGTGTGTTATCGAGGATGACGTGAATATAGCTTTATAAGTAAAACAATAAAAATAATAAAAAAAAAACACATTATGAAGATTCTTGTTGAATGATTTGATACAAACTATTTTGATCTTTGAATTGCTATTTCATTGCAGAATGATGAACCAATCAAGTTCCAAAATGCATAGATATTGTTTGTTGTAAATATTAAACATTAAGGCGCTTCTATGGTAAATCTCTTAAAGATACTGATTTTGGCATGATGTTTTAGAGATATATTTTAAGATGAGAGATGATACTGTCATCAATTGAGATATTAGTCCTTGTAAATGCAAAAAGGCTACCAGCAAGGCATGAGCTTTAACTGGAAGAGCAAAATATGATGAATTAAAAAGAAAAAAGGTCAGAGAAGGAAACAAGTCCCATGACACACAACTGCTGTGTTATACAAGTGAGTTGGATATTGCTCGTAGAACAAGACAAATTCCTTGTTAAAAGAATTATCACTTCGACGTGATCTCCTGTGTACAGCAACAAGCTTATCAGATGAATAGTTTATAATAAATAGCTGCCAGTTTCTTTTGTATATTAATGCCATGTAGACAAGTGGGCTAATTAGAGGGCTGAAAGAAATCAAATATCTACCATGAGAGCATTATCCTTAATATTTTTTCATCCACATAAGTCACATTGAGAGCAGGAGAATAATCTGCCGTGCACCACAAACCTGCCTGATTAGCTGTGCACTGACTGAATACTGATTGGAATCAGCACAAAAACCTGAATGAAAGAGTGTTCCTTTAAGACCATTTGTTCCTTTATATTAGTTTAAAAGAAACTATATTATGCAACAAACAAGCAATATTGGGCAACATTTTAACGAGATTGCAAGGAAGCACGCATCAAGCGACGCCGTTGATGAATCTGCCGTCTTTGAATCATTAACACCTACTTTATTATCCCTGCAGCTTCTCATATTCAATATTCCAAGAAGTTATTATCACAAGGAAGTAATTACCATGTGATACTGCAGCGCCGCCTGAATAAAGGCAGGCCTGCCTACACAAGCTGCAGATAACTGCAGCAAAGGTTGCAGAGGATTAGCAGGCTCACCTTAGCCAGCTGAAATGAACCGAACTAGCTCTGGGCAGGTGTTCAACGTGAACAGGTGCAAACCAGCTGACACAGACATAGCTCCCTGGTGCTATCCGTCAGGGTAAATAACATTTCTTTCTTCAATATTAGGGTTAGTGAACATTCTGACATTTTTTTTTTCTACCTCTAATTTGGGTTATTTAAAGAAAGGTCATGCATAAAAAACAGATGGTTAAACTTTAACTGTGTGCCAAGCACGAAAGCCAAGAGACAGTATTTTCTTTTAATATGTCATTTACATAAGCAGGGTTTGTAAAGGAAACATTTTAAACAGTAAATTGCTAAATGACTAGAAGTGGAGTCACTAAAGTATGCAGTCATGCTATCACTGCACGCCTGAATCCTTTTTGGAGTCTGCATGGAGGCATTCATGAGTTAGTTTAAGACATGGCTTCCATTCTTGTGTAGCATTCAACACTGCTTGATCTGTTACCGTAAAAAAAAAAAAAGTGTAAAAACTAGTTTTTTTTCAAAAGAAACCCTTTCCTTTAATCTCCTACAACAGTGGGAAATGCTGTAGCTTTCACCATGAAAATCTATAAAACCAACTCAACGTGCATCTGGGAGTAGACACGGTACATTTTCCCTGCTTAGGGACAGGACAATTAAAGCAAAATAAAGTCTGGTAAAGTTATAACAGCCAAGTGAACATCCCAGGAGGAAGACAAGAAAGCTTGTGTAGGCAGTAAGGTGGGGAGGAACAGCAAACAGAATGTTGTCACACTTCCACTCCCTGTGGAGCCACGCTATAAGGAAGAGATACATGGATCTGGAAACAGTACACTGCCTCCAGCATCTTTTATCGTCTATTGTAATGTTTTTTTAAATTCCTGCTGATAAGGTAATTATGCTGAGACTAATACTTCCTTTAGTCTAACGAATGAAGACATTTTTATCTGATGTAAAGCGATAATCTTAGTGTCTATACAAGGTATGGCTAGGCTTTGGAAAAAAAAAAAAAAAGATTTTGCAGCGTTTATTTCAGTATAATTTTACATTTAGCTGTTTTTACAAAAAAGTGTTTTCTAAAATGCATTTTCAGGCCAACAACCACTGGTCTGCAGTTGTTCAGGTTTAATGAGCCTTTTGAACTGAACAGAAGCTTTGATTTTATGCTCTGTGACCGACTATTTTGTTTTAGTGTTTTCACTAATTTAACTAGTACCACAGCTGCCACTGGTCTGATGAGAGATAAAAGTTGCTTTAAACCGTAAGAACCCAGTCCCAATTTTGCTTAAATTTAATTTATGTGGGATATATGTGAAGTTACAGCTGCTGTTCGTTGATGAAGAAGAAGATTACCAAGAAACTCTATTGGAACTTTGTCTTTTTAATAAAAACTTAGATCAGACTCATACAGAGAATTCTGGATTCCTGCAAAATGAAAGACAAAAGCTTGTAAAATAGACTCCACAAATATAGTCATGTGTGATTTCAGGCCAATCTTTGTCAGAACAGAAGGACCTTAATACCTTAAATCACATGTCAAAGATGAGGCCCGAGGGCTGGATCTGCCCCGCCGGGTAATTATATTAGGCCCTCTAAATATTTTTACAGTTCTTTATGGCACGATTTTATCTTGTGCTTATTTCCAATTTTTATAATTTTGATAAAATATATTTTTACGGAGATTAAAATATTAAAAGTAATTAAAAGTTAAATTGATTTATGCTGGAATAATCTGGAATATTCCTGCCCGTTTTTATTATTATTCATTATCATTTTAAAAAGTTTTAAAAAAATTGACAACATGGCCCACAGAACGCATTTCAATTATTATTTTTTTTTTTTCTGTAACATCGATACCACCATGGGTTCTTATGGAGTTGACCTATTGTATCCTCATTCAGATACTTAGGATGGTATCAAATAAGGAGTTTTCTGTTAAAAAATTGAAACTATTATGGGTGACTAACTTTTTCCAGTTTGAGGGAAGCAACCTGACACTTTTACTATCACTGCATGTTTTAATGCAGCACCAGATAGGCATTCACAGACAGATCTCAATTTCAGCTACAAAATAAAGTGAGTTTATGAGTTTTGTCAAACTTTTCAGGCAATTAAACTAGAATTATGAACTATGAACAATGAATTATATTTTTTACAAGTATTTTACAGTTCAATGTAAAATAATCAAATTTTGTGATTTTGTGCTGAATTATTAATAATATACTGGAAAAAAATTCATCTTTAGACAGTAAAAGAAAATCCCTGTTTCAAGAAAATGTATCCATTTATTTTGCCATCTAAGAAGAATAATTTTATGATGAAAGTTTTTCAATGTAAAATTACCTTATTTTAGGAAAACTATTTTACATCATAAAATAGGAAGGAATTCTTTGTATTTTTCCATTGACAGATTTAATTTTTTTAACCTATAATATATATATTTTTTAAAGACTTGTTTACTTATTTTTATGGTGCCTGTTTTTTTCTTTTTTTTGCTGTGATGGTTTATGTGATTTAAAAAAAAAAAAATTGGGGGGGTTAATTTTTCATTTTTTTCCTAGTAATTTGTGTCCAAAATAAGATCTTGTGTAGTTTGTGCTTAAGGATCAGCATAATCAAATTTTCACTTTTAGTTTAGAATTATTTATTTTCAATCAGCATCTTTCACAATATTTTTTCATATCAATTCAAAACCACAATCTTTTTTTCATAGATGCTCAACTATTTTTGCAGCCAAAAATCACTTTTATGTAACCAGGTTAAGTGAGCTGCACTTAAGTTTGAAGTTTGAAGTTTATTTGGTTGATAAGTAAAATAGATAATGCCTGGAGGGGCCAGCAAGTTGTGCTGTTTTTTTTTGTTTTTTTGTTTCTTTATTGAACATCGCTCACAAGCCAGCATGTCATCACGGGCGGGAAGATATCACGATATGGCAGCCTGACGGTCCTGGCTTGACACGTGTGCGTCGGTAAAGGAAAGTGTGTCATGATCAAGAAAATAAGCAGAGTAGGCTTTTGGAGTGAAAGAACTGTGATTAACTGGCGTTCCAGAGAGATACGAAGCTGTATAACGGCGAGTAGCAGGTTATCGAAGTAAGCTGTTGCCGTTGATGGGAAAGGCTTCAGCTAGCAAGGCTAACGTGGTGTTAACAAAGGCTATGGAGCTGCAGGAAGGTGTGAGTTTTTTTTTTTTTACCATACAGATACACGTTCCAGGATTGTTTGATATTATTTTCTGTTTCCACAGTGTATAATTTTACAATGCATGTCCTGCACAGAGGGAAGACAATATTGTCAGAGTTGCTCGTCGGTGAGACCGTGCCAGTCGGAGCCGGTCATTTGTTCTCATTTTTATGTGAGTTTGAGTTTCTGAATGTTGTTACAAAGTGTGTAAGCCTAAAACTATGAACACGTATATAATCAGTTGCTTCAATTTTGTTTTATTATAGATTAAAACTGTTGTCTTTTTGGAATTGTCTTAATTTTTTTTTTCATCCTGCATTTTATTTTGGCTACACAACCAAATCAAACCAAAATCAACGCCATTCCCTCTCTTTGGACTAGTCTGGAAATAAAATACCCACAGTATTTTGGACCCGCTTGTGTCTGACCCATCATTTTACACCTGTTTACATTTACTTAAAAAAAATAGCCTTGCAGAAGCGAGAAATTATGCTGCTCTTGGAATTTTTTCCAAGAAATTGTTTTTTGTTTTTTTTTTCTTGCAGAAGCAAAACTTAAATATACATGTGGACGACTTTAACAAATTCAAAACACTAATGAAAAGAATCTAACTCCATGTATAGTAAACTAAAAGCTGTTCAGATTCAAAAATAGATCCATAAGCAGCTTACAGTCGCTTTAAGCGTGCAGCTTTTAGTGAGTCAAAGACATTTGAAGGATCCTTGCAAGGTCAAAATAAACAAGTTCTTTTTGCTCTGTAAGTTATACTTTGCAAGTGTCTGCAGTATCTGAGTGAGGGTACCGTAAATTCAGAAGATGACTTCATAGATACAGGTGGCATTTAGTGCTTAAAATGTCAAGTTCACAGCAAAAACAACACTACACCCATGTGTAATGTCAGTCTGGACAAAATAAAACCCACATTTTCAAAGAGCTGTCAGGTAAATCTGTACTGAAACGCAACCTTTACTTTTTTGGGTGGCATTTTTTTCACCATAAGCACCAGAAGAAATATTTATTTGAGGGAAAAAAGTTTCTAAGCAGAAACTTTATTGGAAAGGAACACAAAAAAGTATAATATATTTTTGGGCATAATTCAATTTTACAGTTCTAATAATACTGACAGTTGCATTTAGGTAAAGTTTCTTCTAGTTTTTGATGCATGTAAACATAGTTTTGGGAGAGAAGTACTTCTGAAACCACAGGCTACCACTTGAAATCGTTTTAGCTCTTTATTAGCCTATTCGTCTGTATTTGCATTTAATCTTTGATCAGAACACGATGCCGCAGTTCAGATCTCTCTTATCTGATGGTTTCGCGGAAACACAGAAATACTGGCCATCGCCCCAAGAGGAATAGTCATTAGACTGTAGCTGCTGGGATCCCAGATTGCTCCAAACATACTGGACCCCATCTGAGAAGAACGAATTTATCATGTTCCCATCTGACAGAAGAATATCCCTTCATTAATCATTACATGTCTTTTTATGCTCTTTAGCAAAGTTGAATCTCACTGTTTTGCACCGATGCGCAAGTTGATTTTTCCTCGAATGCAGTCAAAGAGGTTGATGGGGTTCAGTTTTTTTGTGCTGTACAAAGACAACCCAAATTACCATGATAGCTCATGTGTAACATTCCAGTTAAACCCCTGTCTTCTCTCTAAACACACATGTATACATTTAATTTTATGGTCACTGTGTTTTGATGACTGTGTTTTTCTAGATTGTACACCATTGATTCTATTCAGATTTTGACTTGATGGCCTAAAGTCATTTGCAGAGGTCATAGTTGTTGGTGTTTCTGGAATTACTTTTGGTTCTATACTCTACTGAGGTGGCTGCAGCTTTGAATGTGTCAGTCAGACTACAACTTGTCCAAAATACTAATGCATGTCTTTAAACTGGGACTTCAAAATGAGAGCAATTTCATCTTCACCTTTCTGGCTGCTGGTGCACTTTCGGACCAATTTTAAACTTTTATCTTTTTCAACAATTTAAATGATGCTACTCCACCATTCCTCTCTGAGCTATTGCAGCTTTATGCTCCACCATGGTCACAAAGATCAGCCAATCTGATGTATCTGTACTGAAAACTGACCATCATCATTTTTGTGCTACTTAATGGAGAACAGCTAGGTCAATGGAACGATTCTGTAGTTTTAATTTGTCATAAAGCTGCCACTAAAATCAAGGAGAGCAGACACCAACTGGATGTGAATTGTTGTGTGTATTTATTGTGGATACATTTCGTTCTATCCATCTTAGATGATACCAGGTCACCGTTCCAAACAGTAAGCTAATTAACAGACACTCACCATGTGGTTAGCCTAATAAATTAGCCAATCAGAACACTCCCTTTTGTCAGCAGGGGCAGGGCATCACCTAGAACGGATTAAAACAGACAGGAGAGAAATGGGAGAGGCTGTAACATCAAAGATCCACTGAGAAAAATTAATGGAGATGAAAGAAGAAAAAATAAAGATTGAGTAAAAGTAAGACAGCCCGACATGACTTTTGTATTTTAATTTTATTATTCTTGGATTTGACTAAAACAGAAAGACACTATATAAAAACAAAAAAATTATAGTAAACATTTTTAACTTTCAACTTCTAAAGTATATATGAAAAAAGGCAAATACATAGCCAGTCAAATGATCAAAAAGCATTCAAACAAGTATGAACTGCATGTACTCACAATTTAAAAATTGTATTTAGAGAGCATATTTTCTCCTTTAAACCCTCAATGTTCTGGTGTGAAAAACATACAAAATAGAATAGAAGTAACTGGGGCAGAAATTCAGTGACTGCTGCTGTAAGTGTGCATTTCCACTGATAACTAATTTAGCCTGACACGAAAATTTAATAGAAATGCAGGTGCACTGACAAACACTTTAATGTTTAACTCACTAAATACTGAGGTTTAAGCATTTTAATCCCTTTATAGTGCAAGCTGGATTTGCAACAAACCTCACTAAAACAACATAATCAGTCAGGGAAACTACATAAGATTGAATAGTTATTATGAAGTTTAAAATTCTGCAGTTCAGTTTCTTCATGTTGCTCAAAATAGGAAAAACAAAAATACACAACTAATATTTATAATTTTAATAGTTTTACAATCATCAATTAATAATAATAAAACACTGTTTACAATAATCTCCTTAAATAAGCTCTTATCCTATGTCTTATTAATAACTAAATTAAAAGCATTTGGGGATTTGGATAAAACCTTGTTGTGTTTACCACAGAAACAAAGTTTCAAAACCAAAAATGTAATCGTTTTTTTTTTTATTGTTTCACTATCAGGATTATTTATTTATTTTTTTTTTTAATAAGGCAAAAAGAAACATATTTTAACCTTTTAATTCCTGAGCTGTCACTGGTGACAGGAAATAACATATGCTCTTTGGATTATAGCAACTCTTTGACCACTCACAGAATTAGCTTCAGCTTTAGAATCCATTGGAGTTACGTTGATTGCATAAACATATTATTTATGTAAAGTGTATCAGTGCAAAGCTGCTTTGCTCAGCCTCAGAATACTTGGAAAAATGTTACTTGCTTAAATGGTCAGAGAATTATTGTAATAAAAAAAAAAAAACAACAACATTGAAGCCACAACTTCAGTTTTAAATTAGTTTGCTTCAAAAATGTGATTATTTTTTGGCAAAACTTTTTCTGGAACTCTGTTATTTAACTGGCTTTTTTGCTAAATTAGAATGGAAATGTAGATGAAGTAGAACCTCACCCCACATGCATTGTAATGACGTTGTCCTCTAAGACATTACATTTTTATGTGTGCAACTGTGAATGTGCTACAGAACCTTCATGGTCGTCTAGTTCATTTTTAAGATATCGACAATTTGGGTCCATAAAAGATAAATTATTTACACAAGTATGAAAATAGCACAAATCACCAAACTCTAGGGTAAATCTCTAATTGCTATGCTTGTCTTTCATGTATTGCACAAATCTGAACGTTTGAGCTCTTGCTAAATAAAAAAACACATTTCTAAAGTCAAATCTATTTTTTTTATTTAATCTTATTATTAATCTTAATTTAACCTTTTTTGCTAACATTTGGCAGTTTTCTATTTATTTAAAACTAGATAAATTAAAGGTAAAATTCAACAGCATGGAATTACTTAGTAAAAAAACATTTCTAGAAAGCAGTGATTAAAAGTCCAGTTACCTGCTGAAAGAACCCAGCAGGAAGTGGATTCTTGGTGGATAGATTGTATGAAGTCAGTAATAGAGAGTGGAGGATTATCACCAACACAACCTCATTTTTCTCCTTGTATTTATAGACTTTTGCCGGTGACAGGTAGGATTATTGGATGCATCGCCAATGCAGTGTGTTATAATTGCCTTGACTTTATCGTTTCTCCACTCTCTATATGTGATTTTGAAACCATATTTAAAATATTTATTTATTTCTGGGAATGCAGAAAGACAGGCCGGTGGTAGACTTGCTAAAGGGATGGAATTGCTGAACACCTTTTCTAGAAATGGGATGAGCATATGACAAGTGAGAGTGGAAGCAGGAGCACACAAGTGGAGGAAAGTTGGGCCTCACAAAGTATCTGTGGAGGTACTGTAGTGTGTGGAAGAGATTGCAGACTTTCTGACTGGACTGTTTCACAAAATAGTAAGACGATGATTGTTAAGTAGAGCAATTGTTTACTGGTGTCGATTTTAGAAACAAGAGAGATGTGCAGCATTGTGTAACTGAGAGAAATAAAACCAAGGAGTCACAAAATGAAGTTATGATAAAGAAAAATAGGGTGAAGTCAGAAGTGAGCATTTGTATAGCATTTTATAGTTTCATGGCAAAGAAGTGAACTGTAAATGCAGTGTTTGCTTTCATATTGCTGCTGGAGAAAAACAGAGAAAAGAATCTAGAGCTGCATTGTGTCTTTGGCAACTTAGATCTAGAGCTAGATCCACCACTGGCATGGCAGCTCTGCCACCTTCACTGTGTTCAAATGGAACTTGTTTTGGAAAATGCTTTGGGCTTTAGCAAAAGGCAGAACTGTGTTTAATAAAGATACACCATCTAGATTATGGGTGTCCAAAGTTGGGCCAAATTTGGCCAAAGGTTATCTTTCGGCACGGCAAGTCATGGGTGTGGAATCCCTGCAGTGTTTCATTAAACAACCCTAAAGTGGGTCTGCCCTGGCCTTTTTTTGCGAGTGATAGCAGCAGTGGCAAACGCATAAAGTCAAAAGACCAGCTCACGTCTTTCACCGTATTCCCTGAAAGAAAGTTTGTTTCAGCTTGCTCTTGTTTTTCAATTAAAAATGGTTAAGGTCAAAGGTTTCAAGACAAATGTTACTTATACTCTTACTAATGTGTGTTACCTTAATGAATACAGAATAAAACAAATAAATTAAACTACATTTTTTTTTTTTGTCCTTTTATTTCATGACATGTAAAAAAAAATATTGCGCATGGTCCACGGACTGGGAACCCATATAGATTTCGGCTCATGGAGCAAAAAAAGTTTGGGCCCCCCTGATGTAGAGAAAGCCTATGACAACAAAAAGTATGTTCTGAAAGCTGCTGTAGATTAAAGTACACTCTAAGGTGACTGTGCGACTGCTTCAAGGATCAGTTTTGAGCCTCTTTTTGATTGCTGTAGTGACCGAACACTGACAGATTAAATTAGACGGGGATCATGATGTTTGCAGATGACATTGCTCTCTGTCGTGAGAGTACTTGAAATAAACAGCCCAGATTAACAGAGTGCAGGAAAAAGGTAAAAAGGCATGAGTTGAATGAGGTATCAAGTGTGATGTATGACAAGAGTGTCAGCATACATGGATGGACGTGTAGAAGAAATAGAATAAATTTGAGGTTGGATCTACCAAGAAAGAGGCCAATAGAAAGAAAAAGTGGGAAAACTGTGATGAGAGGGAAGGAGGACGTGAGGTTGGATGCTGTTCACTAAGGCAACCTAACGATTTTAAAACGATTTTAAAACAATTGTTAGTGTCCTAATATTCATTTTTGCTTGGTTGGTGTTGGAGTGTACTTAAATGATAATTGATTTGGTAAAACACCATTAAGCAGTGTTGTTACTACTTCCCATCTTAGCCATGTCTTTGTATCCACATTCACTGCATCTGGTTATAAGGGGTATTGTGAGCTACTTGACTCCACTCAACCCTCTTTTTCCAATGTGAAAGCTGTCCTGGTTCTCTAAAATACCAACCAGATGCATCCTTGACTACAAATTATGCCGGATAACCCTTGAGTATCAGGACTGACAACCAGCTATTCTCATGCCATATGGTGAATTGAGTAGTTTTTAATGAAAGATTTGTGTAATAATTGTGTGGTTTTTACTAGCTTCTTTATTGAACACATTTTAAAACAAGAACGTTATTTCAGTAGTAATAAAAGAAAAGTCTAATTATGTTTTTATGTTCACTTTTGTGTATTAATGGCGCAGAAATTAATTTTACAAATGTTCACACACTAAAAGCATATTCAATGAGATCTAATTAGGAAACTCTTTTTTGTAAATGCTTGAGGCCCTGTCTATAAATCAGACATGAAATGACTCTTTTTGTCAGTCTGCTTAATAATGTGGCGCCTAGTTTTAAAGACAGCTGCTATCTGCCAATTTCTGGGGTACAAGTCACAATGAGCCCTATTTAACGTAACAAGGGAAGACTAGGTCCCAAGGTGATAGGAAAATGACATCCATTGTTAATACGTTGGTATTACTTTTACAATTGTAAAAAGTAATTTGTCAGAGTAGTTTATTAGCCCTCCGCCCTCTAAATCAGACGTGACCTTGCGAGCCTCTGTACTGGAGGACCAGCTGCAATCCATGATTCATTTAACACCTTCTGGGCCTCTAGAAGCACTCAAAGTACATGCACTGTTGATTAAACGTTTTGTGGAAGAATTCATATTTAACGCATATGCCGCATGAAAATTAATGACAACCAACCAAGCAGCAAAACGCAGTACAGAAGAGCCATGATGGACAATTTTAGTGATTCACTACAATTTACAATTTATTCTGTAATCACAATGTTTTCCCCATATGCAGCATAATGTCATGCACATTTGTGAGTGGGTGGAATTATAAGGAATATGAGTAGGCTACTCACTAAATGATATAAATGTCATTACAGTGCATTCAAGCAAATCTAGCACAGGGAACTAGAGATTAGCCGCTGGGTGGGAACGCTCCACATATGCCCATAAGAGGCTGACAGAATACGTGAGTGAGTGAATGGATGATTAAGCAAACTCTGCTGAAAGTTTTTGTATGGTTCCAAGTATTTCATTTAGCTAGAAGTACATACTCAAAGTG
This sequence comes from Oryzias javanicus, assembly GCA_003999625.1. Classification (NCBI taxonomy): domain Eukaryota; kingdom Metazoa; phylum Chordata; class Actinopteri; order Beloniformes; family Adrianichthyidae; genus Oryzias; species Oryzias javanicus. Next base: position 10,946,986 of record CM012446.1, read on the forward strand.
GGCCATGGTGAAAAGAATTCTTAAGTGAAAACAACAACAACTAAGAAATACAATCAAGAGTTTATGCTTTGTCGTTTCATTCATTCCTCTTCGTTTGTCCTGCAAAGTGTTCTTTATTTTTTACTGCACCCTGTATTTACTCTTTGCACGGGCCTGGTTTAGTACAGCATCACATGGAGTTTGCTGATTGAAGCCATCAATCACATCGGGTTCAAGGGCAGTACATCACAACTGTGGTGCATGGTCATGCTTAGAGGTTTAACTCTATGGCCCCATATGTTCTCGTCGTTTTGCATTTGACTGGCTGATGGCTCTGTTTATGAAACTGGCAAAACCTAGTGCCTTGTCAGGTCTTTGAAAAACATTTGTTTAGGTTGTGTAAAAAAAAAAAAGAAAAAGAAAAACGAGTATGTACAAAATAGCTGAATGACATGAATGAAATGTGGCATTGCAACATATTTTCCATCACTTTACCTGTCCTTGTTACATTTTTCCTGCAGCATTACACTATTCCAATACAAACATCTAAGATAACAAACAAACAGAACTATGTTGACCTTGTTTAAAATGAGAATTTGTCTAAAAAAAAAATCAGAAAAACAATTATTGTTCAAATTTAGCATAACTAAATCATTTGTGTTTGAGACATGTCAATTGTATTACAATGATATAGCACAAAAGAGTTGCTTCAAACATCTTTTTTTCATTTCTGTTATTTTAAAGTTTGTTTTTAGCGGTGAAGTGAGCTGCTCCACTTCCCTCCACCTACCTCTTTTGGAGGATGCGCCTCTTTATAGAGGCTCAGCTTTGTAAAACCACTTCTGAGAAACAAGACAGAGAGTGTGATGGCATGTTGGGAAGAGATAAAGATGGGGGAGATAGATTATTCAACTCTGATCTGGGTCTATGATGTAAAAATACCCTGTAAATCTCAACAAGTTACTGAATGACACATTTTCGGGCTGAAATGACTGCATGGTAAGTGGATTGTATAATGTACGAGTTTTTGATTTGATAGATAACTTTAACTCCAAGACATATGCCAAGCCACGGAAGAGCTCATTTTTCATAACAGGAACACCCCCAAAATTGACTCTACATGAGATTAAATGCTTGCGCATCTAATTTATGCCAACACTTAGCATGCATGAGATCGTGACTGACTTGCAAACAGCCCCAGCTTTGCTTCAACTCCACTATGGACAGAAAAAAATGGAAAAAGTAATGTCTTGTTTTGATGCTCCAAGATTGGATTTTTTTTAAATGCATGACATGTATGACATTTTTGCATAATTGTTTGCAAAAATCGTTATGTGGAAGCTAACAGGATATGCATGTGACTATCTTGTAAACTGCAGATGTTTTACAATGGGCTGTAGAGGTTTTGACAGGAAAGAGACTTAGGGGGAGACCACATCTCTTAGCTGGTTTGAAAATGTTTCATTGTTCTCCTGGAAGATATAAAGGATATGACTAGAGAGACAAGATTCATAACTGATTAAATTGTTGCTCATAAAATTAATATGTGGTTTGAAATAGATGAGTTTAAACATGTGGAACCCGTGTATTTTGTTGAAATATTTGTTTTTCCAAGTGTTATTTTTCTTTTTTTTTTCACTAATACTAGGTCTACATGTATTATTTTTATATGTTCATCTATTGTAGTTTCTCGATTTACGTTAGTAATGTGTTTTATAAAGGTGCAAAGCTGACTTGAAAGCCGCTCAGCTCTGCTAGAATCAATGGATTCTAGTGTAAATATTGAAAAATTAACGGTATGCCAAAGAGCGTGTGTTATTTAGGTGTCCGACATCTCCTGTGTTAAAGACCCACTCCAATGAAAATTGTGTTTTTGTTTTTTTAACATGTTCTTGTAGCATTTAACCCATAATGGACAACATATATATGTATAAAGCAATTTAAGATTTAAACTGTGTTTCTGAAAATTTATTTGTTCAAATCAGGGTTTGAAAAATCTTGGATTTGTGACGCAGTCACTGCCATGGGCGGGCCAAAGTCTCCCTTTTCCATTCCAATTCTGATGCATCAACTGGCAGACGAAACATCTTAATTAACATTAACATCTTAATTTTCTTCGTCTAAGACTAAAACTGTAGAGCTGCATAATTTGATTAGTCGCCCGGTTTTTTGATTGTTAGGCGCTATAAGCAGGAGAGAGTGTAAACAAAGAAAAACTTGGACATTAGTAAAGCTAACTTCTGTGCTAACAATCAGACCCATAATTCAGATGCAGAAAATATGCCTAATAAAAATGACATGTTTTATTTGGGCTGAAAACTGCATAATCATAACTAATAGACCACTGGGAACAATTTTACAGTACAGAAAACATAGTTGGAGTGGGACTTAAAAGAGTTGAGGGGGGGCACAGTTTGCATGTTTGATCTGCACCAATAAAATCTGATGGGAATCCAACTCTCCAGTATAAATGTGTCCCTACACCACCTTATGGGATCAACAAGTAAAAACAATAACTTTGAGATAACAGACTCCCAGCAGTCTGTGATGGTATACAGAAAAACATTAACATTTTTAACAGACCAGTTTTACCACAGTTGTATTTTAATTTAAATTAATGACATGTTAGTTAAAAGTGTCTGTATATGCTTAAAAGCATGATAGAAATTAAAATCAGTTAAAAATAATGCAGCAGTTCGCTTAATTCAATTAAAGTGATGGTCTATGGCAGGGGGGGGATTTTATCATATAATTGTTTGGCCCCTCTGATTGTCCCAGATATGGACGGATCAATATATAAAGCACATTACCGTGAATCCACTTTTTACTTAATTAATGAAGACTTGAAAAAACAGGAGCAGTTCATACTGGGAAAAAAAAAGAAAAAAAAAAAACACAGTAAGCAGCTAGAAAGCATTACTAAGATAATAACAGTCCTCAACTAAGAATGTTCGCAAAAAGGAAAAAAAAAAAATCACTTAGCAAAACTGATCGTGTATTTATAAAAAAAAAAAAAAAAACCTTCTAGTGGGTACTCTGTATATTGTGTACTTGTTCCTGCTACTTTTATATTTAAAAATGGTTCAAGCCAATAGCCACATGGTTCCCAGCTTTATTTCTACACATTTTATTGGGACCAACTGCTATATATTGATGAACTTAAATGCTTTTTTAGAATATCTATGCTTTGTATTTTATATTTGTGCTCTACATTGTAATTAACAACTAACAAGGATGACTTTACTTGTGTCTAGAGGGAGTTAGGATAGGTTCTAGTACATCCTCATGACTCTGCGCAGGACAAAGCGGCAATGAAGTGTGGACAGATGTCATGAGTGTACATGCATCCTGTTATATGATATAATATCCATACATCCATCTTCTTCCACTTATTCAGAACTGGCTCGTGAGAGTGCAGCAAAATTGCTCTGACTTCCCTCTCCCTTGACACTTCCTCCAGCTCCTCTGGGAGGACCTCAAGGCATTCCCAGGCCAGCTGGGAGACGCAGTCTGTCCCGCTGTGCGCCCGTGGTGAGGGGTAGGGCCCTCAACCTTAACCTCCCAATTGGGCAAGACACTGAACCCCACCTTGCAACTGGTAGAAGGTTGACACCAAGGTTTGGAAGTTGCCATAAGTGTGTGAATGCGACTGTGACTGTAAAACTCTTTGGGCTTTCAAGGAAGGAAGAAAAGCACTAAATAAGTATACACAATTTACCATTTAACATGTCCTGGGTCTTCCCCGGGGCCTCCGCCCAGTGGGACATGCCCAGAACTCCTCCCCAGGGAGGCATCCGGACTAGATGTCCGAGTCACCTCAACTTGCTCCTCTAAATGTGGAGAAGCAGGGAGTCTAATCTGAGCTCACTCTGGGTGACTGAGCTTTTCACTCTAACTCTAGGGGAACACCCAGCCACCCTACAGAGAACACTCATTTCGGCTGCTTGTATCCTGGACCTCGTTCTTTCGGTCATGACTCGAAGCTCATGACCATAAACAAGTATTGGAACAAAGATCGACCGGTAAATTGAGAGCTTTGCTTTCTGGCTCTCGTTTCACCACAACAGTACAGCAACCACACAACAGCCGTCGCTGCTTCAATCTGCCTGTCGATCTCATGCTCTGATCCTCCCTCACGCGTGAACAAGTCTCTAAGGGCCCGTTTACACTACAACGTTTTCGCGTGCGTTCCGACAACTTGGTTATCGTTTGGGCCTCTCGTTTAGACCAGAACGCGTTTTAGGGCCCCCAAAACGACAACTTTTGAGAACGCCTTCCAGAGTGGAGCGTTGCGAAATGTTCCCGTTCCCACAGCCCTCCCATTCTAGTGTGTACGGTCAGGAACGGTGTCAGGGTGTAAAACGCAGTACTTCTCCTATTGTTCTTTTATGATTTGCGCGGTTCTACCGAAACCGAAAGATGCGGCTGCAAACGGTGCCGGATTTCGGTTCCAAATTTCATTGAAGTTTCATTTGTCCGTGGACATGTCAATCACTTGTAGTACTCCCTTCTGATTTTTTACGATTCAGCCTATCTATTTACTTTCTTGTTGTTGTGAGATGAGTGTGTGCTCCAACTTCTGCATCTCAGCTTGTTATGAAGCTGGGGGGGGCGTGTGCATGTGAGGAGCAGCGCGCTCTGAGAGGAGCGAGAGAGAGAGAGCGCATGCTGCGGAGAGAGAGAAAGGAAGGAGGGGGGGGGCGCGCGCGCGTTAGTGTGTAGAGAGTTGTTCTCGATTTTCTCTGCAAGTTAAAGTAATAAAAGTTCAGTTCCTCTACAATAGCTAAGTGTAATTATTCGGCTTCGCATGATCCAAAGAAGGGATGTGAACCCCGGAGGAAAAGCAACCTTCGGCCCTGGAGAAGATCTCCCCTGCTCCTCGACTACGGCTGAGGGGAAAATAGAGCAGGGACGGTTCAACATTGTGCGCACATAGCGCATAGCGGCGTGGCGTGTGAATTACATCGTTTTCCGTCAGCATTCGTTTTAACCGTGAACGCAATATCATTCAGGAACGTTCTGGTGTGTACCCGATATCTTGCTTACCGGATCAGAGAGCAAAACGCGTTCCCGTTCCAGTGTAAACGGGGCCTAAGACACCTAAACTCCTCCACCTGAGGTAGGGGCACTCCAACCACCCAGAGAGGGAAAACCACCTTTCTCCGTTCAAGAACCATGGCCTCAGACTTATATATGCATCACGTATGCAGTTTACTCTTCAATTAGGATTCCTGGTATGTTTTTAAGGGCATGCATTAATGGTATGCATTTTTAAGAGTGTACTACAGCTTACCATTAATTTGCTTTGCAGATTATTCTCCAAGAGCAGCAGTTCACACAGAAAAAATGGTATGTATGACTTTTATTGTCCTCTATAAAACACAGGTATCAGTTGCAGCAGCAGGGATGCAAGCTGGTTATTGGTTGGTAATGGATAATAAAAGAAACGTTGTGGGATTGCATGTCACTATGCATGTCACTAATGGCGAATATGAGGGAAGAGAACCCTTTTTTTCCCTATTGACAGGCAGGTGTGAGGCCTTAACAGCTGGCTGTGAATGCAACAGTAAATGGTGGTTATGTGCTACAATTTGTCAGAGACTAAGTGCAGCAACCTCTCACCAAATACAAGCTCGAGCTCCCATGCCTTGTTTACCTTAGTGACAGATGATAACCCTGAAGCTAACTACAAGTACTCCTTGGAGCTCAAGAGATGTCTCCCTTGTGCTTTTTGAACACAGCTTGGAGGCAGAAAAATGTTGTCTTTTACCCCAAGTTCTGATACATTAGATTGTTAAATCACAGAAAACCACAATTCAAAAGATGAGCCATCATAAAAAAAAGCATCAAGAATACAAAATTGGCTTTTAAAATCACTCCACAAATGAAAATAACAGTGTTCTGCTAAATATAAGTGTGTGTGCAGACACACAGCCAACAAAAAACACAACGTATTGTCTCTAGACTTACAACTGCATCTAAGAGATAAAATATCCAGATCACTTAACTGATTAAATTGTGCACTTAGTTTACATGTCTTACTAATTTATCAAAGGTCAGAGAGGCTGAATGAAGCTCAACATGCATCACATGAACAGCTCTGAAAGCAAAGGTATCATTCTTTTTTGTGCTTTAACCTTATACAGGTCAGCCAAGAATCAAATGAAAGAGTAGTCACCCACCAATGGAAAGGTCATCGGTTTGATCCTCACACCTCCACACGTGTAAATGTCCTTGGGCTACATCCGTGTTGCTCTCACTTACACACAAGTACCTCGCCTTACAGCTTCTTCACCACAGGTTATGTGTGAATGGCACGATTGCTGTAAATGTGTGCTGTGTTAGTGCGAACTATCTTTCATATTAATGCATGTTTGAGTATAGATCACACTGAAGCAAAATTACACCTTTGAGTATTATGAACTGACTTGACATTAGCAGTTGGGGGAAGAGAAATCGCACACATGGAGGCACATGACCCCCTAGGATGTTTGCTCCAGGGGCTTGCTCATTGACATTATTGACCAAAGCTTGTTCAAACACAAGTTGTTTTCAAACTGTGGGCATTTTGCACAGAGAGAAAAAAAAAAAACTCTCTTGGTGTTTAGATGTGTTTTTGTCATGCAAATTAAAATGTCTTACATATGTTTTCAAGATTGTGTTCGCTTAAGTCACATTGTAGAAAAATTGATTGTGGAACAATCTCAACAGTCTGTGATGTAAACTAAAGCTTGTATGTGAGGATTAGTCCTTTTAGTTGGAATTTCTTTGTTTCCTTTGTTCCAAATTGTGTCTTTTTTTATGTATTAAAGCTCTATGCCTTCAATCCCGGTTTCTTGCATTTTGGATTCCCAACTCTACTAAACACATTGAAATGGATGTTTTATTTACTGTTAGTTCCATGCACAAAACCTATTTGTTCTGTTTTTTTTTTTTTTTTTCTTTAAGAATGTATTTATCCTTACCAGGCTTTTTGAATTCACTGTCATTCTTTCCAGTTCTGTAATGTTACCTTGCTAAGTAATTGCACATAATAGCAGCACAAATAGAAAGGGAGCCGTGTAAACAGGACTGACGGCCAAGGTAGCATGCACTTATATAAAAAATAAAACATGGCAGCAGTTTTTTTTTGTATTTTTATAGCCAATGTCATATTTATGACTACCTTTTTAAACACTTAGTCTAAAATGATATTAGGCTATTTGTTAAAAAAAGCAAATTATAAATTAATTAAAAAATATTTAAAACACATTTATTTATATTTTTTAGAACATCAACAAATCAACAAAAGGAAAGGTATAATTTGGATTCTTGATTGCTTCTTGAATTGATGCTGACTTAAGCATAATACAAGTTTAACTTTATTTGACAAGTTTAAAGAAAGTTATGGAGCTGTAAAAGCTTCTAGCCTCTAATGTCCCATTAGAGTTAACATGAAACCCTAAACCTTCTTTGGATAATATACATAATTTATTTTCATGTCTTGATTTTAGGTACACGCACTATAAGGGATGCAAATCCATGAATATTTTCATTTTAGCTGTCACAGTGACCCACATTTTCTGCAGTTACCAGGGCAACATTATATGATGGCCATCAATTTTATTTTAATGACATGAAAAAAACTCAAATAAATATTCTGAAGGTGGCATTCTGAAGATACTTAGAACATATCAGAAGATAAAAACAAGCACAGCCGCCCAGTTTGGTCAAATTTTTTGTTTAATTTAAAACTTTTCGAAGCATAAATCCAGGGCCCACAAAAGTCATGTTTAAATGGTTTATTGTAGCTTTCATGAAGTGTTACATTTTGTGGTTAATGGCTGTATTTTAGTGGCTCCTCTCTGCTTCTGGGCTTGCTCACAGTGTTTGGTTATAATATTTAGACTCATGCTGGTTTCTAGTGGAATCCAGCCCACTCACGCAAATATTTTGGTTCAGTTTTTCATCTTTGTTTTAATAAATCAGAAAAAACACAAAACAATATGAGGTGCCAACAGTGCATATGGTGAAATTTTGTTTTTTTTATATTCTTTTTGCATCATATGTATGCAAAGATATATTATTTTTAATAATTATTACACCTCATCCATTTTTACTACTGTCCGTCACTCTGTGAATTTAATGTTTCTTCATGTTCACTGTTGTTCATTTGGCTGTGAACACAGCTGCACAGTGGCTCACCCCATTCTCATTTATCTTACTGGTTACAGAGAATTTGTATTGCTTGCACAGTTTAAATATTTTTTTCTCTCTTTTATATCGGCTTATGCCACATGGTTTTAAATGAGAAAGGCAACTTCTGTCACTTTGTGCAAACTTATAGTTTAGAACTCAGTTTTCAATTAAAATACTTTTGTGAGCTCTATACAAATGTAATTTTTGGTTTCTGTTTAGAAATAAATGTGAATGAGTAAATATCAAATTAGCATCCAAAAAAGTAACATGCGGGCAGTTTCCACAACTTAATTTGGTTAAAATTAAGTTTTGTATGCATTTAAATTGAATTTTTTTGGAAACAGATTTCTAGACTGGTCACTTTTGCAGACAAGTAAGCGGAAATAAAATTTTTTTTATTGAGAAGTGAAAATTTTCCAAAAAGTAAATAATTGGCATAATTCATAATTGACAAATTATTCCATTTTATTTGTAAAAATAATAACACTGAAATATCAAAATATATCAATAAATGCAAAATGTATCACTGTAATTTTTTTAATGAAAAATACAATACATTTTACATTTGTAAATTAATTGAAAGATCTTTTGATTTTTTTTTTTTTTTTTTTTAAGTCAAAGTTTTAAAAAACTTAAAAACCTGACAAACTTGTTTCATTTTTTGTAGCTGTAATATTTATGGATTGATCTTGTGGTCACCTTTTTATGAATCCAACAGTTATGTAATATTGTTTCTACTTCTTCTACCAACATTTTCAGTGTCCATGGGGGCTCTGTGCTTTAGCAGCCTCAGGCTGAATTGTTGCCTCAATGCCCATCAAATTGATTGACAAGAGTTGGTTTAAGCTTAGTACCTAAAGGGACAAATAAAGGACACACAATTTGCTGCGTTGCCTCAAGGTGAGAAGTTGCATGTCGTCGCCTTCAGGAATGTAGGAGTTTTCTTTGGTGATGCTGAACTTTTAGAGTATAAAAATAAAGCACTACTTTCAAATTCTTGTTGTTTTACATCAGTATCATGCAATCAGATGTAAGAGAAAAATAGGCCAAGAATATAGAAGTCTGCTTAACAAAAAAAAAGACATTCTAAAAAATGAAATAAGTGAAAGAGAAGAAAGAAGCTTTGAAAGGGTAGTAGTGATGATTATCACTTTTCGGCAGAGGGAGGAGGTCCTTTCAAGAGACTCAGATAATTTTCTATATAGCATTTGCATGTTTTTCCTTGTTTTTTTTTTTTTTTAATTCTCATCTGCTTTTAAGGCTCAGTAAATCAAACGTCTCCAAAAAAGAAAGAAAAAACCCTGAATTATTTATTGTTAACTGGAAATATGAATATACACATTTTGGGGAAAAATAACGCTTCATCACTGTAGCTAAAGTGTTTACATTAGTATACAATTAATCCAATTCCAGCAGATCTTGAAGAACAGTGTTCTGCTGCTTATTCGCAGTCTCAGGTATTTGCAGATTTTTTTTCTGTCGCTCGACTCTTCATCACAAAAACTCTGACAAGTCGAGATGATTGTATGAAACTTTTGTTTCCAAAGGAGGCGCTGCGGTGCTGAGGTGTAGCTCTTCTGGAAGAAGATGTATATCAATTTATTTGATGAAGGAGGAAGCACGTGCTCCTGGTTTTAACCCTAGAAACACTTTTGTCATAAAAAGTTACACCATCTCTTTTTCCGGGTAATTTTTACCCGATATAATATGCTCAATAAAAAGCATTTGTTATAAAAAAAAATAGATCAAAATATGACAACACATGAAAGATTAGAGTATTTTTTTCTTTTTTATGAAGCAAATATACATATACATACATATATATATATATATACATATATATATTTATGTGTGTGATTCTGGAGATTTGGCCTTTGGTTCACCCATTTTCTTTATATATATGAGAAATTCTGTTTTTTGTTAGTTAAATAGTGAAATAGTTCACATCTGTTAATCTTACTTAAGGATTTACGTCCCTCACACATAATGAAAGATAATTTAAAAATTAAGTCAAACATTAAATCAAGGTAAAACACAAGACTATTCTGTCTCCTCTCTTTATTGAAATCACTTTTTTCTTTTTCCTGTCCTTGGAGACCGGACTCGACACATGACCCTTTAGTTTAACCTTTTTCACATGTTGTGCACAGTTGGTTAAACATTTGAATTGGGCGTGTTAAACACATAAATGGGGGGAACAGCGTGGAGGTGAATGCTGATCACTAGAGCGGTACTGAATATTGACGAGACACAGATGTGACAGATGACCGTGTTCCCCTTCTTTATTCATCTCCCCTGAAACATAACATTAGGTGTACCATTTTGTCATGTACACTACCTCACAAATATGATGAAAGCTCCAGTTGAAGGTCCCTCTGTGTACTTCACACAGAAGCTGTTCTTAAGTTTGAGGTACGACAAGTCAGGACTTAAATGAACTTCAACGTCTCAAATATATGTCTCACTTGGTGAGCAGGATCAACGAGCCTTAAGTACATAATTTCTTCAGTCTTTGCAGAATCACAATTTCATCCTACTTAGATTTATTTCTGCTTTAACTATACAGTTTTTATTTTAAATAACCGCCTTGTTTTGGGGGATCCACCCTTATTTTGGAAACCTCAGTGAAACATCTGACAAAAGAAGAACTGTAAGGACAAACTCAGATAAAAAAAAATAATTCCTTAGTAAAATTTTGCAGCGTCTGTGACCCAGTTTGATGACTTGCCGTCCCACATATCAAACAAAAATATGAATAAACTATAGGATCTTTTTATCATTGTCTCGATGAAAATTAGAAAGACATCATGAAGTTCTGCCTCGCATGCTTCTTTTTGGCCGGGGTAGCAAGCGAGCTCCAACACCCCTGAGGCTGGCGTGGGGCACTCTGGGGACGTAGTGAGTGTGATTGGTCCTGCCCCATGAGCCCCGTGACAGACTGACGACCTGTCTAGGGTGTATACCACCATCGTCTAACTGGAACACGCTCCAGCAACCCAGCGGCCCCGAAAGGGATTAAAGCAGGTTAAGGAAATAGATGGAAGCTCAATCCACCATACTAGATTTGTATTCTTCTAGCTGATCGAGTCAATGAAAATGCAACATGCCCAAAGCTGACCCCCTTATTGGTTGGGACGACATGCCAATCTCACCAAAATTTTTTATAGTCGAACTCTTGGGATTTCACGTCTGACGCCCAATCGGACCTCAGATTGCATTTGTAATTGAGTGAACATTAAAACTCAAACATGAATCACATTTGGTGTAAATAATACTCTAAGTAACGCGTTTGTGTCACTGGCTCCTTACTGATCATGTACAAATGTTTTACAAACCGTGTGCAGGTGATACGCAAGTTCCCGTAAGACAACAGTATGAAGCTATTCTGACTTCTAATTTCTAACAGCCTGGCATGTAAGGCGTGGTATTAATTTAGCCCTTGCACAGGATCTAAGGGTATAGAAAAAATATTTACAAACTGGTTGTGTCTCACCTACTTTACCCTTACATGTTGTTTAATGTTCCTTACGTCCTGTTGCCAACAGCCTGGACATGTGCATGGACATTTTCACCAAATGGTCTATGACTGATATTTCCTATGGACCACCTGCCTGCTCTTTCACTGGTTTGTTCATAATTCACCCATAGAAAGACTGTATCCACCAATAATAATAACAATAATAATAATAATAATACATTTTGTTATTTGGCGCCTTTCTTGGCACTCAAGGTTGCCTCACAGTACATAAATAAGAGCATAAAATCACAGCAAGAGCATAAAAACAAAACAATTAAATAACAGTAAGTCAACAGCTAAAATTAAAGGTTGAATGCACTGCGAAAGAGGTAAGTTTTCAGGTGTTTGGAGAATTGAGAAAGTGAGTCCATGAGAGTTTTGGGGCAGAGGTGCTGAATGCTCTACCCCCCATGGTGAGAAAACGTGATCATGGAGGAACCAGTCGGAGGGAGGAAGAGGATCTGAGGGAATGATGGGAGCAGCGACAGTCAGGAGCTCTGAAAGATACGGAGGGGTGAGGTTGTGGAGGGCTTTGAAAGTTAAGATTAGGATTTCGTAGGTGATCCGGTGAGGCACTGGTAACCAATGAAGCTGCTGTAGGACAGGTGTAATATGCTGAATGGAAGGGGTTTGGTGAGTGAGGGGTGAGAGAGGGATGGAGACGTTGGATGTTGTGTAGATGGAAGTAAGCGGTCCGGGTGATGTTGTTGATGTGGGCAGAGAAAGAGAGGGTGCTGTCGAGGATGACACTCAGACTCTTAACCTGGGGGGAGGGGAATATGGAGGAGTTGTCAGAGGAGAGAGAGAAATTACAGTTTTTACCAAGAGTGTATTTTGTGCCGACAATGAGTAGTTCAGTCTTATTGCAGTTTAATTTAAGGAAGTTTGCTGTGAACCAGGACTTGACTTTAAGGAGACATTCGGACAGGGAGGAAGGTGGAAAAGTGGAGCCAGGTTTGGAGGAGATGTAGAGCTGGGTGTCATCCGCGTAGCAATGAAACTGGACGTTGTGTTTCCGAAAAATGTAACCGAGGGGGAGAAGGTAGATGACGAAGAGCAGGGGCCCCAGGACAGATCCCTGGGGCACACCTGTGGTGATGGGAGCCATGGGAAAGATGAATGATTTTAACTGGGTATAATGCATACATTTTACACTCAGCCAATTCAGATTCATTTGGCAAATTTGAAAAAAAATCCAGCATTTTGGATGAAAGTTAACAAAGGCTGTTTGTCGACCAAACAAAGTGTGACAAATCTCATATTAAACCATGAGGGAAAAATCATTCACAATGTTAAAGATACCTGTAGGCAACTTGAGTTTCTTTTTTTTCCCTGTCATAATAAGTAAAGATTACAGCAACATGAAAATGGAATTCAGCCGTGCACAGTTTGGGTATGAAGGAGTTTATGTCATTTAAAAAAAAAATTAGTAGCTATAATGTTTCAGTTAAACACATTTCAGTCTGCATGTGAAAAAACATCTATCACTTAATTTAACAAAGACAATCGAGCTTTGAGCACAATAGCAGTAACGAGCCTTGTAAAACTGCTGGACCTCACATTCCTCTACTTACGCCATGAAAGAGTTCTCTAATTAACACTCTTTTTGTGATCAAAGTGAAACTGTCTGAACATGAAGTTTAGAAAAGCACTGTGTCTCTTCTTCAGAAGAAAGCAGAATGACAGCCATGGTTTTGTTTTCCTTTTTCTCTTTTCCAAAATGTTAGTTATGTAAAAGCAGTATGCCAGGAGATTAACAGATGCAGGCAGTAGGAGAACAAAACAGGACGTTTTGCATGAAATTTGCACAAAGCTTTGTTTTGGCCTCCAAATAATGCATTTGTGCTAATAACATGTTTTACTCACAGCAGTTCCAGGACATAGATCGACAGTGGAAATTATCACAACATCAGCAGTAAACACTGATGCTTTCTATCCTCTATTAGTCATACATAATTGCATCTAGAATCACATTGGAAGAGAAGCAAAAAGCTTTAGAAAACATTTTTTTTTTTTGCTTTTGTTGGAGAAATGCTGACTACATCTGACAAAAATAAAATTAAAAATGGTTGCTATTAGGATTATTTTCAGCCACTTATACTTCTGAACATTACTCAATGTGCTTGTTTACTAATTGGGGCAGATGAAGCTCAGGGGCGAAGAGCATTCACATGCCAATAGTTAGTTGGTGCTTCGATTCTCGGCCTTGACCGTCGATGCGTCCTTGGGCAAGACACTTAACCCCATGTTTGCTCTGTGTGTGTGAGAAAAACAATCTTTGTAAGCACAGAAGCATTTAAATGTCACTGATGCAATATTGTGGTGCGGTAATTGTGCAATAGACCCAGTGTTTCCAGAGGGTTGGTTAGTACACCCTGGTTAGGTTAAAAGGTTATTTCACAGAAAAGTGGCAAAAACGCACATTTGCCTCGAGTAAATGTTAATGGTCTCTGTCTTGTGAAATTTGTTTTTACTGTTTCATATCTTTCTTAGGAATATAAGCTGCTGCACTGGTATTACCTTAAAAAGGAAGTCCAACAAGAGAATGAACACTTGCATTAATCAAAAGCAGAGTAGTGTGCTAATAGATACTATGGATGTAACGATTCACTTTTTCCACAAAACCTCTATATTTTTGGTCACTGTTTAATTTGTTTATTTGGTTATGATTTTTGTATGAGAAAACAACAAAAAACTAAGAATTCAAAAAACATTTTTTTTTTCCAATTTGTTAATAAACAAGTAAAAATGATGAAAAAAACTAGGGGTGTACTGATTCGTTTTAACAACAATTCGATTCACTTCATAATACCGATCTGATTCACATTGATTCATTTTTAACCATCCTATTTGATTCATTAAGCTAAAATCAAACCAGGACATCTTTAATCAAAAATTGGTTTTTAATTCGATTTGATATTTTTTTATAATCATAAAAAGGACAAAAAATAAAAGCAAAAATAAAAAGTATAATCATGTGATGGTACGTTATAGAACCCTTTCTGGGTTTATTCAAGATGGTAACACACCTCTGTCAAAAAATAAACCTTGAGATCAAAATTATTTTTTGGGTGATTTTTATTGAATTGAATAATTGGTTGAAAGATCCAACCATTGTGATTCAGATAAATTCCTTCTGTACTGAACAGTGCAGATGAAACTTTCCATTTTCACTGCATTTCCTGTCAGGTAATTATGTTTAAATCAAGTATTTTTTACTAAATTCAAAGTGTTTCCACATATTGAAGTGCAATTCTCATTTTTTATGCCATCACATGTGTGTTTTAGGCTGTGATGAAACATGGTTGTGCTTGGTTGTTGTTCTTAACCTAAATCCAAACAGACTTTTCCAAGATCAATTACCAATTCATTTAATTTTGAAAACATTTTTTTTTAACGGTGTATGGGTCGATTCGATTCTGTTTCAGATGGATTGATCTGGTTGGATTGTAGGAATAGAAATCAATAAATCCGTTAATCATTACACCTTTCAGATGCCTCATACTGAGCTAAGTGTATAGTGGGATGAAACAGTAAATATTATTTTTCCCTTGTTTACAGCTGGAGTAAAATTCCAAAAATGAACAACAGGTGATATCTTTCCTCTCTACACACTAATGTCTGAGTTGCATTCTCACAATTTTCTTCCTTGTTAAAATTGTCAAAGTTTACACCTTCGAGGAAAAATAAGTCTAGTATTAGTGAATAATATATTTGCTTAAGATTTATGTAAATAAATCCATTCTGTACTAGAGAGACAGCACTGAGAAGATTGATTGACAAGGTCAACAGCCCATAAGGACACAGAATGCAGTGTGCTGTGTAAAAAAAAATATAAATAATTTTGCACAGAAAAAATCTGGAGAACAGTGAGACTGCAAAATGTGAACTGAGGTATAAGGGAACTATTGTAAATCCTTTTTTGATTTAGTGTAACGTGTTTAATACGGGTTTACTGTAGGGATGCAACTATTCACTTTCCCAACAATTTGCTCCAATAGTTTAATAATCGGTTCAGTTTTAAACACAGAATTGTTGCATCCCTAAAGCATATACGACCATGTTGTCATTGCACTGTAACCAAACTATATCACAACAAAATTACATAGCAGGAGAAATATACAACTGTAAATATTGATGATTACAAAAACTGTAAACAAGTTCAAGTCTACCAGTAAACAAATGAACAAAGCAAATTACAACAACATTACTATTACATAATTTGATTAGTTAAAAAACAAAACACTCGAGTGAGTTTTGCTTCCCCAGACATTTTCCAGCATCACTGACTGTTTATTGGTCTAATGGCCCTGGCATGAAAGCTGTTCCTCAGCCTGTTTGTCATCTTGACTTCAGGGTTCTGTGTCTTCTCCCACAAGGCAACAACTCAAACATGTGATGACCTGGAAGAGACGAGTCACTCAGGATGCTGTTTGCTTTTCTTGGCCATCGTGTTCTGTAAATGCCGTCGAGAGGACTGCAGATGAGTGCTTCTTCTGTTGAGATGATCCTCCGGAGCATGTGTTTATGATGTGCAATTGATGCTATAGATACAACACAGCATTTGTAGAAGGACAACAGCAGTTTTTGTATGTTTACTGGAGATCCTTGAGGAGTGAACTCTGTTCTCGCATTGATTTGTATTGGAGAAAGTTCAGTTTTCTTCCTCCTAAAATGAATTTTCATTTTTCAAGATGTTTAGAAGTTGTTTTTGTTGTTCTCTGCCCACTACATCTGACCAGTGAATTTCATCTGCTAGAAAAAAGCCCCACCGCTGCTGTTTGATCAGTAAATGTGATAGTAGCTTTACATGGGTTGACGGGGTGTGGGGGGGCTCAGTACACAGCCCAGTGGACAACTAGTGCTGATGAGGTGAAAGCCTATTCTAACACAGAGCATTGATCTAAATTCCTGGGTGGAGTCGGGTCTTTGTGATTAGCCAAACACTGCAGCCATTGATCCTTTCATTTGTA
This sequence comes from Oryzias javanicus, assembly GCA_003999625.1. Lineage (NCBI taxonomy): Eukaryota > Metazoa > Chordata > Actinopteri > Beloniformes > Adrianichthyidae > Oryzias > Oryzias javanicus. Next base: position 10,963,633 of record CM012446.1, read on the forward strand.
AACATCAAGAGTCTTAATTTGTCTATTTTATCACTTATTGATCGAGCATTGAACTAAACATTGAGGACGTTGCATCCGTCTGGAGACCCTTCTCTTCTCCTGACACTTGCTGATCTTGCAGTGGTTTCGGGAGTTGGGTCACTTCCTCCAGTATTTAACAAAAATACTTAGAATGGTTTTTGCTTTGACTAATTGTAACTTAATTATCACAACTATAGATTACTTTTGTAGAAATACAGATGAAGAGAAACACTTCAAGCACCAACAAAGACCACTGTACCGGAGGACTGTTTATTCTATCTAATGTGAGTGACAATCAAATGGCTACTCAACAATATCACTCATCTTTCCTTTCATCAACTTGGTGTCTTTTACAAATATAATCTGTTTTTCCAGGAGGGTCTGTTTCTCAGTTGAGAGAGCTCATGGGGTTCAACTGTTCTTGACCTGACACAGAGGATTTGGTATCCAGACTATCTGAGAACAGATTCAGAAGGAAAAATAAAGACACTTTTTCTTGTTTCTTTCACTAAATTAAAACAAATAAAAACAAAAAGAAAGAATTAGTAAAGGAATACTTGTGCTTTCTTCAAGACATCAATCAAACATTATTAGAGAAAACCAACATCTAATAGCTTTGTGAAAACAGTTGGAGTGTCAACGTGTGATGATAGTGACTCCTCTGGATGCAGCAATGGCATGCCTCTGCCAGCAGTCACTCACTCACTCACTCACATATTGTCTTGGCCTTGAAGGGAAGCTGTCATGCTTTGCTGATCACAGGCAGAAGCAGACACCCACAAGTCCTATACAGTCCTGGCAGATAAGAGCACTTTCTGGAGCACCGAATAACATCCCTTGGTTCTGAAAGTGCTGAACCCGTGCCACTCTGCTTGCACGGGAAACATGCTAATGACCAAATACACTTCTAGAAACAGGATAGATGTTCTCCTCCTCAACATCTGCTCCCTCAATCCAAGAGTTCCCTGGAGACGCAAACGACCCAGTCTCCTCCCGCTCCTCTCCTTTCAACCATCCTCCAAACAACTTACTTTGAGAGCGTCATGATGACAAAACTCTGTGACAAAGAAAACACTTCACTTCCATCCCTAAATGAGCTCTTGACAGTATGTCATAGTTCCCACTTGATTGGAGCTAAAGCCTGTTATTATGTTGTTCTCAACAGCCTCGAAGACAATGTCTGATGGGATTTATAATAATTCCAAAACTACACTAGGCGCTTGAGGAAAAAATCAATTAAAAAAAAAAGCTAAGATCAAAAGAATCATTAAAAATGTGTTGAAAATGTATAAAATAAAAAAATATTATATGTAAAAACTCTCAGCAACATTTATTTGAAGTTTATCCAGTTTTATTTATTTATTGTCATCAGTCCTCCCTAATTTTTACCACAATAAATGTTTAATATTTTTTTTTAAAGGAGGTCAGTTTACAAAAAACAAAAACATATTTTTTAGTAGTATTTCCAAATCCTAGTAGAATATCTAAGCAGATTTTCTGTGATTACAGTTTTACCCGACATATCTTCAAAATTACTCCACAGCTGTCATTCAGTCACTAGGAGTAACTAGTCAGGCATCTGTGTGAGAGATGAATAGAGACTTAAGTGGGAGAATATGATCTTGAAGAAAATTGTTAAAAACAATCCAAAACCTGTTTGGATTTTACTAAATAATGCATCAAATTAAATGCAAGATTTTACTTTTTTTTTTTAGTGTTTTTTTTATCCACATGTTTTAAATAAAAATGTGTTGAGTGAATACTTTTTTATAAAAAAAAAAATAAAATAAAAGTAATTTAATTTGAGTGTTGTAGTACTGAAAATAAAACAATCATAGCAGCAAAACAGTGAAACCAATCAATGCATAAATGCACATTTAAAAAAAATCAATACTTAGCCTGATTTAAATGGTAAACAGTTGATTTTGAGCTTTGCACATTTAGTTACAGTATTAATAATATTATTTAAGTTTTGATTAAATAACTTAAAGTATCCATTTGGGGTGCAAAAGACTCAAACATCTGAAAGGTTAAAAAATAGATTTGCCTAATTTTTTACCACAAAAAGTTTCTGTTAAAACAATCAAACAACTAATTTCAAGCAATAAAGAGGTCAAGAAAATGTGAGGAAAACTAAATGTTTAGGTCAAGGTTAACCTTACTGAAACAGAAGGGTCACAAGAACCTGTCAGAAGTTCATCAGCAATGGTGTGAAAGGGATGACGACAGAGTGACTAAAGTCTGCAGTAATTTAAGTAGCAAACATGTAAAATCCATTAGAACTGCTGCAAACAGAAAGCGGGAACGATAAGAGTATGTCTGGAGGTGTAAAAAAGGACGTCATGATATTTTGAATTTGCCCTTGAACACTAAAAAAAATGTTCATAAAAATATAACAGATTTTGAAATTATAACCAGGACTGAAAGAATGGGGTTTCTTTGGCTATAATTTACTGGTGAAGGCAGGAGACAGTATTAAAATTACTGGACAGTTCTGTGTGGTTTTTTTTCCCAGTTCAATAAAAGCTGATTTAAATATTTTTAAAGATCTTCACACTGCATATAATGTTTTACACCTTTTTGAATGTCCCGTCAGGGATCACCACAATGAATCAGGACATATTTAGCTGCACAGTTTTACTTCCTGACACCCCTGTATGTTATCCAGGCTGGGGACCAGCACAGGGAGATTCAGACTTGGGGCCCCTCCTGTAGCTACTTGAATAGAAGTGTGAAGGGTCTTGCCCAAGGACCCATACTGGGAAATGAATCCTGGTTTCCCAAGTTGCATCTCTGCACACAGTTAACTAGTCATTCAGCGGTGACACACTTTCAATTAAAAAAAAGAAAGTTTCATTTCATTTGCAATTTTTATTACAAATATTTTATGGCAACCACATTGTTGCAATTTAGTCTAGACCAGGGGTGGGCAAACTACGGCCAGGGGGCCACATGTGGCCCCCTAAGCTACTTAATCTGGCCCTTCAAATTAAAATACATTTAATCAAAAATCCTAATTATCGTTTTATTTTCATTGTATTTCTGGTTTCTTCTTATGAATGATGTTGTTTCTCTGGCATTCGTGTGTGTTTTTTTCTGAGTCAGAAGGTGATTTTTCGGATTTCTTTGAGTTCACATTTTCCTCTGAAGAACATCAACCCATTGGATCACCAAAAAGAGAACAAAAATCAAAATTTAGAAATTAAAATTCCCTAATTTTCTGTTTTTAAATGAATATATGTGAATTTTAGTCCAAATTAAAGCATGTTTTTCTCTAAATTCCATGTTATCTTTTTAGTTTATGAGGTTAATTACCAAATCACTCCTTCCATCTGCTCCTTGTCCGGCCCTTATACCAAATTTTAGAACCCTTTCTGGCCCACAAATCAAAAAGTTTGCCCACCCCTGGTCTAGACAGATAATGGCTGCAAAGCTATATGAATTCACGTTTTAATTCAATTTCTGCCTCCTCCATTTCTCTGAGATGAGCATTCCTTGAACGCAAATACTTGAGTTTTTGTTTGCATGGTTTCTCACAGGAAGCTTTTCCTTCAACGATTCAATCTTTTTTATATTGTCATTCAGGGTGAAAGCACTCTCTTAGCTGATGAATTTTAATGCTATGCAGAGAGAAAATGCTTCACATGCATGTTCATATCACAATGTAGCATGGGGATTTGAAGGACAGAGAAAAAAAACACCTTGTTGTATCAAGGATTTTGACCTTGGAATTTACACTGCCTGACAGGAAGCATCAAAACTTGGTGAAAGTTTTTTTTTTTTTCTGTGTTAAACTCCACGTCGGAAATGGAGACCTATTTTGAGAGTTGGGCTGCTGTAGCTAAAACATCCAACAGGAAAAAAAAAGAGCAGAGCAAAGCCATCATGATTGACAAGAACTATTAAATGCAGTGTTGACTTCCTCACTTCTTCATCTGACAGATGCAGACCCTGAACTGCCCAGGATTCTCGTACGGACTGCTCTGCGGCCCGTGTTCTTCAAACTTGTCACAAGCAGATATCATTATTGAGAGCAGCATTCACTTCTCCCACATATATGCACACAAACTATATTGATGAAGAGAGAGCTCGATCTGCCAAAGCTGTATCGTTGTTTCTGCCACCTCAGGAAATAAAACGTATATCTGGACTTATGGGATCTCAATGTCGGCTACAACCATTTGTCTATGTCACCCTCACTGCTAAACAGAGCAAATCAGATTCAAATAGACTGGTAAAGCCATTTGAAAGTTGCCAAAAAGGTAAATAAAAGACCCACGTTTTTATAAAATAGCTTAATTTTAGCCCATTGTAGAGTCTAAAAATGATTTCTGTCTAGCAAATATAACTATTGAGTACGTCAATGTCCATGTTTCTAATTTACACAGATAACAAATGCAACTTATAATGTATATAATGTTCCTTATCAATGTCATGTTGCTTTTAACTTTTGTACAATCCATACAAATGTTTTCGCATAAGTCACTTTGTTGCACCTAAAATTTAGATTTTAAAATAAATTGTTTTCTTTTATGAAAGCGTCTATTCGCATGTGAACGTGCGGCCGGTGCTAAACTATTTCTTAGTCGCACAGACCCAGGAGAAAGGGATTAAGAGAACAGGCGTTTGGAACCCTCTATCAGAGGGTGGGATCAGTGCACGCTCCATACAACCTCCCCAGGAGCAGGGTCCTAGGAGCACCCCGTCCCAAGAAGGTAAGTAAAACATTATTAGTAAAAAATTACTCATGCAAAGTGAGGGGCTCCTCCTATAATTGAATATAAATATGTATCCACAGGGGGGAGTGGTTAAGGTTAGGGCCCATCCCCCTGGGGTTAAGTTTAGGGGTTCTGGACCAGGTCAGGATTAGAAGATCCCCCCCTGGGAGGGATGGTGATCCAGGGAGCAAAGGGAGCAAATTGTTCCTGAGTCTCTGCAGCTCACGACTCCACCAGGGGACGGGTCAAATGTGGAGGACACGTTTCAATCATTTAGTTAATGGGACTTTAACTTTATGTTTCATTTTAAATATGTGCGGCCAACAAAAAATCTTAACTGCACGTATTACGTGTGGCCAATATGAATTTCCATCACTTTCAATGCTGGTTGCATGTAAATACGTGGAAACAACATCAGCCTTCTTTTATATTTTGCACGACAGTCTTGATCTCAATGGGCTTCAGCTGGTTAAATGAATACATACAAATACTATAATTCAGTGACCGAACAGAATAAAAGGTCAGACGTTTGTGCAAAAGTCATGAAATTTGCTGGCCTTATGGACAAAAACAGATATTACTGCAATATATTATTTACAAGATGTTAGCTAGTTAAAATAGGGAAAATAAATTGAATTCTGAAATTTCATATTTCATGTTAATGTTTTACCTAAAATTTATTAATTATGAACTGCAGCATCAGCTGTGAAAAATTGATAATGACCACAGATGTCCAGATTTAAATGTCCATTATGATAGCGGAGGATATCAGACTTGCAAAAAAGAAGTTTTTTCCCTTTGATCAGGATTATCATTTCTCTGATCAGCAGTTAAATCTTCATTTCCAGATATGGAGGACTTTGATCGTACTGGGATTTGAAGTTTGAGCACGCTTCACACTTCCAGTGTTCATGGCACCCTGTCATGCTGCACTGAAAAACCAAATTCAAAACAGTGGGGGTTGTTGTTCACTACACATGTTGTTTAGATCAGCTACATCTTGAGAAGACAAAGAAAAAAAAACAATACTGACAATACTCTGTTGTTGCTTTTTGCCTAGTTTTCTTCAAAGAAACACAACATTGGGAAAGAATGTCGTATTTGTCATGAAGAACGATGCAACTATTGCATTTCAGCACAGGACACCACAATAACACTATTCCAACACAGTTTTAGAAGAATTATGTGTAAATGAGAACAAATAAGAGCAAATAATAAGCATTTGCAGCATGTATTATTCACGGAATTCTAAAGTTTCAAAAGTATTTTGCTGTTTGTAGTTTGTTGACACATCTAAATATATTTTATGGCTGCTAGGGATGGGCAATACTGGGAATTTAAGTATTGATCCGATACTAAGTAATAGAGAGCTAGTATTGCCGTAGCAACCCCAATACTTTTTCCTTAAAATGTTTGATAATAGAATATTTTCATAAATGCACAATTTTTAATAATAAAAATGTCAATGACTAATTACAAAAACATTAACTGAACATACGTTAAATAAAGAACATGTATATTTATATTCACAAAATACAAGACCACATTGCCAGATAGGACACTTTCCTGCTCAAATTGGGTGGGTTTTTATTCACAATAGTCGCGTTTCCATTAACTCTGAAATTTCGAAAAACGGAATTTCGATATTAAATTCTCCTAATGGAAACACCACAATTTCGAAAAAACTCGCCTTTTTCGAAATAAAGTTTTTGCGCTTAGAGGAGGTGGTATTTGGGCCGTATCGAAACAGTCGTTTTTCGAAAAACTGTAATGGAAACACTTTTTTCGAAACAAACGAGTCACGTGACCATTAACCGCATATGACGTTTCGGACAGGAAGCAGGAAAAGCTTTTTCACAGCAACTGGCTGCCTTGGGCACCGCACAGCGGGCGCCACGAGAGGTCCCACAGCGTCGCACAGCTCATCAAAAGTTGAGCGTGTCATGCGAATAAAATGAATCCACAGCTCTTCGGTGAATTCTTCAACCACGATTTCCCAAAAAATGTTTGACTCTACGTTCGCCTCCCACGTATAAGGAGCCGCGCCGAGGCTCGGATCAGACGTAGACGTCTTCTCTGAATGGAAGGATGAGAGCTAGCGCTGTGGCAGGAATGTGAATGAATCTACTGCACATCAAAATGGTGTTTATATCCGTCGACATGTTTTTTTTTAATGACTTACCGCGGGAATTACTTCCGAGTTTTTCGCATACTCATGGTTTAATGGAAACGCTGTTTTTTCGAAACAGTGTTTTATCGAAATTCTAGAAATTTCGATAAAGTTTTGCGCAAAAGTGTAATGGAAACGCAGCTATTGTGCTGTTTTTTGCCCAATCTGGCAACACTGCAGACAGATTTACTGCTTGTAGTGAAGAAAAACTGTGACAGAAGTATCGATCTTATCATGGTAGTATCGATACTTCTCCCTGGCATCGATACCAACGATACTCAGATGGTTACATGTGTTATCTGAAACTGCAGAATAATATTGTACTCGTGTAATGTTTGTCCTAATGTAACTAAGATTATTAATTAGTAAAGCATTTAAAAATATATATTTTGCAAAAACGTTTGGTGATATCAGAAATATATTTTTATTTCTAAAAATGGCAACAGTTTTTTTTTTTTTTATTATTATTATTATGCTTGCTCTAAAAACTCAAGCTACAAAACTGGACATTAGACAAGAATCTGCCACTTCTCCCTAACCAATCAGATAGAAAAAGGTGACACTAATAAAGCCAACACATCTTTCCTTTCTTTCTTTGTTAAAATGTGGGCTTAATTTCATTCAGCCTAAAACAAATAAATAAAAAAAACAGCAAATTAGCTCAACATGCTGTCATATTTGGAATGATTGAACTTTCAGTTGAATTTTTAAAGTGTGTAAAATCAAATTCCCAACACATCCACATTAAGCGATGAATCAAATATAACCTAATAGCATTTTCACATGGATTTTTTTGGGTTCGGAAATCATCAATAACCACCCAATGAGCTTGCTCTTGGTGTTAAATATTCTTAAACTGAAGGTCATCTTCTAACAGAAGAATGTGTGAGAATCCTAAATCTGAGATGAAGCAGACCCAATGAGAAAGTAGCACAGATGCACTCTGAGAAGTTCATAAAACTACAATGAGCTAGAACTCATGGATGCACAAGGAAAACATGTAAACTCCTTACAAAAACATACCCTGGATTTGAGCAATGGTCCTTTAGCTGTAAAATGACAGCGCTAACCATTACACCACTGCCAAAGCTCTTACATTGTAGAGACCATACATTTTTTATAGAGTGTTCTTACTTTAACCTTTAGGCCACTGTTAGTTAGTATTTCTTCCATCTCTTTCATTATTCATGTCTTTTTTTATGAGATGAGGAAAGCTAGAAAAGCTTTGTGAAGTGTAATGCTAATGTAAAGCTGCGGATCAGCGCCGGCTCTTGGCAGAAAGGATTTTGCGTCAGGATGTTTTACATCTTAAAAGTTCCCTAAAATCAAAGGCTGGTCCAGATTTCAAGAGGAAACTAAATCTCTGGAAACTCATTGTACATTTTAATTATACTCAACAAAACTTGAGTATGAGAGATTTTTTCATAGAATAAAACAATTTAAACTGAATAAACTTCAAGCAGAATTTATAGAGGCAAAATTCCATTCATGTCATGTTACAACAGAGGTTTTAAAGAATAAATCAAATATAGTGGGAGAAGAGGTTTATAATAGCATTTAATAACTTTTAGAGATTCTACTGATGGTTTCCGGGAAAATAGTTGAGTCTGCATTTGTTATTGATAACGTTTTATCCGCCTTATAACCGGCACATGTTCATTATTTCCTCTCACATAGGTGACAGCTTCAGCCAAGTGAAAAATTACTCCACGGGAATGCATCCCTCTTGTGAAGCTGTGTTTAGCCTTCAGATGCTTCTACAAATCTCAAACGCTGCTTCTCACTGCTGCTGACACACATGCGGTCGTGCTCAGTCTGAACATGCTTCTCACAGCATAAATACTCTTGTGTTTTTCACCAACTCTAGTTCACTAAAGTGAATGTGAAGTATTCTGTCATTTATGATCAAATAAATTATGTTCTTGTATTATTTTTTTCCTGACAGCTAAATAATCCAGTAGATAAGATTCCATTTTAACAAATAGGATCATGAATGCAATGTGTCCAAATTACGATGTAATACTCATACATACATTTGCATCAACATTCATTTTTGTGTTGGCTTCAAGCAATCATTTCTAATTTTAACCAATTCTTTATGATCTTCCCGCTACTCCCTCCTGTCAGTTTCAAGCTGTTTTGGATGATTCTCCGCCCCCTTTCGCCATTTTGTTTGTGATTGGTTAACCTCTAAAGATTCCAGCTAATGACTGTCTCTTTAACTACCTGATAAAATAAAACTAACTCCTGTCATTTACAAACTTCCATCTGAAACGGTCAAATAAAAAATGGTTTGTAAACACAGAAAAATAAATTCTGCTTGTTCTACCTCTTAGTGAACTCTGCTAACATGTTTTTAAATAAAGAGTTGACCTACTGCAGAGAACTGGAAAAGATAACAGCTGTTTGCTTTGGAGTTTTTTTTCTTTTATTGACAGAAGGTAAAGTAAAAATACCTTGCATTAAGTAAACTGAATGCCAAAAAAGAAGGCTTGTTTTTTTAATCAACTTAACAGATTTAAACTGTAGACTTCTTTTTTTTTTTTAATCAGTTATTTTTAAATACTGTTGAACTGTTCGAACAATAAGAAAACATGCAGGTAACAAAAAAAGAAAAAAGTTTACTATGTTTTTATTACAAAAATGACATAAAAGATGAGAAGGATTCATATTAGAACATGTTTGGAGCCATTTGGCTTAAATTCGATTGTTTATTATATTTCATACATGCATGCGCCGGTCATACCTTGGTCACCTTATTGGTTAAGATGCATTTTGGGAGCTGCCGTGTCTTTATTGGACTTTAGTTGGATTTAGAACTTGGAAAGTACGGCAGCACATTAATCTTAGACCGTTTTATAGCATTATATTTATATTTAGTACACCTTTTTTGTCTCTTTTTTGCTTTGAAATGTAGTTTTATGGTTTTATTTTTGTACTTTGTTATTCTTTAAGAAAGTGCAAGAAAATAAATGTCATAAAAAGGAAGAAAGGCGACTCTTTTTTACGAAGCACGTGTCCAGACATTTCTTGCAACCCAAGTTATCTGAATGTAACTGCAACGGCAGTTACAAACATAATAAACCATCGGATGTCTTCAAATTCTGACGTAACTCCCACTCGATGACATCATCAATAATAGTGTGGCGCTTCTAGCGCTTGGAAAATATGTAACATCAGTTTTATAACTTTAAAAAGTTGTACCAAAACAAAAGGTTGCATGCATTCAAATGTAAAATGTAAAATGTGAAGAAATGTGTTTATCCTCTGTGCCACGCAACATCCTCGCAGCAGAGGGATACAGAGCCCTCTGCTGTTAACGGTTACCCCTCAAAAAACTGTTTTAGATGCTCCTACCCCTCCAGATGTCATTATAATATATTAAAAAAAATAAACAAATCATAGCTAATAATTTTTTTTTTTTTTTTGCTTTTTTGATCACGCAAACAAAGCATCAAATGATTTCCTCATAACAATAGGCAGTTTATGTACAAGAACCAGACTTCTCCTTTTGATTTTGTCCTTGAATAATGTGTTTGTTGCTTTATCCAATGCCTCTCTGAAGGCTGTGTTTTGCAAATTTAGAGCATAAATCCCCATACTCAATGTTGAGGGTTAAACTTCCATAGAAATTTACCTTTGTGTAAAATCAAACGTTGGTAAACCACGATAGTTTAGTTGTATTTAAAAACAAATGAGGATAACCTTAAAATCATATCATTATGAGGTAAAACATTTTTTGTCATTGCAGAATTTCTTTTGGATTTAATTAGAGATTTTTCAGACTGTAAAGATATTGTGCAGCTATGCTGATAAAGTTTTAGGAACATTTAGAAATTAACCTTTGCCTTATGCTTTTTAGCACAACACATAAACTTAGCTCCTTCTCAATTTTCCTTATTGTAATGTTCCCCCATCCAAAACCCCTAAAGCACATACGAACACCTATGGACATTTCCATACGACCCCTTAATTAAGGGAAGGGCTCCACTGAGCAGATCGGTGGTGTCAGTCATTTGTCATTCAGGGGTCTGTGGGAGACAGACAGTCAGACAGTTGAGTGGCAGGTGAATGGGAGGATGGGATGAAAAAAATACAGATTTAGAACTGAATATATTGGTGGGATTTCTCTTGATGCTTGGAAAAAAACCAACAATGTTTAAGGTAGGTTTTCCTAATTAGCTTTCAAATTAAGCTAAGTGGTAAGATGAAGTTTAAATTAAACCTAATAGCAAGTATGCTTAGCAACCAGGAGGTTTAAGTAGAATGGAATAGAAAACACTGACAAATGCTTAATTAAATTCATTCCTAAGTAAAACGTAATCAGCATGTGGTCCTTAACTAGAGTTTTGAATTGTCAATTTTAACACCAAAGAAAATAAGAGTCAAAGTTTTCTAAAGGGATTTTTTTCCCCAGTATTTTAAATTTAAAAGTGCATAAAGAACTGAAAACATTAAATGAATTTAACAACAAACCAGTTTCTTTAATTAGTTAATGAACATGGCTTACTTTTTTGTAATAAAATTTGACAGACTTGAAGACTAAAAGAGATTTTTGACCGTCTTTTGGAAAAACTTTCAAACATTGTACATATTTTATATAGTATATTTACTGTAGTTTATATTGTTTTTTGTATTTTTTTTGCAACACACGCACTTCCAGAAACAACCGCATCTCAAACTGGCCACTTGATACTTTAAATTTCAGTACATTACCCGCTGACCCATAGTTCATAGGGATTGATCTCATTTTTTAGATACCCTGAAAGACTCACAATTCCACAAAGGCTTTTTTGTGCTTAAAGTCCCCATTATAACTTTTTTTAATTAAAAGAAGAAAAAAAGTTCCCAGTAGTGTTTGAATTATGATTATGAAGTTTTTAACCCAAACTTCACAACCTGAATGTCAAAAATCAAGTTTCCAAAATCTCCTCTGAAGGGGCGTGGCTTTTGGTGATGAGCAGCTCCACCCCTGATCCCCCATCAGATTATGATAGCTTTGTGTCCCGCTAGCATAAATCTTCACCGCTGCTACATAAAAATGTTAAGCAATATCGTTAATGTCCAGCCGTATCGGTTTGAGCCTGATGTCAGCTCGCACAAGGAAGTGAAGAGTTTCGTGGACCAAATTTCCTCCAAAATCCTGATTCTTTCCCCTTCCAGTTTACCAAAGACTCTTTTAGCTAATTCTCTAATGTTTATTGACATTGCTCTGATCAATATGTTCAATCGATTAGTTTCACAGAGCAGAGTTCCTGGGAAAATAATGAAAGCTAACATCAAAATGGTCTTTCATGGTTTAACAATCCTTTAAAATTGCGGTCAAACGAGCCACCGTTCACATTTCTGTGGTCACATCAAGAAGCTCCGTGGAGTCTGGTGGAGATCTTCCAGCCCTGCTACCATAAGTATTGTATGAAACTCACCCAAAAATTCAGTGATGGCTGATTTGACCACAGAAATACGAAAGGTGGCTCATTTGACCGCAGTCAGTGGGAAGATCTTCTCTTCTCCAGCACGTGAGCTAGGCACGCTAGCCGGGGCAGATGAGGGGTTTAGGGAATTTGGAGCGTAGCTGTTGTGACATAAAGAAGATTCAATAATTCAAACAGAGCCGGTTTGTGACAATTAGATTGACAGCGATTTAAAAGGAGAAATACTCAGAAAAGCAAAAACGAAATGATTTCTTAGTTCTCTTTCATAAAAAAAAATGTCACACATACATGTTAAAAACTCTAAAAACATGATTTTCATCAGAGAGGGACTTTAAATACTAATATTTCAAACACTTGTCAAAGTTTGGAAATCTCACTTTTTGCTTAAATCTAAATAAAACCAGAAAGATTGTCTTATTTTTCTTTCAGCATTCACTGCAACAATTTCAGCTAGTGAAAGGGTGAGGTAACAGGGAGTAAAGGTGAGGAACTTGGGTGACTTTAGGTATTTAGGGTCAATAGTCCAGAGCAACAGAGAGTGGGAAAGAGGTGTAGAGGCGTGTGAAAGCAGGCTGGAATGGGTGAAGGACAGTTTTGAGTATGATGTGTGACAAACGAGTGTCAGCAAGAATGAAAGGAAAGGTGTGGAAGACTGTGGTGAGAGCTGCCATGTTGTTGGCTTAAAGCAGGGGTGTCCAAATCCAGGCCTCAAGGGCTGGTGTCCTAACTGTTTTCCAACCAACCTGCCATTGAAGCTCTATTGGCTAAACACAGTTGCTGATGCTCAGGAATACATTTATCCGAGCAACAGCTCATGTTGGATGACCAAAAGGAAGACCAAAGAGGAGGTTTATGGATGAGGTGAAGGAGGACACGAGGATATTTGGCATGGAATGCAGGGTAGAGGGTCAGATGGAAGTGGCGATACATAGAAGAGCTGCTGAAATAAGGCGACCACATTGTTTGAAACATTCACCAAAGTCAGTAAAGTGCTAATAAGAGTAGTCCTATAAAACCTTTTTCTGGTCAGTTTGATTCTGTGTGAATGTAGGCGTCTCACCAGGACCTCTCAGAAAAAAAAAAAAAAAAAAAAAAATGGAGGAAAATCAATTGTGTAAAGGCATCAAGTGTCACATCTGGGAAACTTCTGGATGCCCTGCTCAGACCACTCTGCTTGATTGAAGTGGTTTTCATTTGACACATTGTTCGCCGGGGCCAGGCCTTTGGTTTACAGCTAGTCATTTAAACCACTCTGCTCACACTGTATGTGAGCCACCATTGTAAAGCTGGAGCTCGGTTTAGCGTTATCGTTTGTTTAAAAATAAGGGTGACTATAATAAAATTAAAATGCAAACAAATTAAAACTCTCATACATTTCCTCATAGTCCAGATGCTGCCTCTCTTTACTGACACTATGCTTTATACTGAGCAACTTAAAGATGAGAAAACACCCCTCTCTGACACCTTATTAGTGTCCAATACTTTGCATGTGTTAAATGCCATTTATCAGAATATATATCCTCTGAGTGGTACCTCAGTGCTTGGTAGACTGAGTTAAACATAGGCGTGTATTGTAATGTTGCCTGACAGACAGCAGTAATGGATAATAAATCCTCAGTTCAGGTGCTGTTTGGTCATAAATCACACTCAGACTGTTTGCCAAAGTCAAATCAATCAGTCTGCAGTGAAACAAGGAACACCAAGCAAGAAAAAAGTGTGAATAAATTCCACTTTACTGAAGGCTTTGTCTCCCAAAGAAGAAAATCAAACAAAGAAGCCCCCGCAAAACATACAGACAAGAAGCAAATCTTTGAAATTCATAAGAAGTTGGTGGCCTACCAGGTCAATTTTTCTGAAAGTAAACATTGGATTCTTTGATTGGAAATTGTACCTTTATTGAATTTTAGATTATGGCCTGAACAAAATTTGCCCTCAACATGTGAGCAAAATCCAGAGTAAAAAAAAAGAGTTCATAAGTGTGATCGTGTTGTTGCTTATTTCTTTTACTGCAAGGTCATCATAAAGGTAAAAATAATCCTCCGTGACAAATTTGTCTTCAAAAGCTTTCACTCTGCTTCTCTATCATCACGGCGAAATGCTGCCAAATAGCGCTGACTCCAATAGAATTCTTTGATCGAGGTCTGATATATCATCCTGTCTTCCCTGTAATTCAAATGTCCTTACTTTTCCTTTGGCGAAGGGACTTGAGAGTGTGACAGTCATTTGGAAATACTGGTACGTTTTTTTTTTTTTTTCTTTCTAAAGCACATGTTGAGGCATGTTACATTTCCAATGTGGTGAAAATTCTTGAGCAAACACTTGTAAAGTGTGATAATAACTGTGTGAAGGCAAACACACAGCCAACCAGCAGGAGGAACATTTATCAGTGTGGTTTGACACCGCAGGCACACAATTTGTTTGCTCCTGCCCCGGTTCAAAATAAGAACATTTCGGCTGTTGAAGCTTTAACTAATGTTGATGAAATTTGGTTCAAATGAGATTTGCAGTAAACATCCAAGACATGGCAGAGCAGAAATTATCCAATTACAGAGCTCCACTATGGACTTTGTGCTCAGAATTAATTGTGGCGCCTGAACAGTATTGGCTTTTAGTCTTTGTCTTGCAATCCTTAAGCACCTGAAATGGCACCGCCGCGGAGTAATAAGTGAGCCCCAGTCATTGGTCGTCATTGCACATGTTCCCTGGTAATTTGCTTTAAAGATAAGCAAGTTGCCTGATACCAGTACCAGTTAGAGAACAGCTAATTATGCTGTATGCCCAAAGGAAATGGTGCCATATGTAATGAACAGCAGTTTAGACGGTGGCGTTGTGAGGGCAATAACAAACCGTCAGTGCACCTCACACGGACAAAACATTTACACCACTAAGCTAAGGAATATTTGCAAGTGTGAATTCTGTCAGTTTGCTTATAATTAGGATTTTTTACATGGCTAAGAATCAAACTCGCCGTGGCAACATGAATCACAACAAAAAAAGTCTTTTGTGGAAGCTCATTAAGTAAAATGCAGATGCATTCTGTCTCAGTCCGTTTTGCTGTAATGTAATTTTGGTTGCAGCATTGATGCAGCCTAATGGCTATGCTGGCTTGCACACTTCTGTTTCTACTCCAAAATAAATTAGGCTTCTTTTATATACTTCTTAATGAAAAAAAGAGGACAAATCTTAAAAGTCGCTTTGAAGCAAGAGGCAGGGACAAAAGGCCCCACTTGATGTAGATCAATACATTGTTGAAGGCACTTCCTCTCTAGCAGCATGTCCATCAAGGTCAGCAAAGAACAACCATTTGAATTAAACTTTTGAATAGATGTAGCAATTAAATTTATGGGTGTTACGGTGGAGCTGCATGCTCTCCTGTTTGCTGCTGTATTTCTCAGCTCGCCCTCACACCCACAGCCCCGCCTGCAATCTAGCTAACTCTGCCACCATTCCACCTTGAATTTTCCTTTATTGGTGACCTAACATAAACACAACCTTAATTCTAAAAAAAGAAAAAAAATTAGATCAAGATTTCACAAAAGAAACCAAAAATAAACACAACCTGATATATTCAATAATCAAATTGAACTAATATCACATAAAAAATACAAAATATTAGCTTGTTTTGTTTTGTAGCATTTCCATTTTCTTCATTTTTAGGCTTCAAATGTGATTCTTTAATGCCTTGTCTTTTTATTTAAAGTATGAAAGGCATTTGCAACTATACAATCTTGTTTGAAATAGTAGCTTGATAGCTGATTAACAGAACAAATAGCACCAGCTTGTTTTTGCACAAATCGGTACAAAAAAAAGGACATCGGTTTTAAAATTAATCATATTTAACTCCATCAATCTATTAATACTTAATAAACAACTGTCTAGTTTTTAGTTTATAATTATTTTTTATTAATTTGGCATTATTGTATTATATTTTTATGAATATAGACATAGTAACAAATCCTACAAATTTCTACAAAGCGGACAACATTTCAAAGACATCTGTGTGGATCTCTTTGACATGTTTATATCTAACTAGAGTATAATTGGAGAAAACAGAACTGTATTTTATTCAGAATCAGTGTTTAAAAACACTTATTTACAACAAAATGTTTTACTATGTAAGATATTATTAAACATCAACATAAAGAACTTTTAATTTAAAAAGAAAGATGGACTATGCAATATGCATTAGCACCATACTGCATCTTTTACTAGTCTTATTATTATTATTAATATGCACTTTATTCTACTTATCCTAAAGTATAAAATTATTTTCAGTAATTACAATATGATACATATGCAGTTAGTGCTTTAATTAAGTGAACTAAGTGGTTCACACATTAATTTTGTAGCTCCCAGGCTCGTGTGTGGGAACAGGCCTAATTTTATCTGACACAACTTAATGTGTTAAAATACCAAAATTAGCCAACGTCCCATAACATTTCCATCCTCATTTATATCATATGCTCATGTTTACTCTGTTGCTTCGGATGGAGGCTTTAGATGAGCAAAATGTCTCTCTTGCTGAGGTGATGCAACAATTAGCCATGTCATCAATCATGTAGCACTTGGAGTCTGGATCAATAAGTGTACACAGATGGACAGAGGGTGTGTGGCGTCACCAGCTCTGGGTTGATGGAAATCCAGTTTTTCAGATTGTTGCCATCTTGGCTGAAAGTGACATCGCCAGACCTTAATCTTTCCCAACATAAGCTAACAAGGACAAACAAGCCTTAACAGCTGTTTCAGCATGTTAGAGTCCGTTCCAAAGATGAGCATTTGGTATTAATCTGTCTATCAAGTGGCCACGCCCCTATTAAAACGTAGACTTAATCTAAAAATATCCAATAAATAGTATTAAAATTCACCTTGCTCCCTCTAAATTGTTTAGATTCCCAATAAAAATACATTGAACCCGACTTCAAGTATTTTCAGTTTGTATGAGATCTAGAACCAAACTACTTTTATTTTTTAACAGGCTTCAAATAGGGAGTGAAGAGTTGTGCTTTGGCTTAGATCCCAAGGAGGGAGGCTAAATAATGCACTTCCTTATGCTGCAATGTGATCTTTAGCAGAAACTACTTGTATATTGGATAGCAGAACCAACGAATAACACAACATGTTCAAAAATAAATAGGAAAACTTTTTAAATGATTAAAACATGTCTTCTTTTTGAAGGAGTACATTGTGTTTGTGAAAATATCCTTATTTATTTGCAACAATCTTTAAAGCTAAAATGATTCTGGATTTACCACATAGACTTTATAAATAAAACCTTTTTTTTTTGGCATTAAATGTTAACCTGCATGTTACCTTTGGCATATTGATAATCAATGTTTGAATAATGTCTTCATGAGATGTTCATATTTTGTTGACCGCTCTCTGCTATTGGCAGACAACTTATAAGATTTCTGTAACTCATTTACAGTGCAGAATATCAAGGACACAGTGGAGGACTTCCTCTCAGTCATAATATTGATCCTTGTGTAAGCAGAGGCAGCACTGAATAATTCGAGGGAGACGGTAATCTATGAAACAATGACTATGTCCTGAGCAGTACAGGTAATTTGTATTCCAATATTACACATTTTTTGCTCATGAATGGTTTAAATTTCTCCCTGGCTTTCTCAGTACTGGCACTAGAATACACATCTTTCAAACCCGGCAGCTGGTGGAGGTAATGATGTTGATGATTAACTACAGAGGGTGAGTTTGGAAGGGAGCTCTTCAGCCCTTCGGGCACCCTGCGTTATGCTGGCATGAACATGCTAGTTTTGCCTACAGGGAGAAATTCTCATTTGAAAATATTTTGAAATCATTGTTTCATCCGTGGTCACCTTTTTCTGTGATACCTTGTTTTTTTTGTACAGAGAAATCACAAAGATTGCCAGAATCAAGACAATAGAGCCTCCTGTCGAAAAGCTTCTTTATAGATTGATCAATCTATTAGAAATAACAATGATCGATTCAGACATCGCTCACCAAGCCAAATTTACCAGGAAAAGTCCCAATATTGATAAACTAAAAAAGATGACACAGCTGCACAATTTGCAGGCTCCAGTCCTGCTCAACCTGCCAAATTCTGTCATTATCTGATTCACTTGCCAAGCGAAAGCATTTTTTTTTAGCTTTGTGCTCATTTGTGACTCCCCCAAACAGCATCTCTGCATTTTTTTCTTACAAATTACTCTTACAAAAGATGTAATTAATAAAAAAGGCAGTTTAATGCATATTCATTTATCTAAAGATAAAACAGTCTGGAGTGTGGTAGCTCTCTATTGTGTTTTACCATATGGAGACTTTTTTTTCTTTACTATTAATGAATGGAGATTTCAGTTGTTAGAGGATCTTCCTGATCTTCTTTGCAGTTTGACTTATTCCTGATCAAGCTAACAGTGATGGCGTCCTGATGTCCACTGACTGAAGGCAGGAAATCTGAAACCATCATGATGTTCAAGGAAAATCACTACATCTCTTCCCACTCCTGTCATGAGGCTTTGTTTAGTTGCATGCAGACAACTCCTCTTTTGATTTTTGTTTTTATTTATCCATCTAAAGGAAAGGTGTCGAAAATGTTCTAATTACCTTTTTAATTATCGAGTTTCATGAGCTATTTTAAATTCTGTTGGTGGAAGGAAATTAAATCTTGTTGGTGAAAAGATACATTTGTGTGTGAGGTTGCTATGTGCTGGATGTCTTTCCGTGTTTTTCTTAATTAAGAATTAAGGGTAAGAAAACTGACACGTTAATTGGAGTTAGCATCATGGACCATGTGCAGTAGCTGGATTTATTTTTATAACTTCTATAAGGCAGTGGCTGATGGAAAACTGGCCGCTTAGAACAGTAAATGTACAGTCTTACTGATTACAGTAGATTTCAAACAAGTAAAAAGGAGCGCTGCACAGTGAAGAATTTTACACATCATTACACCGTTACACATTTATGCATTTGTCTTTAATATTTCATGTGTAGAGTTACTGATGCTGCAGCTTACATCTATTTTTCATGATTATTGTAAATGTGTGAAACATCAGCTATCGCTGGCCTGGTATAAAACAAATAACCATGTAATGGTCAGAGAGCACAGTTTCTGTCATGTTTCACTCCATTTCAAAATGCTTCGGCATGTGCTTCTGCTGATGCCATCAGTTCCCCTCAGGTCTCATACATCTTTATAGAATCTTGTGGAGGTGGTGGTGATGAAGGGCCTTTTCATCCATGTTAGTAGCACACAGTAAGTATGCCTCGAGGTGTAGCAAAATGATTTTTTTCTTCTATTTTGTGACCTTGCTTGACCATCTACTTTTTTATATTTAAATATATTCCTACAGCCTAGTCTTTGTAGTTTTGTAGCTAGTTTGAAAATGTTAAAAAGACAAAATAAATCAATTCCATTTTTAGTTGCTAAAGTGAAGTTTACATTTAGTAACTAACAAGTATGGTCATAGTAATCTGTCCTCATGGCCCTCTTACTCAAATATTTATGAGAGTTTTCCTTTTAAAAGGCAACATTCAGGGTTGGGCAATTAATAATTAATATTCCTGCCGGACGGGAGGAGGGGGGCAGAAATAGACCTGTTGTGGGCAGATAAATAGGCAGTACTTCATTTTGCTAAGTTGGAATTTTATTGCTTTACAATAAACGCAAGCAGTAAGAATAGATATTACAATTAGGCAATAAAATTGTAAAGCAGAAATAGTCTATGGGGCAACATTATATCACTGTTTAATGAAGATTCACTGTCACAGTCATCTGGTGTTTCAAAGACCAACATTAAACTATGCAAAGTGCCGTCGTTATATTATTTGTGATGTAATTGTCTCATTTGTTCATTTCAATTCTTTGCTCCAGTTCTTCAAAAAAATCTAGTTAATGTTGGACTTGAGCAAGAAAAACCATGTCAGAATGACTTTTTTTTTTGGAGGAACATAGTGAAAACTATGGATTAAATATCAACACCCATCTGAACATAATTTAGATTTACAGTACCATATTTTCTGCAATAAGTGCTCCACTTTACAAACTTAAGTCATATGCAGACCCTTTCCAAAATATATGGAAAAAAATCATAAAAAATAAGCATATTAGTTTACATGACTTCATAAATGAGAAAAAAATCATATAATATAGATTGAATACTACTGTTTAATTGATTTGAAGTGTTTAATATATTTTTTTAACATAAATTGGGGCACAGCTCTGCAAAAACAGAATTTGAATACTTCAGAGAAATGTCCACATTTTTAGGAGCATGAATGTTTTGAACAGAGTTTCAACATTTAATCGTCCACTAAACTAGTGTCTTCACAGCCGGAGGACCATCATTGATACCCTCCATAGTCTGGATATGCAATAAAAGTTAATAGCCAAGGAAGTTGGCTGTTCACAGAGTAATATAATCAAACATATCAACAAAAGTCTAATGGACAGACAAAATGTGGCAAAGGAGACGACTGTGGGCTTCAGTGGATTTTCAGGAGGACAAGAACCTGGCAGAGATCCAAACAGAGTGGAATGAGCTTCAATAACCACCACATTCAGTGGATGGGCTAAAACTGTCGGGTCGCTCAGGTCAAGCCACTTCTGTGCCTGGGCCAACAAAGGAAACGTCTGAATTGAGCCACAGAAAAAGAAGGATTGTTGGTTAGTGGTCCAAGGTCCTGTTTCCTAAAGAATTTAAAGTGTGTCTTTCGAGGTTCAAGGGTTTGGAGCTAGACTGGTGAAGAGTAGAATCCGAGTTGTTCGAGGTCCAGAGTGAACTCTCACAGTCAGTCAGGATTTGATGCAATGTCCAGCTGGTGTTGGTAAACTCTGCTTTCTTCAATCCAGAATCACTGCAACAGTCTGGCAGAATGTTTTACAGGACTTCATGAGGTGCACAAAACTACAAGGCACATTAGGCAAGACAAAATGGTCAAAGATGAATTTGTCATTCAGACTTATTTAACTGCATTCACAGTCTTTTTTTGATCTATGAGACATTCTACGTTTGTCACATCAGAAGATTCACAATACCTGTAACTCCCAACTTGCAACAGAAAAAAAAGCTGATACAGCTAAATCAAACTATGCTAATTCTTCACGTTGTTAGAAACATGAAAAAAAAAAAAAACAAGCAAAACACAATTCAACACTTGTACACATTAGGCGTGTTACGGTATTAACAATAACACCCAAACTTGTTTGCAAATTGTAAAAACAAACAAAAAAAAAGACATTTTGACAGAACGCTCAATGCCTCTCAAAACTGCTTCAACATCGAATTTATCCATATATTAGTTACTCCAAATTATAAAATGTGCTGTCATTTTTTTTTAATAAAGTTTTTAAGTGTGCCTCATAGTGCAAAAAAAAATGTATATAGAAGTCTCAATACATTATATGGATTCAAGTCGGCTATGATCAGGCAAAGAGGAGATGCAACACCATTGCCACTATCAGGATTCATCTTTCCATATAACCTGCTTCTTTTTAGATTGAAGTAGAAAAAAGTGCAAGCAGCAAGAGAGCATGCAATTTCCTCACAGAAAAATTCCCTGCAAAACCCTTATGGCATTTTGAGAACTCAGTCAACCGCATTTCAGAGATCATATTTTTCAATACAGTAAAAAAAATAAATAAATAAATAAAAATCATCCTCTTATCTTCTTTTTTTGTGTCAATGGATAAATTGTTTTTGTCAGGTTAAGATAATGATGTGTTGTATTAGTGCTCTTCATTTCAATCTCAGTTGAAGAAAAAAAAAAAACATTTCCTCATTCCTTTCACTAACTGCACAGCCTCCATTCTCCCAGGAATTCCTCTGTAGTTCCAGAATCAAAGATGACAACTTTTCTCTAAAAAGAGAAGGAAAAACTTTAACCAAACCCTTTCTCCCAGAGTAAAAATATTTTCAAAACCCCTCTTTTTAAGCTGTAGCAACAGAGATATTTTCCATAAGGGTTTTCTTCAATTTGATTGCTGTTTTCAAACGAAAGATTCGACTTTGACATCAGTCTGATTTTCTTACGGTAGATTATTGCAGCAGGAAACACTTTTTTTTTTTTGTCCGTGCAAAGTAGAACTTGTTTCCAAGACTAAATTGAATTTTAACGGACTGGTTTAGTGTCATTAGCATTCACAGTTAATTTGGACTAAGCACAAGAGTTGCATACTGTTGGTCAGAAATGTGTCAATGTTTTCAAGTAGAATTTTTTTAACTGACCGGAATTTAATTCTGAAAAAAATTTCTGTGGGTTTTTGTAACTTTTATCTGCCATTTAAGTTTGGTTTTCTTCAACTGTTCTGCATTTAAAATGAGTCTGTAATTGACATATCTTTGTATTTTTCCTTTTGCAAGTTTCTTTTTCTTTTTTTTCTCCACGCAGCGGAGGAGTGCAACACTTTAATATGACCAGGAGGTAATAGCATAACAGAGTTATATTCTTAAGCACTCATTTTATGGCGTAATAGTCTTTTTATGACATGCCTTTGGTGGACAGTAGACTACATTGATAAGCTGTCTGGTGGATAATATGAACGTTCTTTACTTGTGTGAACTTACTGAGCCACACGCACACACACATACAAGTACACCCTTCTTATAGGGACTTTTTTTTATTGGTTTCCATCAATTAAACAGCTTAAACTAAACAGATGAGGCCTAACCTCAACCTAGAGTAATCTGCTGTTTACACCTTAGTGTTGCAGCAAACTAGAAGTAGAGACTTTTCTATTAAACGTCCCTATTAAGCGTATACGGTCCCTCCAATGTATGTTTTTAGAACAGGCTTTGTCCTCGTAAAGCAATAAATACAAACACACACACACGTCAATGAAAAAGAATTTCTGAAAATTAATCTTGGATTTTTGATTAAAACAATCAACTGGATTTCCATGTAAACACAGATTGAGTCTTTATTGCAGGTAAAGGACTAGTAGTGTGTAATTAGAGATTGTTAAGAGTTTACTTTTTTTTTTCACTTAGAATTTCCCATTAATTGCAATTTTTTTTAACCTTGCTGGACAGTTTAATTTCCTCACAGAATGATGGTGAACTACGCAACTCTATGTAAGAACAGTAGTTGTTAAAAATATACAAAAAACCTGAAAACAGTGATCAATCATTGTAAGCTCATCACATAGTGTTGTCTAAATTGTTAAATTTTGACGTCACCAGATACAATACGTATCTTCCTGTATTGGTACGATGGAAATATAAGCAGCGCAGTAGCCCTTTCAGTGAAAAGATGAAAAATGAGAGTCCAGTTGTTCTTCTCTTTTCAAGCACCGCTTCTATCATCTTAAAGATCCTGTCAGCCGTTGTCCCATTTACTTCAGAGAGAAGCTCAGCTCTAGACTGGAAAAGTGATGCTGTTTCCTCGATTACAGAGGACAAGGACAGTCCACACTCTGCTGACAGCAGTGTGCCGGACAGATAGCGCAGTGGTACATGGCTGCCTCAGGGGGATGTACTGTTACCTTACAGCACCAGACAATAATGTGTAAACTGTCACTCCACCTCTAACGTTCTGGAAAAGGAGACAGGAAAAATGGTGGAATTTATGCACCCACACCCTTTGGCTATTTATTGCAGAGCATCCCAGTCAGTCCCACGGGTTGAAGGTTTTCACTAAAAATGTCTAGTTTCTGTTTAGCAGCTTAGCAGAAGGTAGTTTTCCAGGTTTTCTACTTCATGTAAAATAATACCTACATTTAAATCCTTACATCTACATAAAATGAACAAATAAACACTGATAAACTTTAATTTGTTTGCAGCTACAACATAAAAGAACCTGTGCAAGTTGACGTTGAGTTGCTAATTGCACTGTTACCTTCTCTCAAGCGTTAAACTTAGGCTTCAGTGCAGGTTAAGTGATGCTCAAGGTATTTTAAACAGCAGATCCATCAGCCACATCAGCGGGCTTTGTTGGAAAGTGTGATAAGAATTGACTGTATCTTGCTGATACAAAGCAACTGGTATCACCTGGCAATCACTGAAAGGGTGAAAAGATACAAGTTGTGCCACTCAACGGATAGCTAAAGTGAGCATGACCTGAACCTTTCTGTCACTGCACGGAGGTGTAACAGGACAGCTTACAACTATTCCTGACAAAGATGTGGTCGGTCAGACTAAGAATGTGCACCTGCTTTTGTGTAAATCTTTAAACATTCCTGATTTTCCTCATCAGTGCCAATTAAGAAAGTAAAAATGTTCCCAATCATAGCAGAAAGAAAGTTTAACCCTGTTTTTTTCTCCACATTTCTTCAGAAATGTTTTCTGTTGTCAGATAAAAGTGTAAAATTGGCTTATAAGTACTTATTTGTACCACCAACTGTTACCAGGCTTGGTGCCCACTCTATAAGCCGTTTGCTCTTTTTAATAAAAGCAAAAAAAAAAAAAAAATCTCCTTTGCTTTGATCTGAGGAATCAGTTTGAATGAGCTGCATGTATTCTGAAACATAAAAGACTTACATGAAATGAAACTTCCATCAGAATTATGCCCTGATCACAGCAGTAATAATTATAAATTGTTCTTAAAAGCTCTTTGACCGGCACTGAGTTGTACTGAAATTGCCCTAAAGCAAAAACAACTGTGCTCGTTTATTTTAGCAAATGTTCAACTTTGACATATGTTCTTTTTAGGTGACTAAACCCTGCAATAGTTTTAGGACTTATTACTCTTGTAAGGAGACAGTTTTCAAGCTCCACAACCAGCCATCTCTCGTTTCATTAATATATTTAGTTACATTTACCAGCAATAATGGAATACACTGATGAGTTGAAGAAATATTAACAAATGTTTTGAGCTGTAGCCTGTATTTTACCCAACGTGAATGTGGCTAAGTGTTGACAATCTCTGGGGGACATAATGCGGCACAGAGGACTGTTCACCACCACCCACAACGCTCTGTAGTGTTGTGAAGTCAGATGGCCCAAAAAATTCAGCAAAATTGTGCATCAGCCATGCATGCTCTTTTGAAGTTTGTACCAAAACGTTGCCAACTGATAACAAAACAAGCTTCCCTCATTTTACTTCCAATACAGTAGCATTTGAAAGCTATTCAGTGTGAATACACAGACACCGCCAAGTAATTATGTATGTATGTATATATATATATGTATGTGAGTGTGTGTGTATGAAACAAAACTTGTTTACCATCATTTCTCCAAAGGGAAGATGCTCAAATTTAAGGAAAATTGGGGTTGAGCTCATAATAATTTAGCTCCCTTGATTCCCTCAAAAAAAACTAAATTTAGACATGTTTTCGTAATGTTTTGAATAGGAAATCCTCTAAGAGGGACTTTTTATCATTTTTATGGAGACACTTGTATGGCTCTACTTTATACCTTAAAGCTGCCCAGTAAACATCAGATCCACGTGTGGCCTGTAAGCAACCGACTTCCCCCCCCAAAAAAAAGAAAAAATAGGATTAAAGGTTTTCCTCACTTGCTCCACTGTGGGCAAACAACATCTTTCCCACCAAGGAAAAATCCCACTAGTCGAAAGTCTTGAAACCAATGACCCTTTGAATTGAGACCTTAACTATTAAGGGTATAGAAATCAACAAATACCCAGTGCAAATAAAGGTATGCATGTGGGGAAAGGAAGAAAAAGAGAATTTCTAAAAAGCTGAAATTCCCTAATTAAAATAAAATCTATCAAAAGGTTTGCAGATTGGAGTCTTTTGCTGACATTTTTAAAATAACTCCAAATAGCCGTTTAACTTTCCTGGCGAATTGGCAACCATACAGCGTCATGACAGGATACATTTCTACAGGTCAGTTCCAAAAATGACACAATCAAACAAAAAAGCTGCCCCCTCTTTCCGTGTTTGTCCAAAACAGTTAACCAGCAGCAACGCGGCTGTTTACCTGCAGACCTCTTGCTAATCAGCAGACTGTAATTTAGTAACACGAGCAACATGATTGTTGTTACTGGCAGGCTATGCAGGCATGAAACTGATTACCTGCGCCAATTACTCTCATTATATGCACTCCTTAATTCGGGTGGAAAAAGGGCACATTATGTGTATGCAAATAGTGCAATGACACTAACAGTTGCACAAAAAAACTTTAGAATTTCCTTTTTCAATCTTTCTTTGACAGTTTGTTAGACATACAAATTTGCCAGAATGATGTCAGAAAAAGGACACATTTATTAAGAAAAAAAACAAAACAACAGTACCAGGAGGAAAATATGTCCACCTATTTTTGTGACATTCAAGTACATCATTTCTAAAGTTACTCAAAATTGGCATAGATAGTTGCAGGAATGTTGTTGTACTAAATCAATCTGTAGATGTGCAAAGTTATTTTAAATGTGCACACTTTCTACATCATTCAGAGATGACTAAACTTTGTATGATTTTTTTTGCCCCGTTTTGCTTTACCTTCAAACATTTCCTTACATCCTTAATCCTTCACTTTTCCTGATTTTGTTACTCAACATGTACAAATTTAAACCAATAGTCCAACAATTCCTGAAGTGTTTAATTTCTTTTAAAAAGTTCACAAATAATAAAAAGATGAAGTAGATGTGAAAGATTTGTAAAAAGTATCAGAGGTAAATCGGTAAATTTTTGTTTTATAAAGCTGATCCCTCTTAGTTAACAAATATTTTCACCTTTTCACTACAACACATCTGTTTAATTTTTCAATATTTGTTAGTTTTTTTTCCGGTTAGCAATGATGTTTGTTTTTTTTTTGTTTGTTTTGTTTTCAAAATGAATGACACCTAATCGTCCTCCTTGATTTGCTTGAATAGTCCACCTACGTTAGTCACTTTAGTCAAGAATCAGTTTAATTCTTTTGGTTTGCTGGTACATCATCATCTGTTAAAAAGCTATATCAAACTAACATTTTCTGTAGGTAGTTTCTTACTTCTGAAATTACTGTTATATATTTTTTTAAAAATCAGATTTCCACTTAAAAAGTGCTCCAAGCCCCATAGACATAAGATATAGAATAGGTCTGTAAAATTCGGGTTTGTTCACTTTGAGAAAAAGAGCACTCCAGAATGATTCCTGTGACTAAGCAGCATTACTTTGCATTTTATAACACTGCATTGTCAATTTTGTTTCATTTCAAGGATGCACACTTGGTTTAAGATACAATTGTACTCACCGTCAAGGCTTCCCTTCTTAAATTCTCAAACATTCTACACATCATACATAAAAAAGAAACAGGAAGTGACTTCGCGTGTCCATTTCTTTCCACCCCATTTCCTGTTTATATGTGTTTAACTTGTGTTTTTTTTTTTTTTTTTTTTCAAAAGTTTACATCCTGTTTAAAATATTTCAAATTTTTGATTATCTTTAAGAATTTTCTGGATTGTATTTGCAAAGGTAAGAATTCACTTTATATAAATGTTTGGTTAATTGGTCTGTGGGTGGGGTTAAAGCTCTTATAAAGGGGGACATTTTTCCATTTGAGGGAGAGGAGTGGTGGCAATGAGCTCTCCAAAAAACTGTTGGTGCATTTTATATCTCATTTGGGAGCAATTAAATATTTTTTTTTCAAACTTTCTGGCTGGGCTATCTTCTTTTTTGAGTGTTTTTATTTTTCAGTAAGGAGAACCCTGCCACAATTTTTAATACAGGGATGTATTGCTGACATGTTAATGACTTAGAAATCTGCACATAGCAAAATAGCATACACTTTAAAAAATACATAATTTGTTAACATGATAAGAGGCCATATTGGTCAACATGCTTTGCCCCCAATCAAAGTTTTTAGAGATAAATTGCATCTTCAGTCGATCACAAACAATAGTTCAAGACTCATTATACAAAGCATTAAAGAAGTTGTTAATTAAAACAAAATAAAATAAGCATTTGTATAAGTAAAACAGAGGTCTGTGATTTTTTTTTTTTTGTTTTTTTTGATGTGACAAAATCTCAATTCGTTGCATGAGAAGCCGTCATCTCTTAAGAATATTTCAGGGATAAACTTGTTTGACAAATCCTCTCTCTAGTCCATTTTTATTGCATGAAGGTTGTATTTCAAAGGTCAGATGCTGGCTCCGATAGCATGGAACACTGAATAGCACGCTCTCCAGAAGTAATGATCGCCATCATGGTGGCCAGTGCTCATGAGCTCAAGCGATCACAGCGCATGGCTTTTGATGTCCCCGCACACTATCCACCTTTAATTACAAGTGCACTTGTGAAAAACACCCTCAACAAATCTCTGAGATTGTTCTCATTGTATAATCACACTGAAGGGTTCACCAATAATCTGAAGAGGTCTGGAGGATAAAGTCTTTCTTTAAGCACCACATTGTTATGTCTTGTACCCCTGAGTGAGAAAGAGTCTCTTAAATGTGCCTATTGAAATGTCCTTGAATTAATTTAGGCTGTTTGTTTCTGGCAGAAGGGAGGGGGTGAGGTTATTAATTAATAAAGTTGTGACAAAATTATTTAGCTTAAATTGTTTTCTGGGCAACATTTCAAGATGCAGTAAATAGTTTTGACACCAACAACTGTCCTAAAGTCATCTGATTTCCTGGTTTATGGATGCAACAACTTGTTCAATCGTGACCTTCAATGTGTCACACAGGTGGTTGACTGAGGAGTGACACATGACTGATTACAGTTTTCACCCCAGAGATTAAATACAAAACCTGACATCTAGCGTCAGATGAACAGTGTGCTATTCATTTAATAATTTAGCACAGAGAATGACGGACAGGGCAGATCAAATTGGCAGAGTGGATGCTCTGTGTTAGGAAGCGATTTTTCTAAACACTCCAGCACACCGACTTCTGTTGTCCTGCAGAGAGATGTCGGAGTCTATATTCATGAGCTCCTCCACTGAGGAGAGCTTTCAGAGTTTGAATTAGGCACAGCTCTCGGTCCACGGTGTTCTCACACATTGTTCCACGCTGGTAAAATCATCTCCTAAGATCTCCATAAGATTCTCCCTTAATTGTTTTCAAGAAACTTAAAAGCTTAAGATGTGTTCTTCGGATTGGTGACTTTTATGAACTGATCACAAAAATGTGGTATTTCGAGGGCATTTTCATTTATTGTACTTGAAATTCAAGTAGATTCTTTATTAGGTTAATGGAACATGATTTAGATCTGCTTGGTGGTGTAATGGTCAGAACTCACACCTCACAGCAAGGAGGGTCTGGTTTAAGTCCCTGCGTCGTCTGTGGGAACTCCACAGTCGGAAAACAGCCTTCACGGCTTAACTGATCACTCTAAAGTTATCACTCTGTGTGAATGTGAGTATGTGACAGGCTGATGACTTACCCCAACAGCTCCTGGAATACGCTTCTGTAGCTCTGTGACCCTAAAAGGTATGAAAGATGGACGGATTTTGATCATATATTCACATATTCCTCTGGGAGGAACCCAGAGCGCCCAGGGAAAACCAACACATGCAAACAGAAAGAACTTTCTCCTCTGTGTGAAGAGAGAAGACTAACCACCATTATTGAAATAAATGCATCCCACTGAATCTCTTTTAGAGTCATAGGGTTGTTGGACCCAACCTGCCACTGTCGGGCCAAGGTGGGGTACACACAGGTCGCCAATCTATTGCGGGGTCACACTTGGGGGACATTTAAGAGTCACCCATGAAGCATGTTTTTGGACTGTGGGAGGAAGTGTCCAGAAAAAACTCATGCATCCATGAGGAGAAGGTGCAAACTCCACACCAAAAAAAGACCCAGTCAGGATTTGAAGCAGGACCTTCTAAATGTTAAGCAAGAGTGCCAACCGCTGCACCACAGCTATTTAAAATAAGAAAAAAATTGCTACACTAACATTTTTTTTTTCATTTAAATCGACTTAAAGGAAGATCATTGTTTAATGTGTAACTTGTTCTAAATGCAACGGTGAATTGATATCAACTTTTTAAAGCAGCTAAATATTTAAAAGAGAGATTTAGTGGCTGTAGTTTTTAGTTTCATAACATGATATTATTAAAAGGTTAACCACAAAATGTGACATGCTGCTATAGAGCATTCATGAAGAGCTTTTTTTTATTTTTTGATGGTTAAAAAAAAAAATACTGTAAAGATTTAGCCTTAAAATAAGTCAAAATGTCAGTGTTACAAGTTGGAGATTAAAAATGAACACTTTGGAGCGCACAGACACTTTAAACTTGTAGACTTGTGACCTCTGTGAACTTTAAGCAGCTAGATTTTTTATTTTATTGTATTTCACTTCTATATCTTATCCTTTATTGTAAATATTCTCTTATCCTTGAACCGTTGGACAGTCGTGCAATACATTTCACTGCATATTATACCATGTATGTCTATGTATGAGACAAATAAAATTTATATTTGAAGGCTGTAAAAAATATTATATTGAGAACTTTAAACTTTAATGTAAATGACTTGCTACATTGCTGTAGTTTCTCCAATAAAACAACAACAGTAAAGCCCCTTTCAAAGCTGGACTACAATGATGTTTATATGTACCTGAAGGTACTCTAAGCTGCTACCTAATAACTTCTGTATACAACCTCTTACCTTGGATTTCCTCCCTCAGAAGGGGTCATTATAGAATCAAAGTTCAGGTCTGTCTTCTTGCACACAGAGCCGCTGATGGAGTTTTGGAAAAAGTAAAGAGATCTCCACCTATATACGATTGCAGATGTAGCATTTCAGTTGCCCTGTGTCCCTCCAGGACATGTGCCACTTTAAGTGTCAAGTTGAATGAAAACTACAAATTTGGAAGAGGACTCACCAGAAACATGAGCACTAAAACATTTCTAATAACTGAATCCTCTTCAGTTTTAGAGCAGCTTGAATGAACTCTATACTGCTGATGTTGATTCAGCCTTGCTTTTGTGTCAAAAAAAAACCAAAACATCAATTTATGATTTTTTTTTTTTCCAATGCTACATATTTGCACCAAGTATTTCAATCATCAGTGTGAAACAATACTGCCTGATCAGTTTGGAAGCTTTGCTTGTTTTAGCGTACAGAGAAGATGTTAGCTCAGCTTTGCTTCTCTTTTGCTCCATTCCTGCTTTTTTGCAGGACTTGCTGGTATGACATCTGCCCTCACACATGGATAATATTAATGTAAAAAAAAAAACAAAAAACATTTTTATCAACAAATCAGTCACAAGGAAGTGAACAAATGTATAAATATTTTTTATTCTTGTTAATGTATGTATAAAACAGTATTTTTTCAATCACTTTACTAACTTTACTTGTTTAATTTTACATTTAGTATCATTTTTTAAAAGGGGAAATTACAGTGCAGGAGTCTTGCAGTACAAAAATTGCACAAGTCAAAATCAAGAATATCTAGACTACAAGTAAAACAGATTATTTCAGCCAACATTTGCATTTAAAAAGAATACATATGAATTTTCACAGTGCATTTCCACAGTCACACGTGCACCCTGTAGCTTTTACTTTTCTTGGTTTCCAGTTGGTTTGGATAAAATCAACCTGCTAATTTACCGATATTAGCGAAGGCACCACAGAAAGAGCTCTGTGAAAATATGCAGCAGGTGAAGTTCATTGAAGTGGAAAATTGCTCTGAAGGATACTTCTTTTTGTCTGGAAAAAAGTAATTTTGAAGTCAGGGGTTCTGCGCTGGATTATAAATCTACCAACCACTGAAGGGATGTAAAATGTATTTTCTTATGTCACCTGTTTAAGACAAAAGTCATCCAGATTGTTATTCAAAAGTGAACCTCTTGTTATCACTTTTTGTCTAAGATTTTGAAAGCTATCACCCACTTTAAAATGGTAAACATGTCAATAAATTTTGAAGAGCGAAAATGTGCAAAACTTTCTGTATTTTACCATTTGGGGAAAATTAACAGATAGCAAAAATTTTCATCACTGTAAACTACTAATGGAACTGGCTCTTGTCAGAAAATACAAAATCACCTGTGAACCTAAGGTAGGCTCTGACAGTGAAAACACTCGCCTGCAGTCTGAGAGAAACAAAGATTATTTCATCTGAAGACAAGAGCGGTGCCCCTCGTTTCATGCCACTGCCCACATCTGAGCAATGACATACTCGTCTCAAGTGCTAAAAAAAACCCCCAACAAACATTTTTTTAAAAGTGCATAATAAAACCTGTAGCGTTGCAGATTCTACATTTGAAGCTTTCAAACAAATACAAGTGTCACATCTCCACAGTCACTGCTAACTCTGCTGTCAACATTCTTCAAAGCAAACAACACACCACAATGACAGCATAGTAAAAAAAAAAAAAAAAAAAATGCATATACCAGTTATGTATTAAAACGGTTTTCTTTTTAAATAACACAATCAAATGTAGAAAAACTAACACTTTTTTCTTCATAAGAAGATTTGTGAAATCATGTCAGTCAAACTTAAAGCTGCCTGTGTAGAAATTTCTTTAAAAGCTGCTGCAAGAACACAATCATCAGCAAAATGGTTTTGAGGAAAACAACTGAAGAAAAAAAAAAGATTTGTTTTTATGATTTGCCTTAAAATGAATAAAGCTTTTGGAGTTAATCAAAAACATGACAATTCACCAGAGTTTTTGCTTTTTGTTAAAGTTGTAAAACCAAACATCTATTTTCCAGAAGTCAAAGCACGAGCCTCAATCATGTGGAGCTCTCGGATGCACATGTTTCTGCTCTAAACTACAGGCAGTTTCTGATTGTAATTAACGTGACTCACGCCGGCTGACGTTCCCCTTTGATTTGTGTGGACCAGCAAAGTGCTGACTTTTGACAGCCAATTTCAGACCCACTGAAGTTGTGTGCTCTTAATGATGGCTTTTACTGTGGAATTTTGTTTTGTTAAAATTGTAACAAGTGTTCCCTTTAAAGAAAAAAAAAAAAAAAAAAAATTGCAAAAAAGTCAAAGGTGCTAATTTAGGCTGTAGAAAAGACAAAAACTAAAATCTTTCGCTAGTAATAAATGCAAAAGTCATTTTCCAGTTGCATTGTTTTATTATAAAAGCAGAAAAACATTTTTTGGTGATTATTAAAGCACTAAAAAGTGGTCAAAGTGATGCTGGATGTGACTTGTGAGGGACGTCAGGTCAGAAAAATCAATCTTGTTTCTACATTGAAAAATCAGGGAGCACATGACATTTCATGCCAAGCGAACGGTTCATGTTTTGGATATTTTCAGGTCATCAAGCAAATGATCAGATCAAGACAACAACATGTCCCAGATATAAATATAACATCCATGAGTCAAGACGAATCCTTTGCAAACCAGAAATTACAAGTTTTTAAATTTTTTTCTTACTTTAACTTTTTCTAAAAATGAATTTATCAGATTGGCAGCACAAGAAAGCACTGGAGGTTAAGCTTTTAGCCAACTTTTTAAAGGTCAGAAAAATGCACCTCTGGTTTTGATTTCTAGTCACTTGAGTGATGATAAAAGTTGCTTAGTGTCAGTGATCAGTTGAGGGCAGGTTGACTTTGCAGACTTTATCACTAAAAGGCCAGAGCAGAGCTGTAAAGTGAACGATTTCAGGCTGTCCACGGTCAGGGCTTTACTTCAAGGTAAATCAAGAGACTTAGCACTTTTCTCAAACTGTGAATGAAGCGCCAGTCGCATCACAGACTCAAGCAACACGTGGAAGCTAAAATCTTTTCATCAGTCAAGCATTAAGAAGGTTTGCATTTGTAAAAGAACAGAGTGCTGAATGCTTGAGCTTTCACACAGCACTCTCCATTTAAAGAAAGAAAAAAAAAGAATCCCTCATTCTGTAATTTTCATTTTAGCATCTGTGATCACGGTCTTCTTTTTCAAAAGTAACTCAATAAAAATCAGTGCTGTGTGATCTTTTTTGATTCATGTTTATGTTCTTCTTTGTACTTGCTAACCAGCAACTCCCTGTGCTGATGTATGGAGAGCCATCTGTTTACTTTAGGGAAGCTTCCGTCAGCATGTTTACACCACTGCAGAAAAAAAAAAAAAAAAAAAGCTGAATTATTGCACTGCAGTGGCTTTTAAAAGACATGTAAACATTTTAGTGCCACTGAAATAAAGATTAAAATTTAATTGGGTTTTTCATAGCTGAGGTAACGGCTAAATAATGCAGTTGGGGGTTGAATTACTCTTGTGCTAAACTGGATCTAAACTGACACGTTCATGTCTCCTACCAACAGTTGGAAGAATGACGAAGTGGTGCAAATCTCCCAAATCTTGCTCCAGGCTTTTTCCATTAGAGCTCAATAGACCTGTTTTACGGTGACGTCACACACAATGGCGAAATCAGTGTGTGAAGTTATTTTCTGTTTACGGGTTTAGATCAGCAAAGCGGAGAACTGAACGCAGTTTAAGTCAATAATAGAGGGTAGCTGTACCAATTGTAACAGAATATTAAACAAAGTTTATTTTATAAATGTCCTATGTAACTGTTTTTGTTTTCCTGTCTTGTTTATGGATGGTAAGGCAGTGTTCCATCATCGTTTCAGTTGTTCTGCATCTCGCAGTAACTCTTGTGTGATCCAAACAGCTCAAACTTGATTTGTCCTCCATAACATTTGTTCAGTCTTACTCTGACCAATGTCTGTGTTCTTTTGTCCATAGTAATCTTTTTCTTTTATTAGACAGTCTCAGGTGTGGCTTCATCTCTCCCATTAAGGCCAGCATCCGAAGTCGCCTCATTATTGAGAAGTTGACACTGGCGTTTTGCGGCTACTATTAACGAAGCTGCCAGTGGAGGACCTGTGAGGCGTTTATTTCTCAAACTGGTGGCTCTAATCTACTTACCTTTTTCTCAGTTTTGAAGTGGGGTCTACCACGTCTTTTTCTACTCTGTTTAGAACCTGTTTGTGCTTTTCTCTATAAAGGGTAGAAGGGTTGAAGGAATTCTTCAATTTCTTGGCAATTTCTTGCATGTACGATATTTTCTGGAGTATAAGTCAAAAAATGTCTAATCAAGGAGAAGAAAACATATATAAGTTGCTCTGGAGAATAATTCAAACTTTTAGAAGAAAGTCTGACGTTTCAGAACAAATCCACTAAGACCAGCGTAACTAACCAAATACAATTCTTTTGATCTGTGTAAAAAAAATATAAAAGTTTATGAGGAAAACAATCAGATTCTCTTCCATGTTTGTTGTTTTGGATGACAATTCTTCTGCCACTGTCAGTAACAAATACTTACACACAGATGCACCGCCCTCTAGCAGTTGTTGGAGAAAACAACGGCGAAAAGAGACTGTTGTTCACTGGAAATTAACAAATTTATGAGGTGATTGATGTCTAAAAGTATAATAAAAGACAAATAATTCGCTCCTTAGTATAAATCGCACCCCTGGCTAAACTATGAAAAAACTGCTACTTATACTCCAGAAAATACGGTAATAGGATTTATTTCTAAAAACAACAATAGACTGTTCTCTTTTCTGGCTATTTTGATCATTTATTCAGCCCCACTTATGAGATGCTCCAGATACTGACCCTACTGAAAAAATTGTCAGTTTTTTGGCTTCTATTCAACATTTTCCAGCTGTGTTAACACGACTGGACGACGGTTTTCTAATAATCTGTGAGCCTTCTGACACAATGAGCGAGCACAGTGTACCATTAGAACACTGAAGTGACATTTGTTGGAAATGAGTCTCTAGTCACCCAGGTACAAGATGCACCACAAAAAACAGACATTTTCAGCAAGAATAGTCATTTTAAAAATATGTTGGCACATACATAATTTATAGAGCATATCTCTGATTAGTTCAAAGTTCTCTTTATTTAAAAAAACAGTGCTTTTCTCTCAAAATAAGACATTTTTAAATGACCTTAAACTTTTGACCTATAGTATATATTCACTATATATGTGTGTTTGTGTGTATATATTTTACTCAATGCTTACCAAAGACCCTTAAAGGGAGCAGCACTCCTCATTAGAGGATAACAAGGACTTCAGGAACTGAAGCTTCTCTGTACTCGATATAAGGAATGTATGTATGCGTGTCATAATGTGACACAATAAGATAATGTTTTTTTTTGCGGTGGGGATTACAAAGAGCTGCAAAGCGTGGTCTATGCACATCCAGCTAATGGGCCTGAATTCATGCAGCTTGATGTAGCATGGCAATGAAGTTTGTGCATGTATGGAGCATGGAAATAGTAACACTCTTCAGGTTCTTCCCTTGAGCTGCAACCTCATCACGTGACAATATAGTGCAGCATATAGTGCATGTTGGGGGCGGGGGCGTGCCAGCAGTCCATCTAATAAAAAACTATGAGCAATCATCTACAAGCAAAGTGCAGAAGTTTCTGCATTTACACTATTTAGCAAGCACTAGAATCACAAGTGGCAGTGTATAATTACTTCCAAATTTTACAACTAATCAACAGCTGTAACTTTAATCACTGAGACAAGGACATCCATTTATGTGTGTGAGGGTTCTCTCTCCATCTCAAGGTCAAGAGGCAAAAGCGCTCAGCAAAACCATTAAGGACCTATGAAATATTGTGCTTTCGGAGCGGAAAAGGGCGCTGTCACAAGGGGTGCATGTAAAACAAAGTGCAATCTGTCTGTCAGCTCGTGTTAAACAGAGTACACCGCAGATGAGACATGCAATCTGGTGCCTACTTTTGTCAGAGACAAGCAGTCACATATGAGTCATGGCATTTAGTGCTGATTTCACAAACTGCATACATTTTGTGGAAGATGGGAACAAAACGAAACGTGTTCTTCCCGTTCCCGTGTGGCGATATCATGTTGCTAACCCTCCATTTTAGAAAATAACCCTCCCGAAGAGAGAAGATATTCAATGCTGTTACATGGATCCATGCCTGATATAACTAACTGATTCCAAAGGCTGGAAATATTCTTGGACGAAGGCACAGACTATTCCATCTAAAAATAGGATTCAATCAAACTAAGACATGCAAATCAGCTGAAGTACGCTCAGAGAGGGGGAAAAAGTAGAAAAAAAAATGAGTTTTTCAATATTTCTTTCACCTCAGCTGACGTGCAAGGCATTAACTGTCAGCGGAGAGGCAGACTTACTTCATGCTTTTAACATTACATCTACATGATCATTTTATAAAAGGACTTTCATGGTCTTGCCTGTATAAAAGCTCATTCATTTCCATGCCACTGAAGAAGTCCTGGTCCGTCTTAGAGGTCAAACATGAATCAGAAAAGCTCTAATGTAAAAATATTGCCTTAAAGCTGCCTGCAGGAAAGACAGTTAAATGTGTGGACTAACGCCAGGAGCAGTGTTCACGGTATGGTTTCTAAATGTCGGTGCAGCAGTGCAATAAAATATAAATATCGTATAAGTTTATAATTCTATTTTTCCTACAATCAAAAACTAAATATCTTGTTCTTTAATTAGAGCCTTGGGTGTGTAGCCTCTGGTAAAATAAATCTATCACTGCTGCCAGCTAGGCATCTGCGCCTGCTAGTGCTCTACCTCGGATCCATCGCGCTGAATTAGAATGCGTGAACTCGGCCAATTTTTTTAAGGTTAAAAATTTCCGCAGCAGATGGACGTGCTCACATCAACAAAAACCACCAAATTCTGAGGCCACCCACCACTGCAAGAAAGTCAGGTTAACAGCAAGAAGTGACATTTAGTTTTGAAGACAGGCTGACTGTTACAGCATCAAATTAAATTTGCCTTCTTTTTATGAGGACGCTTGGTCCTCCTGCTTTTAAAACAAGTCATACTGAACCCCAAGAACCTTAAATACACCCCTGCAGAAGCAACAACCTGCCTCCTCGTGTTTCTGCACGGCTCCAGTACGATGCCGCTGTCTTTGTTGCTGTGGCCTCCAGTGGCCTGTGCATGGGATTCAGAGTGCATTTACTTAGCTGTGGGTTTATGTCTGCCTCTCAAAGGACTTGGAAGAGGGCGCATGAGACGAATGCGTAATTCATTACCAGCAGAGCCTTGTGAGCACAGTACATCTTTGTGACACATATGAAAAGTATTTAAAATGGGGCTGCTGTTTTATGTAGCATTTTCGAGTGTGCTGACATCAAAGCGGTGCCATTATTAGGCTTTCAGGGAAAAAGTTCACATCCATCAGGGTGAAATCTGCTCCTCTCTAAAGTAACTCTGATGGCTGCAATTCTGTATCTCCTAAGACTTTGCTGATAAATATTTACGCCCAGTAAATATTTGAAAGCTGAACAACACACATACAGAGCCATTCATTTGAATCATATTTCACTTTTTATTATTCTTTTGAGGCTTTATAGTCCAAAATCCATCTCTGCTGTGTGCTAAGATGCTTTTAATTTTCCCATGCTATTAATCTGGAGCCCAATGAGATGATTAATTGCACTATTATAGCAGCTCGTCACAGTTATGAATAGACTTTACTCGTGAAAGCTGCAGAAAGGAGTGATGTTTACATGTTAGTGTGGTCATAGGCTGTTTTTTTTTTTTTTTTTGTAAAGGAAATATGCTAAGAAACAAATGTGATTGTCTGCTCTGTGAGTGCACTGTTCGAATGACCAGAGAGCTGTTTACAAGTCTGCACAGCCCCAATCTTATATAATCAGGGGTTTTCAGTGTTTGATGACAGGAAAGACAAATTTCTCCCGTGGCAGCCAAGATGAATGGTTTATTGAAATAAAAGCTGAAAGGACTTTTAAAAAGCATCTTATCTCCTCTTTTATGCTAAATTTTTCAAAGTTTAGCAGCAGCTGTGGGTTTTGTACAAGACGTTTTATTAAAATGAGCCTTTCATTCATTTAGAGCACAAAAAGTCATCAAGGTTTGTGTATATATGCGTCTAAAAAAAAGGTCTAAACACATCGCCCTGTGATTGACGGCAGCCCCTATCTAGGGTGTACCCTACTTTTTGCCCAGTGACGGCTAGACAGCCTCCCTCTCCCCCTGACAAGAGTGGAGTGGGCTTACAAGATGAATAGATGTATAAAAACACCTCATATGTCAAAGGATGTTTTGCTGAGAATAAATAAGGTTCTCGTTTATTCATTTACATTTATGCAATCCATTCATCTCTGCTTTGCTCAATTAAGTCGTCATTACGAATAAGACCTTCTCCTGCAGAAGCAAAGGGGAGAATTTCAGAGTATGGCTTCTTTTTTTTGACCTTCAGATGCTTTTACTGGGGAATCGCATTCAGGCATGTAAAGAGAAATGAACTGTGTTAATGCAAAGCTATGTGGCTTGAATATAAAGCAGATTCCAAATATGTTTGGCTTACGGAATCCCTACTACTTATAAAGCCCTGTTCATCAGTTCTCCAGCAGGAGATAAATGGATGTTCCATGTTCGCATGTCCAGTATTCGAATTCTTGCCAGTATTTTCCTTCTATTCTACTTTATCTTTCCTGCTGTGCCTGTAAACCCACTTTCCTTTATTATGGAGCTCATTTCCTGCTTCCTGCTGCACTATCAAACGAACCTTCTTTCACATATGCTTTGGTAAAGGAAGAAGGATGGGTAGAGGTGGGGGGAGGTGGAATTAAATTCATGAGTAAAAGTTTTAATAAGGGAGAGACGTAATTTGAAAAGTCTTTGGAGGTGTTTGGAAATTTATCAATAACAACCAGCTGGGATTTCATGCATGGGAGCATTCGGTGTAATTGCCTGCACATCCCTGATAGAGGTCCCTCATCAGTAACAAAAATATGTCACTTAATTCCGAAAGCACAGATTTCCTCTTACCCGCTCTTCCCTTTTAGCTTTGAGTTAAAGAGTTTGCGAGATTAGATGCTTGTTGTTGTCCTTGACCATTATCAAAAGGGCTTTCTGATCCATTACATCTGGGTTCTCTTTGTACCAACTTTAGTTTTATTCATGCAATGAAGAATTGATATTCTTAATTTTCTGTGATCCCTGCACTTCAAAGGCGTTCATTTGCATTCTGCTGCACAAATTTTAAGCCTTTATGAAACAATGCCACACTTTTATGTTGCTCACTCTTTCAGAGTCTGAAACAACTACAGAGTTCAACAGCTTCTGTAAAGGAGTGACAAGGATTACTGGTGCTTTATTAACATAGAATTATGAGACTTTGGTCCATTGAAAAGCGAGCGAACCTGATAATTTTAGAAAAGATTATTTTTCTTATCCAAAGAGGATCCAGTAAGGAGATTCCGGTTCCGAGTACCTTAAAACATGTATTTACACCTTTTTGGCTTTACAAATCAAACAAAAAAATAACAAAAGAAAGAAAAAATGCTACATGAATCAAGTAATTACAAAAATAAATTTCTACCAGTGTTCTAACATTAAGCTTTTTAGGCATAGAATGACTGAACAAGTCTGTAAAAGGAATAAAAAAAAAGGCCCCGGATTAACATTTCTTTTCCTTTGCAAAAGACAGAATTTGAAGTCTTCCGCTCAAACCACACATGAATGATGAGGTCATGGTCAATAGCAGCGTAATCATCTAAAGTGGAGATTGGATGTCTGTTTGTCTGACTGTCAAGAGAGATTCATGCCGAGGGAATCGAGAGCTCTCTACTGTGCAGAGAAGAAGCTTTTGGCCCCGTGGTGTACAACAGAGGGAATAACCCACACTGCTGCCCCTGCTATCAAAATTGCTTCAGAGGGGATGGCTGCAGGAGGCTGTGCCTGTCTCTCCGTACTCGTTCTGTATTTCATTCTCTGCCCAAGGTGCTTCACTGATCTGAAGCCAAAAGCTGTGTGAAAAATTCTGCCAACTCATAGACCATGATAGCTAAAGGAGGGGAAATTGAACAATCCACCACAGCACTGGTGGAAAAGAAAGTAAAAAAGTGGGAGAATGGGGCAGAGGGGAAAGGAAAAATGAACCGGAAAATAAGGATGGAACTCTGCTCCCTTATTTCTTCTTGCTAGGATGTTCTCTGCGATAAGTGCCAGGCAAGTGTGTTGTCAGGTCCACTGAAACACATTACTAGCATCACGA
Source organism: Oryzias javanicus (assembly GCA_003999625.1). Lineage (NCBI taxonomy): Eukaryota > Metazoa > Chordata > Actinopteri > Beloniformes > Adrianichthyidae > Oryzias > Oryzias javanicus. The sequence continues at coordinate 11,004,763 of CM012446.1, forward strand.
CAAGTGTTGGGGAGTTCTTTTGGTTCCATTGGGTTGCTAACCTTTTGATCCTGAGCACTTTTCGGTTGCTTGTTCAGCGAGCTAGAAATTTTTATACCAAGTTTTATGGATGTTGTGGTGGTGGGAGTCCCTGTGATGAGAGACCTGAGGTTTGAAACTGAAAAAAAAAAAAGAAAAAGTAGTACAGTTTATGGTTGAGCAAGGACGTGTGCCGCCTGTTCCTGAACGCCTACAGTACTTTCCAACTTATTGGAACTTACTGGAACATTTTAAAACGGGCTGTTTGTTACCTTAGGGCACTTTCTAAATAACTGATGCAAATGTTCATCTGTTTGAAAATGTTTTTTCTTTTTTTGTTTTTTTAATTGAAAAGGGTTTTGGCATGGACCCTATTTTATACTTTACTACAGGCAGTGAAGTTTAAAAAACAATTTATGTGGTCAATTTCACAATTTACATTCATTCCCTAAATTCTAGACCTTCATTGTATTCCAAAAAAACACTTAAAGGCAATGACGGGGATGTTTTCAAGTTATAAAGCAAGCAAAAAAATGAGAATAATTCAATTATAAACAGTCAGCTGTGGTCACCATGTGGTGTCAAAACAAATCTTTGGACTTCCATTTACTTATCCTGAATGAACTATAGAAACTTTGGTCAGATTAATGAAAATAAAATATCAAATCTGAGAAAAAAAAAATATATATATATCACTATCTTTAGCCCAACAAAATTAAGGCTCATCAAAACCTTTAAAGCCCAAAGTCTAGTTGGTACAGGAAATGGGTCACTACGTTTAGGAAAGAAACTTTCAATCCACAAAGTGCAACATAGATTTAGAGACACAAATTGTACATCCAAGATAACATCTTAGAAAAGGACACCCATACATTTTTCAATGAGATGGTCCAAAACCACATCCTAAATGCATCAAAGGCTGGTTGCAGAGGAAGGGCATTGGGGAAATAGATTGGCCTGCCTGTAGTCCCAGCCTGCCCCAGAAGAGACTAGGGAGAACGTTTGAATCAAAAATGTGATAATAAAAAGCTCACACTTCTGCCCACTCAAAAAGATGTTTGCAAGGAATAATAAGATCCAGTGACACCTGAAATCTTCATTTCTTTGTTTTCCCAATTTCCTAATGTCCCTAAAGGGTTTTGAAAAGGTTTGAGGACGTTTAAAAGATGGTTTGTCTTCACTGTCTACGTTTGTTCCAAAAGTTTTGCTCGTCGGAGAGCAAAGGTCTGGATCTCACCAAGAAGTGTTCTGAAACAGTCAAAATTCAGAGAATGGGTTTCAGCAGAACTGAAGGGTCATTTCTCTATACACATACATTTGAGATATGTGCAGCAATGCATCGATTTTGAGCACAAATTTGAACAGATACATTCACAAGAAGGATTAGAAAATGAAAATGAACGTACACAATGTTCAAGTATAAAGAGAATACATCAGAGAAGAAAAACTATCTTAGGGTGATGAGGAAACATGAGAAAAACCAAACATTCTCATCCACCACAATTTGACTTTTGGCCTCTTCTGCATAATTTTTTGGTGTTTGGGTGTCCCCAACTCATCGTTTTTTGACTTTCTGGCTGTTTGTAAAATCAAGGGTCCGCAATCCCTGATGGTTCTCGGGATGCGTCCAGTACTGGTACCCTAACCTTTACCCGGCACTGGCTCATGTCCAGTATTGCGCCTGGTACCGGTTTGGGTCCTGTACTGTATCTGGTTTGGTGTTGGTTTAGGTTTAAGGTACCGCTACTGAGTTTGGGTACCAATGCGCTACTCGTCACGGTACTGGACTGGGTCTGATTTGTGTCCCGGAGGTTGGGGACCAGTGATTTAACGGGAACAGCCAGTACATCAAAAAAACAATGAATTAGGGACACCCAAAATGTCAAAAAGTGATGCGGTAGGGTCCTTAATCAAATGGAATTATGTGATGACTTGGGAGTGAGAATGTGTTGGACAAACCAAATGGATGGAAACTTTTTAGATACGAGATTGCTTCTATTTCTATAAGATAAGAAAATAGAATAAGGTATAATATATAAGATGAGAAAACCCCTGAGTTTTCCCCAAACATGGACATTTTCACATTCCAGCATTATAATGTATAATCAGAAAAGAAGGTTATATGTGAGTAATGAATATAGGTTGCCAATGACAATAAATGTCAGGGTAGTTTGCTAATTGGGAGTATTCATAACTTCACCTTGACACTAAAGCATCACCAGCACTCTTTTGGAAGAAATCATTGGCGTCTATTAGTCTTGGAAAAGTCCAAAGGTCTTTTCTAAAGAATGAGGCATCCATCATTCTGTGGTGAGAAAAAAACTGTTCACACTTTTAAAAGTGTCAATGCTCCTGTCAATCTTGTCTTTGCATAGATTTTTCAGCATCTGTGCAAGACGTATAGAGAAATGTATTGATGTCTCTTGCATGGATGTTTCTCTGCAAAGACAGACCACATTCAGGAAAAAAAAAAATGGTACCAGCTCTACAAGCCTGGTAGCTTCAAAGCTTTAAACTATGAATTTATTTTTATCTTAACCCTTTAATATGTATGATGTTGCCGGTGACACTTCAGTGTTAATGTTCTTTGACTTATCGTAACTTATTGTAACAGGAGATTCTGAGGCAACAGAATCTGCTGGAATTACGTCGATCGTGTTAGCGGTTGGAAAGTCATGATAATGTAAAAAAAAAAAAAAAAAAAAGAAGTGTGTTAAAGTGTCACAGTTGTTAAAGGGTTAAACTCTCTGGATACAATCTTATTTATTTTAGCATATTAGGATTTAGTTGACAAAGTATCAAATTGGTAAAGGAAAATTGAACAAAAGTGACAAAAATTTAAAATTAATTGTGGAAAAGAGTACCACAAGATATTGTCTAAAAACGTTCACCCTAAAATATGATGTCTTGAAAGGTAAATACTGAGGCTTGCTGTAAAATTCACTTTCGCTCAGTCTAAATCAATTATGGTTCTGTAACACTTTTGCTACGTTCACACCGTAGATATATTGCATAGTCAAGAACTCGCTAAATGGGAACTTGAACATACTTTTTGCATATGGTTTTCACACTGGACTGTTGCCACCCAATACTATTGTATGTATTGGAAGAGGTTTAGTGCCATCTCTTGAAAAGGTGCAAGTCTCACAAATCTTGTTTCAGGCCCTTTCCTTCGCAGCCTTATACCCATATATGAAAGAATCGGTGTCAAATAATTCCGACTGGGCTGAAACCGCAATTATTAATTTATCCTCCATGATCAGTTTTCATATGGTTGGCACTTCTGTGTTAAAAGAAACACTTCTGTCAGGAATCAAAGCTCTCTTTCCCTTTCACTGGCAGGAGCTGTCTCTAGAGTACTAAATGCACTTCAGCTCCTAGCAACCCCAACGCACAGTCCCTGGATGCCATTCACCTGACTCTAATCTGCCAGTCATCACCCACATGACACTTCAGGATTGCACAGAGCCTCAGTCGGTGCGAAGTATTGTTTGTGCCACTCTGCCTGCATTACCGAGCTTTTCTATCTGGGCCTGATCTGCTGTTTACCTGACCCTGCTTTGAATCTGACAAAGTTTGTCTGCCTTGATCTACGTCTGTCCTGTTCTACCAAACGTCTGATCTCTGAAGATCCCATGCTCAGGTTTGACCACTGCTTCCCTGACCTAATTTAGCTCTATGGACTTCTAACAGTGTTTTGACCACTGGCTGTCATCATGTCTGAGCCAATAAACCTGCTGCACGTGGAACCAACTATTTGCCTGTTTGTGACAGCCACCCATCCATATGTCACTACCAAATCTGAGTCCCTGATTGGTCAAAGTTCAATTGGTTTAACTATTATTGTGCATTAAATGAGCGAAAACAGTCTTAAAAACGTGCGTAGTGACATATGAACTCAAGAGTTTTGAACGCGGATATACACATATACATGCACTTACATAGACTTGAACTCACATTGCCTAAGTTGGTGTGTACAAACAAGTACACAATAAGATGTTAAATCTTAAAATGTAAAACAATGTAATTGAATAGTTTAACACAGATGTTGATTTGTTCTTTATGACATCAATAATTAAGAATCAAGCTACAGATTTGAAATGTTAAAAATGCCTAAAATTAAGTTTATGACTGCTATAAAATTTCCTATCTACAATTTACACGTGATTAAGTCCATTTTAAGTGATTACATATTTTTATTTCATAAATTAAACAAAGTAATCTGTCCATTGCACTAAACTAAAATAGCAGCAAAAGCTTGCATCCGTTATTTATTTTCCTTTGCTTTTCATTTTCCGTACTCTGGCATTTATTTTCTGCCCTGGGGTTATAGTATAACATGAAATTATTTGAAGGTGAATGTTATCTTTGTCAACCTAAGATGTAAACAGCGTGTTTCATTTCCTGCAGTGTGGTACATCTGAAAAAGCTTTTTTTTTTTTTTGAAAAGTCAGAAGAGATTGAAAACCATTTTCCACAAGGCGAAGCCATGCTTCCAAGACCTGACTTTGCGATATGTCTATGCGGCAAAGCTGACGTCCCTATAGAAAACATCAGTGCCTCTCTGAGATACAAGTGTTGTTTTCTTGTTCCACTTGTTTGTTCTCTAAAGTGGAGCACAGCTTACCTAAGCAAAAGTCAATATGGATTATGGGTTCAGCTGTTGTAGAAAGACGTCTCAGTGACTCATGTGACAATGCACTCTTGAGCAGAAATAGGGCATGAGTGAGAGGTCTATGACCTTCTATGATCAATTCAGTTTCATTCACTAGTTTTTGTTAAACAAAATATCATTAAAATAATTATTTGAAAGGTTTATAGTATAAAACATTATGTTTTCTGATTCAGATCCTAAGACTTACTGTCAATTATTTAATTTTTGTTTCCCTACAAATTATCTCTTGAAAATTACGAATAGACTAATTAATTGCTGACATCTAAACACACAAATTAATATTTTAGAAGTTCAAATTTCAGATTAAAAACTGTGAACTGCCAATAAAGGTTGGTGAACTTGACATGGATGATCCAGTAGAAACACATTTTGAAGTGACTTAACCTTGAAAATCCCTGTTGCTAGGAAACTGACAATCATAATGTGTGTACCAACATGTATGTGTGAACAGGGGTGCATTCATTTATGTGCGCTTTCTGAATATTTCTTATTTTTGGCAGCTTAAGAAGTTTTTTTTTTTCTTCTTTTAAGTTTGCAGTTTTGCATCAGAGAAGCTGTCATGATGTTGGCAAAGTACAAATGGGTTTGATTTCAAAAGAACAGGAGCCCAAATACTGTATTGTCTGCAAATTCCTATAAAATGCCTCACTCATTTTGAATATACCAAATATATATGCATATTTTTTTACATTATAATTTGAAATCCTCTGCTGAGAGGCTGGAAGTCCTTGCTGGTCTGGAGAGCTGTAGTGCTTTGATCATTTTCTGGATTGCTGTAATAGGATCTCGCCTGCTGTGAACAAAAGCAGCCGCAGTCTTATAAAAGCCTGAACTGTACAGCAGCTGCTATACAATGTACATCAAACTTGAAAGTCCCAGCAGGTCTATCTCAAAATATTAATTGTTATTTTCAAGGCAACTAGCCTTGCAAAAGGACATTATGACTGAAGTTTGACAATTGAAAATGGGCCTCAGGGAAAAATAAATGCTTACATTTATGTTATATAGTTCAGAGCCCTTAAAGAGATATTAAAGATTTTTTTCTTCCAAAAATTGAGGTAAAAAAAATTGCTTACTAACTAGTAAGCAACCAGATTTTTCTTTTTCCTAAAAAAAAAATAAAAAATCTGGTTACTATCTGGTGCGCATCATTTATTATCTGATGTGCACCAGTTACTGTCTGGTGCACACCAGATACTAACCAAATTTTTTTTTCTTTTTTTGTCCCCAAAAATGAAATGGAAAAAAAAATCTGGTTACTATCTATGTGGTGCACCCCAGTTACTCTCTGGTGCGCACCAATTACTAACCAGATTTTTTTAATTTTGTTTTAAAAATGAAATAAAATAAAAATTCTGGTTAGTAATTCATGCACCCTTGATAGTAACTGGTCCGCACATATTACCAACAAGATTTTTTTTTTCCTAAAAAATGAATTAAAAAAAAAATCTGGTTACCATGCGGTGCGCACCAGTTATTAACCAGAATTTTTTTTTTTTACAAAAAAAAGAAATAAATATAATTCTGTTTACTATCTGGTGCGCATCATCGACATCAGGGCTGCTCATTCCTGGTCCTCGAAATCTACCACCCTGACTATTTTCCAGATCTCCAAGCCCTGCCAGCTGTTTATTAGCTCAGTCACATGTCTCCACAATCTGATTGAAAGAACACACCTGGTCGGTAATCAGCAGCAGAGCAGTACATGGAGAGCTGGAAAACAGGCAGGGTGGTAGATCTTGAGGACCAGGAATGAGCAGCCCTGATCTACATTTATGTAATATAGTAGGGGAACCCAGTAAATTAAAAAAAGGAAAATATGCTTAGTAATTTACCAGATGCGCACCAGTTGGTGACCGGATTTTTTCAATTTATTTTTTTATTTTTTACTTTGATGTCCCTTTAGGGGCTCTGTAATTTAGGGTATGGAAGGGATTGAATCAAACAGAAAACTAAAAAATAGAGATTAGACAACTGCAAGGTTTGATAGCTCACTGGCTCAGAAGCTCAACCACTTCTTTACCTGGTTTAATTCAGACAAACCACATAGCTGAAACATTTGCAGATGACACCACCCTGGTTGGGCCCACATCTGGGTAGGATGGATCTGACTAGAGTTGAGGTCAGGCTATCAAGAAGAATAATCTCCCACTTAACACCAGAATCAGTCAGGGCTTTAGGATCAGAGAACTGGACCTGACTCCACTCTAAATCAATGCAGACTGTAAAAAATGTATTTTTTATTTGATTCCTAGGCATACAGCTCTGAGATGACCTCTCTTTAGGACAGCCATGATGGCGGTGAAGAAAGCCCAACGGCTACATCACTTTCTAAGGGGGTTAAGGAGGAACAGCCTGGAGGAGAAGCTGCTGGTGGTGCTGAACTACCGCAGAGCATCCCAATGTACTGCATCACAGCATGGTATGAAGGGAGTTCTGCAGCAGAGAGGAGACTGATCAACTCTGCTCAGGGGATCATGGGTTTTTCTGATTTTTACACTTTTTATGCAACTTAATACTTTGAACATTCTACAAAAAAGTGGATGTCCCTCCAAAGTTGTCAACACAAGCTTATTTTAATGATACAGCCACAATATAATCATTCAGATTGCTGTTTTTATAAACATGAGTGATTATTAATTATGGGTATTAGGAACAAAGAACTTTGAAAATATGCAGTTGTAAAAACTGTATAGAAAAATTCAAAATTGTTGCTTAATTTCTAAAGAAAACCTTCAAAGGGAACTAAACATGTATTTCTGTAATCTGTTATGAGTTAGAAAACTATTAGTGTTGACCCTAAAAATACTATTTTGAAGGATTGATAAACAACACACCCTTGGGTGTAATATTTCATCATGACTTAGCACTGTACCAATTAACCGGATGACATTTCTCCACATCAGAGCATAAATCTGATTCTGAAATATCTCAAACAAGAACGCTTCGTTCAGACTGAGAGCTGCTGTTGCTAAAACATTATGTAAATGATATAAACATTGAATAAAACTTATATAGTCTCTTCTTTCACTTCTTTTGATTGATAATCCTGAGACAGGTTTAGATTAGAAACAAACAGAAATACTGAATGCATTCAGCTGTCATTGCAGTTGTAGTTTTAAATCTCAATGTGAATGATTTTGTCAAATAGTTTTGAAGTAAAACTTTTTTTTTCTTTCGATTTCTACTTCTAGTCACAGTGAATTACCTTTCTCTATCCTTTCTCTCTGCCTCTTCTTTACACCAACCACCCTCATGTCCACTGACCTCCTTTTTGGTCTTCTTCTATGTCTCTTTTCTTGTCATGTCAACGTCATTTTACCAAATTAACCATCAAGCCTTCTTTTAAAGTGTCTAAACCATCTCCGTCTGCTTCCTTGCATTAATCTCCAAAACATCCAACATGATCTTGTGATGGACTCATTCTTTAACCGATCCATACTCGTCACCCCCATAGAGAGCCTCAACATCTTCATCTCTTCTACCTCCAGCTCTGCCTCCTGTCTGTATCTCAGTCTCTAAAACAGTGATCTGCAACCTTCAACACATAAAGAGCCATCCAAGTCAATTTCTCACCAATCACAACCCAGTGGAAGCCACAAAATTGTACTTCATTAGAAAAATAAAACAATGATTGGTGTTTATGTTATTGTTACTATTGTGACACATATAAAGGAACTATTGATTTTTTTCCTTTTAATAAAACTTTTTTTCCCTTAAAATTCTTCAAAATAGGAACTACTTTACTATGTTGACAGAGCTTCCCCTGCAAAATAAGACAACTTCCACCACACATAGTCATTTCAATCCAACGAACGTAATAGTAGGTAGTGTAAGGTCAGAATAATAAAAAATAAATAAAAATAATTGTATGGTTTATTTTACCTTTTGTGGTGCATCTTGTACAGAAATTTCTCAATCTAACCCCCAAAAAGAAGGAATAATAGCTAATTAAACAACCCTTACATTTTTTTTAAATCTCAAGGCACACTTAGGCCCAATCCAAACTCTCCCCTTCTCACTTCTCTTCCATTTGAAGGCGGTTGTGATGAGCGAGTGGTGTCCAAAATATATTTTTTAATATCCTCCCCTCCAAGCGGAGGGATACAGACCGTTCCCTCGCCCGGGGGTTCCGCGTCGCGCTGTACCGCGTTGGAGAAACTTATTTCTACGCATGGGTGTGCTCTGAAGCACAGAAGTTTACATTTAGATGTAAGTAAGGATTTTTTGTTGTACCGTGACCTTTTTTAAAGTTATACAATCGCTTTTGTTATGTATATTTGAGCGCTGGAACCCCGGCGACTACTGGTGACGTCAAAAATCTGAGAGACTATTTTCTATAACTCTCTGTTTGGAGGGTTATATGTAGAGGAAAGGAGAAGGGGAGAATTCATATTGGGACTTAAAATCCTTTCAGTTGTTCAGAAATAGAAAATCTACATTATAAGCTGGTGCACCTTCACTGTGGTTGTGCTTACAGACCTGCAATTGTTTTTTTTTTTTGTGGTATGTGGTGCTCAAAAATCTTTCAGAATGTATAGTTTGACTTGGGACTGACTTTCAACTGTTTACAAATTAGTTAATTAAAGTTTGATTTAGTTGACTTTATCTTTTAAAGAACATTACTTTCTATTTAGCAGTTTTTTTTTTTTTTTTTTTTCCTTTAACCAGAATCACAACGGAGTGGTAAAAGAGCCTCAAGTGGCTCAGGAACTTCTGGTTACAGACTCCAGCTCAAAAACAACAACATGGCTACTCTCACCAGTCTTCTACAGTCCAACCTGCTAGCACACGCCTTTTCACCTCTTTACACTTGCCATTGCTCCTGACTGCTGACCCCTGGGTACTTGTGGTGTTCCACTCTCTTAACCTCTACTCCTCGTACACCTCTCCATTTCACTTAAGTCCTTCTCATTTAAGGACAGAAACCCAGTCTAGCTGCTGCTGACTTTTATTTCTCTCCTTTGCAGAGCAAACCTCCATCTCTCTAGATGTTCTTTCACCTGGCCTCACCACAGATCACAATGTCATCTGCAAACGTTGTGGTCATTCCTGATCTTCGTACATTTTATTTTTTTTTTCAGCAGGAACTTCTACAATATACTGGTAAATTAGTCTGATTTATGCCAGCAGAGTTGTTTTTTAATCTATGTTAAAAAAGACTGACTAGAGAGATCGTCAAAAAAACAAAAAGAAAACAAAATCATAACCCCACAGGCATGAAAGGAAGTGAAAAATTGGGTGTTTGGAATTCAATAGAAGCTTTGCTTAAAACCCCACTGACTGAGATTTTCATAACCCCTGTGACAAGATATTGGTTTCAAGAACTGCCTGTAGTGCCTGAACGACATTCATCGAAAATAGGTAGGGGTTCTAGTGTAGTAGAGTTTTATTTTCAAAATAACTTAAAAGTGGAAAGGAATCAGTGAAATGATCAGAAGTCATACTTTTAAAACAAACCATCTATGGTTGCACTTTAAAAAAATAAAATAAAACAGAGCTGCTGTTGACAAAAAAAAAAAAAAAAAGTATTGTCATTACGACACAGGATGAGGAAATCTTGTATTTGTCATAAAATGATGCTCAAAGTATAAGCAGATCTGAAATTTTAAACTGAAAAATTTTAAACCCGGCTACAGGATCACTTTTACATTTTAAAATTTAAAACCAATCTCAGGAGATGATTTTATTTATAAAAGATAGAATAATAAAAGAAAGAATCATGATCTTAGAATTTTATAGAGAGAATACAGTCCCGTTTGATTTGTGTGACTTCTCCTTACCCAGGGAGCAGACACAGGGCTGATCGACCCACTGTGCTCTCTGGATGTCAAAGAGGGCCTTGCACTATTGCAGTGACTGAACCAGCGCTCGCAGAAGAGCTCAATGGCGAAGGCCCAGACAGGGAAACCGCTGCCACGAGGGAGGCTTGAGAATAGAGAAACTTTTTTTTTTAATTAATTATTTGGACATACCTGTTTAAGAAGGTGTGAAAACGTCAAGTTTTAACCAGATATTCACAATCTAAGTTCAAATTGGCTGATAAGAAAACTGATGACCCAGCATTCTAGCAGCATTTGACACCCAAATCCTGGATGTGAAAAGAGCCTCAAATCAGATTTGTGTTGTGTGTGTGTATTGGTAATTTGTGCATACTCTTTAAAGATTAGTATGTCCTGTGAGTTTTAAGATGCTGTTTTGTTTTTTTCAAATAGTGTGAAAATAAATTGTATTTTGTTCTTTTTTGTACATCTGAATACACAATTACAAATACACACAGTTACACACCAAATCTATGTTAGCACACACAAATCCATTTGCTATTTGGGCTATTTTCTCTCTATAAAAGGTTTCTCTTTTTTAGGGAGTACTGCAGACACCTGAAAAAAAAGGCTTTAAAACAGTGTCCCAAAGTTCTTTTTGAATAACTTTACTCTAAATTCAGTGGTCTGACCTTTTCCTTCTGTTCCTGCATTCAGAATTTGGTATTTTTGGCTCTTTCTTCAATACAAACGTATCAACAAAGTGACTGCATAACTTTCACACTGTGTCCTTCTCTTACTTGCGAAAAAGACCCCAAATAAACGCTTTCTTCCACTTGGGGCGGGAGCTCTACACCTATCCGGAAAGGTCAAACCACTTCTGTCCGGTCAAGAACCATGGCCTTCGACTTAGAGGTGCTAATTCTCATTCCAGCCACTTCACACCTGACTGTGAGTCGCCCCAATGCACACTGAAGGTCCTGGTTTGATGAAACCAGTAGAATAACATAATCTGCAAAAAGATGAAATCCTGCTGTTCCCCCCTCCAAACCAGACTTCCTCCAGCCCCTGGCTGCGTCTAGAAATTCTGTCCATAGAAATACAATCAGAACTGATGACAAAGGGCATCCCTGCTGGACTTAAACATGCTCAGGGGACAAATTGGACTCACTGCTGGCAATACAAACCAGGCTCCTGCTCTGGTTGAACAGAGACCGTACGGCCCCGAGTAGCATGCTTCAGCCTGACCCCGACAGCCACACGACTTTTAACTACCTCTGTGATTTCCGCTTGGGTGATTGACTGGGCCACTCCTGCACCCTCAGCAGAAGGTGTGTCAGTGGAATTAAGGAGATCCTCAAAGAATTCCTTCCACTTCCCAGCAATGTCCTCAGTTGAGGTCAGCAGCTCACCACCCACACTGTAGACAGTTCTGGCAGAGAACTACCCATCTTGAGGCGGTGGATGGTTTGCCAGAATTACTTTCTTCTCCACTGTCCTCCCCTAACTCCTCCCAGACCTGGGTCCTTGTCTCTAAAATTACCTGCACTCCTTGTACAGCTGATACCTATCAAATACCTCAGAGGTCCCACAAGCCAGCCAGATTTGATAGCATTCCTTCTTCAGATTGCCAGAAGCCCCTATTTTGTTTGGGTTTGTAGATGTCCACCCCGACCTGACGGGCACAGATTTGACACAAATTTACGTTTTTCTTTTCCTATTAAGATAATTATTTACAAAAACCCAAAAGATCCACATGAAAAAAATGTACAAGTCCATTGCACTGATAAGGTTTTCAAAAATAAATTAATCTCTTTTTTAAAGTGCTGCCAGTTTCCACAAACAGACACCGTTTTTTAGCAAAAATCAAGGAAAGCACAACAAAACATCACCTCATTATTTTATCAACTGCTATTGCCTTCCAAACAAAAATATAAATATTAAAATGATTGGAAACCAGAGAGCGTGAAAATGCAAATTGTTTCCTATCCTCCCAAAACAAGGATTTTTCTATTTAATCAATTTATTTTAACTAAACTTTTTAGGCTATTTGTCCCCTTTCCAGTGTTTCCTAATGACTCGTGAAGGCTTTAAATGTATTTGGTATTATCATTATCAATTCACAATTGAACCCAGATTCACATCTGAAATCTAAGACACCTTTAAGTGTCTTTGGATGCATTTTCTGTGTTTAGCTGCATTGTATTTTATTCAATGACACTCACAAGAGGAAAATGATTAAAGCTTCAAACAAAGACATGCATCCCAATGACATGCTTTTTTTTTTTTGTTTTGTTTTTTCAAAGCTTTTAGCTTAAAGCTCACGTGTTTAAGTATTCCCAGCAGAAAACAAAGGCCACATTTCTATTGCCTATTCTGAACTCTATTCTCAGCAGACAGATTGTGTGTGTCTGAGGGACAACACTCAAATTCCCAAGCCTATTACATCTGTCTCAGAGAGGTAAAACTGTAAAGGCGATTAGCTCAGCTGTCCCATAGGATCACCTCCATAGGGATGACATATGTTTATTGTTTGTACTTTTTCAGTGTTTGGCTGAAAGTGAAAACATTCCAAAAGCTCATATTTAGGTCAGAAACCAAATCTCAGCAATTTAATCTCTCTATTTTTTTTTTTAATACAAACAGTTTAAATGATCTGGATCTGCATCAAAGCCTCTTTTGAGATTTTAGCTTCATTAATATCATCTTTGGATTTCTCCTGAGTTTCTTCCTAAATTAAAATAAAATTTGCAAAATGGTTAGAGGTCCAAATATTGATGCGATTTGCATTTTTCTTATTCCTTAGACAACACTTAAGCAAATTAGTTATTCAACTTTTTACCAAAGTGTTCCTTCTTGTGTGTTCTAAATGGGATTTATCAAAAATAATTTAGCTCCCATCTGTATCAGAGCTCAGAGATCTACTTTTCATGACTGTAATCTGCACAGGTGATGAATTGAAAGCATGCCGAGTGACATCAGTCAAACCAGAAATGTGGACCTAACAGCCTGGCTATGACCAAATTCCCTCTCTACTAACTGTTCTATATAGAGAACACTATCGTGCGAGAATATCACGTACCATGCTCACTACTTTTTTTTATTTTTTAATGGCAACTGTGATGCCACCAATTTTCTAAAGTAAAAATCTGACAAATATGAATATTTTACAAAGACTATGAATTAACTTTGTTCTAAATATGAAAACATTGATGTTTTATAAGAAAATACATTTAAATGTGTTTTTTACACAAAAAAAAAATGTTTAAATTCAATGCATTATGGCTTATATTGCAAATCTGGAGAGCACCATTTAATCGCAGAGATTTCTGGGAAATTTCTAGGACACTAGACTTGGGATGATGTCTTTCGGTGCAGGTCTCCCTTGAAAAAGAGGTTTAATCTCACCAACCACAACCCATTGGCAGCCACAAAGTCATACTTCATCTTTTCATTTGGAAAAATAAAACATATTTATGCGACTGAAATGATCAATATAAAATAACTATTTTTTGGCCAAAATAAAACAGGGAGAAAATAGATTATTTTGCAAGCTACGTAATAGATTTTGAAAGAGGTTCACATGACTTCCTTTCAAAAAAAGACACCCGGTAACAGAAAGGATCATCTCAATGCAACCAATGTAGTAATAGGTAGTTTAAGGTCAGAAAATATAAATCTCTTTGGGATTTCCTGGCAAAATAAAGGTCAAATAAAAGTAGAAAAATAATTTGAGATTCAGACAGCTCTACAAAATGGCAAATGTACTATTTCATGCAAAAACTGGTGACTGGTGAACAAATTCAGACACAATCTATGTGTGTTTTTGAGACCACCAAGAAATCTAGCGGGTAAATTTGCCATTAAGAACTGGACTTTCAATACTTAATATAAATAAATATGGTCTTCCAATAAATGCGTAGCAAAATCAAAGATTATCTTTTTTTCTTTTGAGGTAATAAAGTCTTAACGTTGAGATAAGATATAGTTTTTCCCTCGACTTGGGCACTGTGAATACATACTAAAGAGAGGGGAACTATTAAATATAGCTGTAGAGTAATATTCTACTGCTTGCATTTACCTTAGATGCAGTGATTTGAGTTCCATCACATCAGGTATTCATGACTCAGTCGGAAAAGTCAAATTATGCCGACAGTCAGCAGTTTTTAGATGGTGCGGGAATAAAATATTTGAACTGCGACATGCCCTAACAGGGTCACATACATTATTATATGATGTACCTGACACACTACCTCAGGAAAACCTGTAATTGACTGTAATGTTAGACGACACTTTCACTTTCATTCGATAGGTCTTCACAGCAGCAAAAAGTTAAATATTAGTTTGAATTTTTTTTACTTCAATTTTTAAAGTTTTTGTTTACAAGTAGTTATTAAACACTGTCAGAAATCAGAGCCAACCGCTGTTTTAATGAGTTCTCTAATCAGCTTTGTTTTAGGAACACAAACAAAACATCAACAGCCTTTTTTTTTTTTTTTTTTTCTCTTTTGTCTGAGCTGTGTTGTTTGTTGGACAGGAGTAATATGTGAGTACTTGTGTTTCTGTCACAGTTGTATTGTTAAATATTTCACTGGCCAAGGAGAAAAATAGTAACGTCATGAAATCTTTGGATAACAGCTTCTAGGTTTGATCGTATGTGACAATCTGACTGATAATGGAAATTGGACATTTTTCATTGTTTAAATTTTAATAAAACTCGACGTATTTACATATTTTTCTTTATAATGACTCATTCCAATAAAAAAAAAAAAAGATTTTTTTTTTTTAATGTTCTTCTGGCATTTTATTTATTTATTTATTTTGTGATGAAGACAGAATAGTGAGATTAAAACTGCATTTTATGAGTATTTCTTTATTCAAATCATGGTGTATTAGAAGCAAATGAAGAAATGTTTGAAATCAAGCGGTGTTTGTGACGTACAAACCTTAATTAGTCCTTTCCATTGCATCTATTTGGAGACAAATAGATCGATCCATATACATCTTTGTTTTCCTTGCTGGTATCTGTCTCAAAACTGTACAGTTATATAGCTTCAATGTTATTGTGTATTTTTGTTGCATCGCTAATGTTAGTTTTGGGTTGTGAGGGGCTGTGAGCAAATGGGAGAGGATGTTAACAAAGGCATGATGGGAAAACTGCATAATCATGGTTAAAAAAAAAAACTGCTGGGAATGTTTTGAAAATAAATAAAAAGATGACTGAATTAGAATATTAAGTCATACATTTTTACAAAACAAATTTTCCAAGATTAATTTTGGAAACTCATTAAATTGATCTGGATTATTTTATTTTATTTTATTTAACGACACAAATTTTGTTGCGACTGTATAGCAAAAATGTTGCCATACTCACTATAGTCACTCCCATATTGAAGATGGCAGGAGAGGACACTGTAAATGGCATCTGCCAATTCATGATTCTACCAAAATATTAAAATTTATATTTAAAGTCTTCAGCATTTTTTTTTTTTACTATAATCAGGAGACCTGTGTTGTTTTATAGGACATAGGTTCTATGGAGTGGGACTCTTTTGGAAAATGAGTCTGCCCTTGTACCCCCATCATCCCCTGTTTACATGCTCCACCACTAGCTTACAGCCCCACACTCCCCCATGCTAACATCACTGGTGCAACAAAAATGGGAAGCAATGTAGCCATCCAGCTGTACAGGTTTGAGCCAGATGTTATCTTGGACTAGGAGAGTGAAGACGTACATGGATGTAGTCGTCTACAAGTGGATGCATCAGAATAGAGTGCAGCAGGCATTCCCATTGCAGCTTCTGTATAACAAATACAACCTTCTTCAAAGTTTTGTCTCTTGATTCACAACTATTTAAATAACTAAACACTCAGAAATGCAATTTAAGTTGAATTGTTTTATATATGTCCCTAATGAGACAAATGCTTCAAGTCCAAGTTACAAACATCAA
This sequence comes from Oryzias javanicus, assembly GCA_003999625.1. NCBI lineage: Eukaryota > Metazoa > Chordata > Actinopteri > Beloniformes > Adrianichthyidae > Oryzias > Oryzias javanicus. The sequence goes on from CM012446.1 coordinate 11,021,169, forward strand.
AAACACAAACAACATGGAAAAGAAAACTTCTTCACCCTGTAATGATTGAGTTCCCAAAGTTACCACTTCCTCTTAAACTCTTTTTATAACAGAACCATCTCCCTTTGGAGTCCTGTAGATATGAAAACATCTCATCCAGTGAGCTGCACAGATTTTCATTTTAATGATACGTCACCCAAACAGATAGGCATAAAATTATCTACACTTTTTTATTTTCATCTGCCTCCAACTTCAGCTTCCAGTCACGCTGCATTAGCAATAGTGGGATATCAAAACTCTTTCAATGCTGCTTTCTGCTTTGTCGTCAATAGCAATTTTACATCTGCAGTTATGTGCAGTTCATTATAGAAAGAAAGAAAAAAAAAAGGGCTCATGTTGTTGAATCGTGTTGTATTTCCCGAAAAGAAAATAAGATTTCTCACCAGTATTCTTCTTCATATTTCCTTGCTGGAAATGTTAAAATATGCTATAAATATTGAAGGTAACACGAGCAACACCAAAGCCTGCCACTCCATAAAAACACCATCTTGAAACACTGAAGAGTCCTTCTTTCACAGTGAGAAATCTAAAAGCCCTAAGAAAATGTCTTGGACGTGTGAAGTTCATGTGGTCTCCACCATGAAAGGCTGCAGAGAAACCCCTGTCTCTCTTCTAATTTATAAATAAACATTGAGGGTTTTAAATGCAAGTTTTCTAGTATGTGGTCATGCACATGGCAAACACATCCTGAGTCTATAAACCAACACCACCATATTTTTTTTTTTTTTCTGATTTAAGATCAGGCCACAGACATCATGTTGCTTTACAAGTTTACGTCTAACTCTAAGCTTTCAAAATGCCAGCATACATGCTATAATTTATTGAGAAACTAAGTACATAACTGAGTTCTTGCAGCTCTACCCACTTTTTCTATCTTTAATATATTTATCATACTTGGGCCAAAACATAACAGGCAGACACACATTTCACCTCAAACTCTCCATCTTGTGGAGAGTGTGAGGTGAACTGACATGCAGTAAAGGTCATGAATCATACAAGGATGCCGCAGTTATAAAGTCTGTGTCATAACCACTAGGCTAACCACACGCCCGGATGTAGCTGCTAAACAGAGCAGAAAAGTTGGTTTCAAAGTGGATGTCATGTGTAAGCTCTGCAGAAATAAATTCTTCCTGGCACCGCTGCCAATTATTTCTCTCAGGAATGAACTTTCAATGAGCACTTGAGTTTCAGTGATTGAATGTGACATGCAAATGTGAATGTATATAATTGCTGTGCTTATGTACAAATCAAGAGATATTGAGTGTTAAACCACCCTGCAGCACATAGAATAGAAACTGACTTCCTGCTTTCCCAACAGCAAAGCTGCACAAATGCATTAGTTGAAATCAGAGTTGCAGAACATTAGGAAGACATGCGATAGCAGAAATATTGCAGGAGCAATATGGTTTCTATTATTTTCACTTGAGGGTTTCTGTAAACACCAACCCTAGAGAGTGCGTGACATTTGCAGATGCCGGGGCTGAAAAAACTATAGAAGTGAGTGGGAGGTTGGTTGTGTCCTGAGATGGACTAGTGACCTGGTAGTGTGTGGCATGCCTCACCACCGGTGACAGCTGGAGTACTACCTTTAGCTGGCTGAAGTGAAAAAAAGAAGCAAAAAATACCTCTTGCACTGCAATTAAAGCTTCCATATTGACACAATAAACCATTTGTTCTGAAATCATGATAGATTAAATGAAAAAAAAATTGCATGACATTTTCACATGCAAAATTCAATATGTGATTTAAAATATAACAGATATTTTATAAATGTGAGGGGCTTTTATGGTGCTCCGAAGAGTGCAGCCTCTCCCTTCTCAGCCAAGAGATGGTTTTTCATTTCAGCACCATGGACAGAGACGTAATGTATATATAGTAAGTTTGTGCAAACTTGGCACTTTCACTTTTGGTTTGAGTCTACTGCTGTAGCGTGATGTGAAATGATTTTTTCTCTGTGCTGCACAATAAAACTCCAATACGTGAGAGAGTGATTTTTTTTTTTTTTCTCAGACTCGACATTGTTGGTTTTACTCGTATAAATGACAGCGTCATTAATCTTACTTGTATTGGCAGTAAATGTATAACATTTACAAAAGCCAGTTGTGAATCAAATCTAGACAAATTGTATTCATTAGTGATCATCACAGCTCAGCTCCAATAGAAAAGCTGTTTAAATCAGTGAATTACAAGACAGCGGCACGAGTTCTGACGAGGACCAGGGGGCGGGAGCATATTACACCAGTTTTAAAATCGCTGCATTGGCTCCCTGTGCGTTTCAGGATTGATTTTAAGATTCTTTTAATGGTTTATAAATGTTTTTATGGTCTTGGGCCTTCTTATTTGAGTGATTTGCTTTTAAAGTATGAACCCTCGCGGACCCTGAGGTCTTCCGGCACCGGCCTTTTAGTTGTTCCTAAGGTGAGGACCAAAACACATGGTGAGGCTTCATTTCATCATTGTGGTCCTCGCCTCTGGAACAGCCTGCCGGAGAACCTCAGGGCCGCAGAGACCGTAGACGTTTTTAAGAAGAGGCTCAAGACCCACCTTTTTAACCTGGCTTTTACATGACTTTTCTAGTGATTGCATTTTATTGTATTTTATTGTATTTTATTTTATTTTATTTTTTTTTCTATGAGAATCATTTTATAGTTATTTTATGACTATTTTTATCTGCTAACAATGTTTTATTACTATATTTATTTTTTTATGCATTCTTTTTTTTTTTTATCTTCTTTTATTGCTTTTTATTTGTTTTAAAATCCAGTGTTTTCCTCACGGGGATTCCCTGTTCTGGGGCTCCGCCTGCGGCGGGGGGCTATTGCTGCGGTGCCTGTTCTCTTTGGGGCGGCTGGGGTCCAGCTCGGTAGAGCGGGTCCTGCGCTGCCCCGTGCTGGGCGGGCGCAGCGGCGATGCCCCCTGTGGTCAGGGGGTTCTTGAATTAGGGGATCCTCGTAATATCGTTTCTACACAGTCGTACCAAGCCAGATTATTTCCTTACATCTGCAGTTTTTATAGCTTTGTTCAGTTTTACTGACAAGGGTCTTATTGGGGGGACTTGGGGGGTGGGGTGGGGGGACTTGGGGAGAGAGAGATGTTTGTTTTGTGTCTTGTGTAAGTTTGTTTTTAAACACTGTGTTTTTTGTGTTTTTAATATGTATTTCATTTGCTTTTATGTTAAGCGCCTTGTGTTTCGCCAGAAGAAAAGGCGCTATATAAATAAATAAACTTTAACTTTAACTTTAACATATAATAAACGGAAGTCAGAGGTTGCTTGTGATTCCAATAAAATACAGCCACTAAAAGGAGAGTGAAATGTCATGCTCTAACATGTCACGGTGTTCAAATTAACATATTAATAGTGTTGTAATGTTCATTTTGCAATCTAATTTATGTCCTTCATAGCTGTCTTGAAGGAAAATTGTTCTAACTTAAATTTGCAATTGTTTTTTATTCCTTTTATGAGATTTAAAAAAAAAAAAAAATGTCTTGAAGGAAAATTGTTCTAACAATGCTGCATACCAACCAAAGAGTGGCTTAATGCTTCCCAAGATTATTTTGACCAAATATTTATTTTATTTTTCTTGACAGTTAGATTTAATACTTTACGGAAAGGTCCAATCAGTTTTATTGTGCAAAGTGATGTCTTTAGGACTTCTTTAAGATTTAGAAAACAAGTAAACATTTGAGTTGTTCCTCAATCAATTTTGTAAATCTATTTAAATAATAATAATAACTATTAATATTAATCCATCTTAATGTTGCTTTTTGTGTGTCACAAGTTAAAAGTCATTGCAACTGTCTCAACTTTCACTGAGGATCAGCATTTTTATTTAAAAGTTATTTTGAAGTTTTTGTATTTTTTAATGCCTTCTTTTCTGATCACAGATAATATTAAACCATTCCTTTTTTTGTTTTTTTTCCACTTGTCCTGTCCAACAGCTGAGCAAGCAGATACGAGCTGAGAGCCTCTTGTGTTGGACAGATTTTAATGTCCCAACAGGGGTTTATTAAGTGTAAACCCCCTTTTATACTAAACTTTATTTATATTGATTATGTTGTATCGTTTTACTTTTTTTGTTGGACCGGACGGAAACAAAGAGGGGAGGGTGAAAGATGGGGGTTTAGAGAAAAAAGAAGATGATAACAGAGAGTAGTAACATCATAAAACAACCAGGTCTAAGAAGCAATCTGGAATGGGCGGGGCCTGTCTACACACACACTCAGTAGTTACATACCTGTAGGCAAAAATAGCCAAAATTGTACACAATACTATTAAATTTTATTAAACCATTCCTAATGCTAAATTAATTTCCATATTTGGAAGGAATATTTGAAGGAATAGGGGCACCTCCAGTCTTCAAAAAAAATGATGGAATATTGACTTTTCGAACTTGCAAATTAAAGACACCAATTATTTACCATTAATTAAAATTAATTCGTCTTTGCCTGTGATTATATCGGGAATATTCCAAGCGGCCTCCTCTTCTTGAACAGTAAATTGCTGTTTTCTATGCAAGCTTTGTATTTGATTAACACGTTTATCTTGGGAACATGCAATTATGAGGCCTCCATTAGCTCTCCATTGTCTCACCCTTATTGAAATGGATTTTTCTCCTAACCACTGGTGTGGTGGCCTTAATTTAATCTGGACGGTGAGGTAGTATGAAAACATCAAAGGTCTCTGAGGCAGCACCTTGCTCTAAGTAAAGCCTTTCTAACTCTCTAAAATAAAAGCCCCCTCCACATAATTGGTGACTGAGGCTCCAGCTCATGCTCGCTCCATTTTTTTGCCTGAGCCTCCCCTGCGAAAACAAATCCTCCATTCTCGCAGCCGCATTACTGCATAGTCACTGCGCCAGAATCCCCATGGCAACAGACATGTGCAACAGCCTGCCCTCCCCTTTTCATCCCTCAACCCGCAGAGCTCTTTCCTCTTTGAGAAGCTCAGTAATCTTGAGAGGAGGAAATAAATAAATAAAAAAGTGAGTACAGAATCTTCCACAGTGATCTACAAAGTTAGATGCAGTAGGAGGGGGAGAAGATGTCTTTCTTAATAATGTGTTGAATCAAAATTTCTTTCATTTCTGCTGGTTGCCATTGGAAACTGCAGAAACTGAGAAGATGAAGCAAAAACCAGGAAGCATGGGAGATAGGTGGTGCATGTTGTCGTGATGTGGAGAAGCAGTCTCTTGTTCTCAAAGAATAACAGTGAGCCAGTTAAACGCGCAAGGCTTGCTGTGACACACACACACCTTCTCACTTTGTCTCTCTTTATTACTTCCAGCTCTTTCGGATGCTCATTGTTCATTCCTTCATTCTGTGTTTGTGCTCACTCTGACCTTCGCTGTAATAATGTTGTGAATTGGGGTTACTGCGCCAGAAGAAGTCAGGCTGACCGGCAAAACCCCCGTTTCCTGCTCACACAGCATCTCATCACACCAGAAAAGACATTTGATTTCTCAATCCTCTTCTTCCAGTGGCCCACTTACAGTACTGGCTTTAAACTAATGCCTACAGTCAAATGTACTTTCTATCCACCACCCCGTCCTCAAATGCTTCTCTTTTTTTTTCTGTCTCATTTTAATTTGCAGTTCCTTCATCAAGTCCCGTTTGGCATACTTTCTTTTTATTTACTTTCCCTTTTTATTTCAAAGCCCACTTCTGGCCTACTTTACGACGTCCTAACTTCCAAATTTCAGCTCCTTTAGATTTACCTTGGCTGTAGGGGTGTGGGGGCATATCTTGGTGTGTCAGAGTGCATTCTTTTAGAAAAGGGAACCTTAAAGGGACAGGAGTTAAAACCAAGTGCTTTACATAGCAATGGCTTAGAGGTGGTTCTAAGAATAGCGAGACAAAAACATTTTTTTTAGAAAGTGAAGATGTCTAAGCATCCCTCCTGACACAAAAGAAAAAAAAAACAAAAAACTTTATGAACATGTAAATTAGGGAGTTTTTTTTTATATATATTAACTTCCTTGATAGAAATACAAGTAAATATAAATGTGACCTGTTTAATAAAAAATAAATAAATCACCCAAACTTAGTTAGCTGCAGGTAAACTTGTGATCTTGGAAATCTTCCTGAATGGACAGTATTTGGAAATGCCATCTTTGAAAAAATAAATAAATTGTTCAAACTTAAAGTTGCCCTGGAAATGATGAAAAAGATACAATGACCTCCACAAATGTACCAACCAGTGTGTCTGTACCGTTCCACCCCCTCCAATGAAAATCAAGTTTTTTGTATTTTTAACATGTACATGTGACATTTTTTCTAATGAAAAAGAAAAAATGCAATAAGAAATCATTTTATTTTTACATTTACAGTACCTACTGGGTATTTACATGGTACTAGCATAGATATTTATATCCTACTTACATGGTAAGTTAATATGTCTCTTGGTGGTTGGTATTTATCTGCCACTTTTGTTGTTACTTATTACATGTTTCATGGTATTTACCAGGAGTAAGAAGAGAGGAGGCTAGTACCATGAAACATACATAAACTTACCACATGAATTCAAGATACCTCAAAAGTTACTTTCTGAGTATCTGCTCTATTCTTACTTATAGTGAGTACCGTGAAGCACGTAATAAGGAACCTCAAAAGTAGTACATAAATACCAGTTACCTAAAGAGACATATCAACTTACCTCATAAGTTCCTCATAAAACTCAGGAGGTACTCTCTAAGTTGCACATAAGAACAGCGTTAAGTGCCATATAAACATCTAGGTAAGAACCATTTAAATACCCAGTAGGTACTTGTGTATACGATACAAACGCCTCATACGTACTATATAAATTATTACTAAGTACTGTATTGTAAGAAAAACTGTTACAAAAAAAAAAAAGTAGTAGATTTTGTTTATTTTTTATGTTGCCCGCTGTTACTGTGAAATGTTACTCCATTTTTTGACTGTGAAATCCTTGTTAAAAAGTCACTTGAACTCTGCCACGGATATAACCAAGGAGCTCTCGTGGGAATAGAGTTAACTTAAAAGTGAATATTGGTGTGGTTTATTTAGAGAAAATATTACAAGTGGGATTTAATGGATGGAGAATTGAATTAAAAGAAAGGGGATATTCAATATATGAATAGTTCACAAAATAAATCACAAAAAAAAGTAAAATAGAAGCAAATAAAAACCAGTGTGAAGATTTTGGCTTTTATTAATAGACAGAGGATTAGTAGTAGTAGCTGGTCTCCTCCTTGCTTTTCTGTATTCCATAAATGCAGCTTCAATTTATCACATGTATCATTTTCAGCCTCCAAAATCTATTTTTATCACTAGTTTCACATTGATAGTGGCTGTGTAAATTCATCTTTAAAAAAAACGATCTGAATTGTTATGATGAGCTAAAAATCCTCCTCCACACTTTTGAAAAAGGAAAAATAGTGTGTAAGAGCAGAAACACCCCCCTCTCTAGAATGCCAGATGGCTCTATTGTATCATGCCCCCTGCCTTTTTTTTTTTAAGTTTGAGCTGCTTGATTTAAAGGTGCTAGATTTAAAGTTCCAATCTGCAGGGATAAAAGGGTGAACTCCTAAACTGTGATTAGCAGCAGCACTAGATTACTTCAATTAGTGTGTAATCACCTCTGACATTAGAGGTGAATGGCCGGACGCTTGAGCAGTTCTTAAATACCATCACTATTACGCCTGATGCCATCCAAAACCAACGACGGTTGGGATTTTTCCCCACCATTTTTCCCTTTTCTCCTCGAGGGTCTTTCTGTCCTTTACAAAAGGAAGATCATACCAGTTTCCATCAGTAACACCACAACACTGTCTTCACATGTCAATTGTTTGTATCCCGTCAATGCAGCCATTTGACAGAAAAACACGGGTTCATCGCAACAAAATGTCAAACTCTCTGACATCATGAAAGGTCATTCAACAATAGTTTGTGGTGTTTTAATATCCCAACAATGGAGTAGACACATCAATAGAGGCAGTTCCCGCATCCAGGGGAAGAGAAAACGTTAAGTGAGAGCTCATGATTGAGAGTCAGAACAATCAATGTGCTTCCTGAGTCCGACATCTGCTCTATGCCTTGACGGATGAAGATCATAACCGACAGCTGTTAACTTTCAAGCACGTGGGCACAAGTTAACACACAAAACGATGTAATCCTTCCTTGGTTTAACTTTCGATGGACTTAACAGCATAGAATAAAAGACTACGACTGACAATGGCTCAGCTTTGTAAAAGGAGCTCCAGTTATTTAGTGATTTATGTTAAATGACGAATCACAGGAACTGAAAGGAAAAAAAAAAGTTACTTGAAAAAAATAAAAAAATAAATGGAATAAAAAGAAAAAAAAAAATCAAAGGAGAAACCAGGCTCTTATTCAATTCTCTGGTGAAGCGTAATCTTCCCCAGCAAGGGGTTGTTTTGTTTCAGCAGTTGAGCATGTGTTGGACCATCTTTTCCCCATTACTTGGAAACGGGAGGGAATGGGAACTCTGAACAGCGAGGAAACTGTCTTAGGAGACTTTTGCTCGCTTTCCATCTCACTAATTGGTTATCTGTCCTTATTTCACCCGATTCTTTTGTTATTCAAGGGATGATCCTCTCTTAATCTTAATATTAGTCAAATGGTTCTTGGCATGTCGAGGAAAAAAAAAAAACAACAGATCCCAGTTGCTACTTCTTCGTACAAATTATTGATATGGAAATGACACTTTGACCGTGAGAAGCGCAGGTCAATATTTAAGAACAAAACAATATCCTCCTTTCTGTCCCTGCGCTTTGATGACTAAGTTCTTGAATCACACCCGCTGTCATTTCTGGACGGACGGGGCTGCACATTAATTAGAAATGGTTTCAATTTGCTGCCTAGAACAATGTCACCGATGTTCACTAATGACTACATCACTTACAGAGTTTACAACTTACTTTCCCCACACGTCAGCTCAGCCTCGTTGGTATGCAGAGGATTTCGATGCTCCCTTCTCATTAATCAGTCTACATATGATATGGCCAAACTTCAAATAGCTATACATCATGAGGTTGTTGAATCACTCCCATTAGACGTCCTTGTGCTTTTTTATGTTTTGTTTTCAGAAATGATCCTTCTCATACCATCTGCTGATTTTTTGTTTTTGTCATCATTTGTAATTCAAGATTTACTAAAAACAATCTGCTATAATTAACTCATTTATCTTTATTTGAAATTATTGTCATTTTGGGATATTTACAATAATTTTACATAGGACATTTTTTAGATTTTTGGTGCTTGAAAAAAAACATTTTGTTATACATTCTTTCTAATGTATATTTTAAGTATTTTTAACAACTCAAAGTACAATAATTTTTATCTAAAAATTGATCAAATAAACATGAATGTATTTTGTTAAATCATAATTAGCTTTTTCTTCTTACAAACCTAAACTTTATCTAGTCCTAGACCAGGGGTCTGCAACTTTTAACATTAAAAGAGCCATCTGGGGCTGTTTTCAACTGATTTATATTTAGTAGGATACTGCTGTGCATTCATTCCAATGTATTATTTAATAATAAAATAGGAATTATGTTTCTTTTCTGTCATTATTAAAAATAGAAAAATATGTGAAATTATTTTTTTTACGTTTGGCAGAGCCCGTGTGATTTCCTTTCAAAATAAAAGATGCCTTGTGCCAAACTAGATTACAACAGTGCAGCTCTAGACAGCATATGATAATAGACTTTTTACCAAATTTTTTGCTAAGTATCTAGAATCTGTGTATTATGGAGGAGGCAAAGGGCAAACAAGACCTCTTCAAGTTTTCAGAGATGTAAAAACCTTTCCATAGTTTATCTTTGAGTTGCACCTCAGTCATAAATTTATAAACGTAACTACTCTAAATAAAATAAAGCAATTTTTTAAATTGTTTTTCTTTAGCCAAAGAGCCATTATGGAGAGGTAAAAGAGCCACAAGTGGCTCTGGAGCCATAGGTTGCAGAGCCCTGTCTTAGACCAATGACATTTATCTACAACCACTGACAGAGATGGACACATCCAGCCTGTTATCTTGGGTTCCAACAAAATAAAGTCAATTCACTTGCCATTTTTTGGCAGAACAAATATCGCTGATTTTGCCCTTTTGGGACCAAACGATGATAGCAAGCAGTAATTGGTTTGAGAATCTGTCAATCAAAAGCTTCGAACATTTGAAAAAAAAAAAAAAAAAACTACAAGCAATAAACACGAAAACAAGCTTTAAAAATTAACCTTTAAATACATTAAATTAGTAAAATATTATCAAAATGATAATCAATAGGATAATCAATAGGAATTGCTCCTTTGTGCTCCTGGTGGTCATTTCAGGAACTGCACCAGTTGATAATTTTACGTTGAAGTTAAAGTCTGGAGTGTCAGTGGGTCACTAGATATTTTTTTATGCAACTATAGAGATATATATGCACATATGTATCTTTCAAAGACGGAGGCCAAAACGTTATGCATTCTTGGGGAGGACTTTCATTTTAGATGCATTAAAAATAAAACAAAAGTTTGACTATATAACTAGCTTTATTTTTTAATTTAATTAGAAAAAATATTTTTTCACAGAAAGCTGTTCTACATTATATTCTTTTTTTTTCCTTTCATCTTTTGGTGCAGGTTTTTTGGGCCATTGTGAAATCTCCAGCAGTATCCTTCAGCTACAGTAGTGTAAGTGCTAAAAAGGTTTTCTCAGCAACAATATCTTTAAAAAATAATAAGATAAAAAAAAAAAAACAATCATAACTCAAAGCAAGATTAAAAAAACAACTAGTCAACAACACAATATATAGTCAATATAGTGTAGAGTTGGTTTTAATCCGAACATAAATATCCTGATCAAATAATGAAAATGAAAGATTTTTTTTTATATTTATAAAGCATTCTAAGAAAAAATACATTTTCTTTACCTCTGGAATTACTCTGACTTTTTAATTAAATCTAACAGGAAAAATAGTGCTGTAAATTAGTTTAAGCATAAACACAAACAAACAAAGCTGCTGTTGTCATACATGTAGATTATATAGGCCAATCCTTTCCCTCCCACTTAACCACGGTCTCCCAGTTCCGCTTTGGCATTTGTTATCTTGATTATAGACTTGAGGATTATAATTGAATATTTATTGGTCTTTGTCCATGCACAACTCAACATTAATCATTTCTCTTCTAATCCAGCCTCTCTTTTATCTTTCCACATAAAGGATAGCTAATCCCTAAATCCCTGTTTAGAGCGCACAGCCATTTTTCCTGCTCACTTGATAAAGTACTGCCGGCTAGTTCTGTCAGGTGATGATTGCAGGCCTGCGAGGTTAGCTGCAGCCCTCAAAAGCTATCACTTTTGTTTCACTTGAAGTGTGCAGGGTTTTCTTTTAATGACTTTCTCAAAAAAAAAAAAGAAGAAAAAAAACCTGGGTTGAGTGCCGTCTCTCACATCCCCAGTTTACCCAGAATTCCCTTAAACAACTGAGCTTCACATAAATCTAGGTAATCCCACAGATTTAGAAATGATGCAACACTTTGAATACTTGTCTTTATCCAGCATATTGTGAGCTTTACGTATGTTTTTCTTTCTTTTTTTTTTTTAATGAAGCACAAAGGAAAAAAGGAAAAGAATCATTATCGGTCTGGGACTCCCACAGAGGTGAACTTTTGGTCCCACTTTCAGGAATTAGAGTTAAAATTGTGTCTAAGAATTTGTTTAGACACGTCACTGGCCGTGATCTTTATTGAGACAGAGACTTTTAACACTGAAGAAAGAAAAGGAAGACTTCTAAAAACAGGTTATTTATCGTGTTTCTTCAGAAGGAGCAGCACAAAGACTTCATTCATAAGGAAAGTAAGTCAATAACAACAATTTTGATGATTTTTTTTTCTATGCTACAGTTTAGAAACAAAAGAAATCATTTGTCAGTCAGGTTATTAAGCTGCTCTGTAGGTGGTGTTGCCAGATAGTGTCAGAGCTTTCAAGCCCTTTGTAAAGTTTGTTTGTTTGTAAATCTGACTGATGACGTCACTACCTTACCAGCCGTGAACTTCACCGCACGTCACTGCAATTGTGTTAAGTATTTTAATTTTCAAAGAAAAGATATACTCTGTATCCATCTTTTTGACAAAATTAAATGTTATAAATACATGTTTTCTAACAAGTTCCACATGCATTTATTTGTATCAGTTTTAGTAGGTATAATTTAACCTTTGTAAACTGGTGAGCCACATCCATGAAGGCTACGCCTCTATTCTCTTAATTTTCAAGCAAAACTCTCTTTTACCACCTTGTGAAAAAATAAAAAAAATCTTTAACTCCACACCACATCCAACCCGCAGCTCCACAAGTTCTCTTCTTTTCTTCTTCCTCATTCATTCAGAAATACTGAACCCCAACCTGCTGGTGTTTCTGAGAAAACATTTCAGTCTGGGCTAATGGCATCCATAGTTACCATGGAAACACACAAACAGCTGCATGCTGTTTTCTTCTTGCAGGACAAGGTGGAGATTGACTGACAGCTGTGATCCGTTTGCCTCGCTGGTTTAGACTCGCAGAGCTCTGAAACTCTACTGTCAGACAGTAACGAAGCAGAACATATTACACTTTCTCCATGATTGTTTTGACCGCTCTGCTTCCCTGCTGTGACTGCCTCTGCTCCTCTACGCCAGTGCCTGAAGAAAAACTTTCCACAGAGCTGGATTCTGGCTGCACCATCATTTTAGAGCTGTGAGTAAAAATTATGGACAATGATCTTGTACTTTTGTGGACAAGGAAAATTGGTTACCCCCAAGATAGCAAAATATTATTATGACAAAGCAATATAGTTATATTTTTTGTGCAGTTTTCAATTTATTTTTTAGCTCATATCACAGCAATTAGTTGCATGGCAGCAAACTCTAGATATCAAAATAAACACTCAAGTTTATTTTTTATTATTATTCATAACTGCATTTTTAACCTATATATTCAATTTTATATGTGAAATTTTTAATTCACATGAAATATAAAATATTGACAACAATCATCCTATTTAAATACTAAAGGACTGGATTCTAACCTCCACATGCCTGAATTTATTTCAGGAAATATAAAAATACATTCTTCGATGGTTTTTTTTCCATTTAAAGTAATGCTAAATTAAGAGGAGTCTTGAATTAATAGATTTTTTTTTTTTTTTTTGCCCATGCTTAGTGATGGCCTACCTCCTGGATTACAAACCGTCATGGAAATCCACCTCTAACTATTTGACAATCCAACTTTAAGTTTACATATGAATCTTGTTCTCATATGTTTTTATGTTTAAAATTTGGTTTTACTTGGAAGTATTTTAACACAGATTTTGCTCAAATTGCAGCTGTTATTAAAAGCAATAGAAATAGAGTGTGATTGATTGATTCCTCTAAAAAGACAAATGTTTGCTTATTATTCCCTCTTTTTTTTTCTTCAAGGAATTTATTGGATTCAGCCTTGGGAGACAGAGTGAGCAGACAATGATAAGGTAGCAGTGATAAGGTGGCAAACAATCACTCTCAAAGACTCCACTCTGTGGGGAATGACTGTGTTTAGTCTGAGTTTCAGTTTCTCACTGAGCAACAACAAAAGCAAAAAGTGTTTCAGACTTCCAGACTTGATATGCTATATATTTTGCGTTTGTCTACAAAATAATAATAATAAAAAAATAAGAGCGTTACAAAGTTGTCTTAAATTTACACACTAAAAGATTTAAAATTGATATCTTAGTTTGTGACACCTATCCTGCTTTTATTTTGAGACTGATTTACAGTTTTAGTTTTTCTGATTTGTTTTTAGCAACATGTTCAAACTCTGAGTAATAGTGGGGCAATAGAAAACACCTCAGAAACCCTCCCATTGATGTTTTTTTTTTTTTTTTTGGAATTGATTTAAAGCTTATTTGGTCATCAAGTGATAATATCATGTGGGGCTTGTTAGCAGGTAGGAGAAGATGGACAGGGGGCTAAATTTGTTCATTTTTGATGAACCATCAATTATTTTTTTAGTGCATTTCCTTTTTTTGATTTCCCCCTTAATTCCAGTTTCTTTTTTTTATCCTGTCTGGCTTTTATTTTGGCTTTAATCAAAAGCAGCTAAGATTGGTGAACCACTTTAGTAAAAGTCTTTGATTCACAGCTAAATTAAAAGCTGTTCCCAAAACCAATTAAGAAAATTGACTTAAGTAATACAGTTTCCAGCCTAAAAATAAATAAATAAATAAATTTAAAAATGTATTTTTCCCTTAAACAGTTGCTTAAATAGAAGAAAAAATGAGAAGAAAAAAGAAAACAGCAAGAGTTCACTTAGTAAGCTGTCATTTACTTTTTTTTTTTTTTTAACCATCTTTTGGTGCTGGTGAAGGTTGAAGATGATTCCTTGCCAAAGAGGGGTCATGGCAAACTCCAGAGTTGAAGTTCTATCCTTTCACTCCATTCAGAATTTTCCCACATTCAGAATGTTAACTTGATTAGAAATCTCCACTTGTCTATATCAGCAGCAGGTGTCAGGGTTCACAGTTGGTTGTCTGTGAGAAGACCTGCGATAAATTGGCTCCATTTCAAGGGTTTGCCTTTCGTTTTGCTCGATGAGTGCTGGGATAACCTCAGGTTTCTCTATGAACGTGCATAGGAAAAAGCAGTTACAGGAAACGACGGAGAATGAATGAGAAGTCATGGTTATGATCGTGTCACTTTGATGCAGCTGTATAGAAAACAGAGTGAGGATGTGCTTCCATTTCACAGTTTTTAACTATGAATCAACTAAATTATGTCTTGAAAACGGAAGGGAAATTGAATTGTTACACATTTTCTGGTAAGAACAAGCTCTTGGATATTGAGTTTGTCCGTAGAAGTCATCTCTAATGTTGTTTGTATTGTTCTGATTGATATTTTTGATTTTTTCTAGTTTTCTTATTGCTGTTCTTTTTATTCTTGCAAAAATAATTCTATTCTCCTTTTTTTAATGTCTGCAAGCCCTTTCATATTATTGCCTTCCAGTGAAAGTCTTCGAACTTACACTGCCTATTTTTTCTTTTGGAATTCCTGTGATCTACCCTGAAGACTGACAGACCTCAGAAATGTGTCCTTCATCATTCAGGACTATAGTTGCAGAGTAATAGATATCATTATTGGTAATATGCCGTCTCCATGTCAAGGTAATCTTATTGCACTCATTGGAAACCACTGTCAAACGTGAGCGTGCTGTTAAGTATCATAACCTCTTCCAGGGTCAAGAGAAAGATTACAAGAAGGGCATGCTTTAGGATTTGCTCTGTGAAAGGATTATAGTAATAAACACTGCCTGCAGGCATCATAATCAGAGGTGTGATTTACCTGCTGGTGCTTATGAAAATGATGCCTTGGATACTACAGCCCTGCTCGGGACTTCTTTTTTTTTTTTTTTTTTTTTTGCTGGAAATCCAGTGATTCTACAGTCTATGGTTAGAACTGACAAAAAAAAAGAAGGAACAAAATAGAATTTGGCAGTGTAGAAAAAATTAAAAAGAAAATTAAAATTAGAAATTGATCTGAAGACTTTCACTTACATTTATGTACAGATTACAATTGCAACAATCATGATCCTAACTTGATTATATTATATTAGGCTTAAAGACTGATAGGTACTTTTTTTTTTAAGAGAAACCAGTAAGGTTGAACAGCGTTTAACCTTTAGATCTGCTGTAGATGCCCATGGAGCTACATGCTTTAACAGCGCTGGGCTTCACTCCAGACCTGCAAGGCTCCATTTTTGCAAAAAACGAGCCAAAAGCTAAACTTAATCGACTAACAGGAGACCGAGATGTGTAGATTTAAATTTTTACTTAAATGTGTTTATCATATAGACCCTTTAACTTCAAATAAAACAAATCCTCATGATGGAAAACTGAGATTTTTGTTAGCTAAGAAACAACTTTAAGGGATAAATATCCGACTAATAGTAATACTTACATTCTTATTGAGTGTAGACATAGTATTGTTTTTTTTTCTTCTTTACCTCAACTCTTATTATCATGGATGACTGTGTTACCTGGCTTCAAACGCACCTTTAGATGTCAGTGTTTACTGCTGCCTGCCTAAAGTGAAAAGTCTGCACAGCATTCTGGGATAAATACAGAAAATCTCAAAGGCTGCAGTCTTTATCCATCAAATCTTCTGTTGTGTGACCAAGGTTATAGATGTAGCAGAGTTCTGAGTAATGGCAAACAACTTTTTTCCTGTGTGGGATGAAGCAAAAGTCCCTCAGAAAGTAGGTGGTCGAATGCACTACCCACAGATGGTAGGTGGTGCGTTCAGCCGCTACTGTGAAGTTGAGGGAACACAGAACTCCTCAAGTAAAAGTGGCTTCACTTGAATAAAGACAAACTGAAGTGACGGTCAGAAGACAATGCAAACATGGCAAAGACTTCACCGTTTCAATGCAAGGACAAGTATTTATCATCAGGTTGGATACGAGTTCATCGCATCTTAAGTTCTGCAGTTATTTTCACAAAAAAGTTTGAATCTGTTAAAAAAAAAAACATATCTGGTGTTAAAATAGGAACCAGAGTTTAATGGAAATTAGCTAAAACGTTGATCCCAATTAAAAATAAAAAAACTGTCTTGACATTTTTAGTGATTAGAAGTTGTGCTGTATTTTCCCACTTCAATAAAAAATGCATGTAAAACTGTGGCAGGATAGCTCCAGTAACGTTCACCATTTTTCTTTGCACCAGCAATGTCAGGTTTGGGTTGTGAAGGGCTGTAAGCTAGCAGGAGATTGTGTAAACAAATGGGTGATGGGAAGTGGGGGTGTACCAACAGTTCCACCCACATCTCAGAGGCAAATATCTCATGAACGACTGCCAGTCTGCAGAAAATATGTCCTAGAAAATGACAAGTTTTTTGATTTAGCCTAAAAATTGAATAATCATAACTAAAATACCACTTTTGCAACAGATCTCTTTGCTGATCTATTTGCTGTCCTGTGTTTCTGTCCTACCAAATGTCCTGCAAACTTTCCTTCTGCCCATTTCCAACCACCCCAAACTTCCCACCAATCATCATTTGCTCCATGTCCATCTTCAGTCCCCATATTCTGAGGTCTCATGTGTAAGTCTGAGCTGCCTGCAGCTTGCTCTTCTTTTCTTTGGCGCCAACCACCAAAGTCTGCCATAATTACCAGAAAAACAGTTGCTCATTATCTAACTATTTTCAAAATGCAGCTTTATTTGTTGATGTTTTTATAAAAATCAAGCAAAATATTTTATGGACTTTTTTGCCTGACAAGAAGTCTCTCTGCTGTAGATGAATGTAATCTATTTGCTGCTATTGAGCAATAAACGACTCGTATTAAGTGGTTCTAATGTATTGACAAGTGTAAAAGGAAGAAATACTTTTTCTACTGTAATCCTCTATAAGAAGCAAAGGTAAAACCTTAACATTAACTTATCTTCAAGGGAGATGGGTTAGAGCCCATTACTTCTCCTTTGAGACAACTGCTGGACAGTTTGTTTGTTTTCAGCTGATTAGAGACGAGGATTTCTATCTAAAGATTTAGCAAATCCCAAATATAATATTTTTTCACCACCATCATTTGCACACATTTCATGATGGTCTTCCTGTTGATCTGCCTCTTTAGTTTCAGGGTTCAATAATACACGGTGCTACACCTTTGGGTTTTTTGTCTGTCCATCATTTCTTTGAATCTGGATTAAGAAGGAAATAATTGCCTTTAAATATGTTTTTAGCTTAAAAAAATAATTGAAGTATGTTCTTGGTCATTATAGATGCTCCGGAATTCATGGAGAAATTTGATTTTGACATCATTAGAAGTGCATGGGCAAAATTTACAGATAAACATTTTGAGAAGAAATAACACACTTAAAGTTTAACAAGCGTATTTTCTCATTTTAAACTTCCGATGGCCACCCAAACAAGCAGTATTCAGTTTCCCAATAAACAGAGTTAGATTTATATAAAAATAAAAAGTAAAGAAAATTTCCTTTGAAATCAGAATGTCCATATTTCATACAACAATGTCTCCTGAATGAAGCAGCACTTTTAGTTTATGCGGTTTTGGGGTGTGGAGCTGGATTTACCTGATCAGACCCAAAGAAATACCAGGAAGTGGAACTAGTTTAAGAAAAAGAAATCATATAAAGTGAGGCGTATCATTTCTCTATAAAGTTAGTTGAATATTTTATGTATCGATTTGTGGACTGTGCATCAAGATGTGTATCAAATCATGCAAAAGGGAAAGACACACACCCCTTATGATAACTCAGTAGAGACTTGCTCAACATAAAGTCTAAATCCTGGCAGGAATGGAAGAAACTGTCTTTCCTTTTTTTTTTTTTCCCCTCAAGATTTTATCACAGCCGAGCTTGAAAAGCTCAGCTCACACAGATATGTTGTGGAAAATAGAAGCAATGTCAAAATAGCTTTGTTGGCCAGAATGGGAAACTCCTTGGCAGCAGTCAACCAAAAGCTGTCCAAAGATAGATCATCAGAGTTTAGCTTCAAACCATGATATTTGTTTCAGTTCAATAAGTTCCTCTTGCTCCTGTAAAGTCGTGTCCTTTCCAACAACTGGTGCTGAGCTGTATGGGTTCCCAAACCCTCTCAAAGCATTCTGCGAGGGCTGAGGAGAAATAAAATGACAATTTCTCCTCAAGAGGTTTTGGAATGTGAGCCTTGCACAGTGCAGCAGTGTTGACATGCTGTTTCCTCAGTGAGGGAACATCTCAAGATTGTCAAACTCTCCCTTGTGAGTGAAAGCTTATCTGTGATTAGATGCTGGGGAAACTTTCTCTGGGTAAGACAGAATTTGGTAAGCACATTTTCAAAGCAGCTCTAATAAATTTGTTGCTTCTTGTGTTGATTTATTTATTTTTTTTTGTGTATTTTGTTCATGTAAATTCACACATAGGACTACAAGAAAAAAAATGGTATAAAAAAACAGTTCCTGAAACAGTTTTATTATAAATCACTACTAATCAGCAGAAAAACTATTAAAGAAGAAAAAGACTTTTTTAAAAAAATCATTGACAGAGGATTCGAGATTTTGTCGATAGATTACTGTTTTTTTTTTTTTTTTTTTTAAATGTATATTTCGACATACATGTATACTTTTTCTGTTTTTTGCCTTTACTAGGAAACTAGCCCAATCTCAACGCATGGTGGTTGTTTATTTTTGGTTTTGTCTTTCTTTTTTTTTTCTTTCTCTTTTTTCTGTCTGTTGGTCAGATATGTTAATTGCCTGTGATTTTGCTTTCTAAGGCAATAAAGTTCCCCCCCCAAAAAAAAGAAAAACTCATTGAGAAAACCTACAATCTTCACAGCTACTTATCACATCTTAACACATTACCATCAAGTCAGCAGACCTCAGATTCTCAAACAGTCTGGGCTCTATTTTCTCTTCACTCCAAGAAGGTAACCTGCAATTATGGACTAAACAGACAAAAGCTGAGAGTTGCTTCTCCACTTGTGCTTTCAGTGCTTTTACTTTCCCAAAGCTAAACAAAATTGTTAGTAGTTACACTTAACATCTCTCATTGAAACGAGAAATAATTTGTGATGTACTACTTCTGCAGGTATTATGACAAAAGTAGCTAAATACAGGACCCATGTAACAGATTACACTTCCATAAGAGTAATATTTTAAAGTTAGAAAGGCCTCAAAGACAACGTCTAATATTATAAAGTTTTGGTGCTCTTTCATCTACCTCCAGTTTTCTGGAGTTTCTAATTCACAACATGATTTAACAGCTAAATGCCCTTGACATTTGGTCTGAGATTAAACCTGCAATTTAACGGTCATAAACTCAATGCGGTACCCATTGTACCACAGTCCAGGTGGCAGTGTGTAGCATTGGTGGTATTACCATAATTAAACAATGGTCATTTATCTTTCTTTAGAATGGTCATGGCGGGCCAAGCCAAAGACCAACTCCCCCTGTAGCAATAAATTAAGTTAGACAAATGCTTAAATAAGCTGAACATAAAACAAATGAACCATGAGCTGCACTAACATCAAACATCATGAAAGTATTGGACATTCTGTTATTGTCCTTATTGGAGTTTAAGAAGCCTCGTCTTCCTGCTATGAAGAATCCATTCTCATTTGGACAAAAAAAGAACCGAGTCATTTTTGATATTTTTCAGAGTATTTAACAAGATCTTGCCTGCAGTGCAAAATGAGAACTTCTACAAATCACAGGGAAAACGCTAACAGCCCTGTGGATAATTGACCACCTAAAAGACAGACTACAGTTTGCAAGATTGAGGGTTTATGTGTCTAAAAAAGGAGATTTCCTCAACCCATATAACAGAAAATGCTGACCCCCCATCATCTGACAAAATACTGATGACTTTCTTGGTCATTGGAAGCGGACGGGAGGCTGACATCAGACATCTGGAGCTCTTTGCAACAAAGTTTAAAACATTTTTATATGTAGTATATTAATAAGAATCTCACTGATTACCAGTTTACCGGTTGCTCAGCTGGCTGCATGCAGGACTGGCACATAGAAAACAAGAGTTTGTTGATGAGCTTATTCCAGTGTGGGTCCCTTGGCATGACCCTTCAAGCAACTGCATATATGAATCTGGTCTCCCTGTGTCTGTCCCCAGCCCGGATGAAACACAGGTTGTGTCGGGTGTAAAATCCTCTGCCAAAATCAAGTGTGTGGATCAGTGAAAGCTGATTTGCTGTGGCGACTCCTAACGGGATATGTCGAAAGGTAAACAACAATCAGCATCAGTTTACAAATGTGTGACTATCACGATCTCTAAAAAATAACTGGAAAACAGCTAAAAAATTGAATGTTAGAAGCTCTTAAAACAAGGACTTGGAGTAACATGAATACACCCCTACGTCTGTTATGTTTATACAAACTAAATTTCCTACAAGTGCCAAAACAGCTTCCAGCAACTCTTTTAGAGATGTACTTTTCAGAATTAAAATGCACAAGAGCCAAATGTATTTATATATTTAGTTGGTGAATGACAACTAGGTTAATTGCTTCCAGCTAATTTTCAATAAGTATCTTTAAGCCAATTCATATCATGTACACCTACACATGTGCATTGACTGTAGTGTAATTTTAGCCAAGTCTATGAGGGTTTGCCAGTTCCATCTTTGGCACAGGTTCCCTCAATTGAACTATAAAATCTTCACTTAAGCAGACTTGGTACCATCTACACAAGCCTGAATTAAAAAAAAAAATCCTCAAAGAAAGACAGAGTATAAAATAATTTTAGTTGAGACTCAAAAACAAACAAAGAAATGGTTTTATTGGAATTTTCCTCTATAAAAGCTCCACGAACTAAATTCTTTGGAGGCAGCGACTATAAATGATGATATGAATAAAATAATGTGCACATCTGCACATGTCTAGTTCATTTGCATGTATTTACCCATTTTCTGTACAAACATAAAATATTCAACTAATAATTAAACGGCATCAGACATGTATGGTAGTATTTTTGTCAGAGAAATTGATTCTCCAGCAGTAACCCTTGCTTATCTGCCTTAGTCATGACTATTACTGTTGGGCTTGTATAACAAGTTTTCCTTGATCAAGAATCATGTCAGTGCAAATGGTAAAAATGCCTCGTGAGTGCAAGATTAGTGGCTGTTAGCTACGGTCTGTCATCATGTCTACTGCAACACTGATTCCATTCACAGCATGAATTCCCTCTGATGGCCATCAGTTCTGCTTATCCACTTCTGATCTTTAGTTTACAGATGTTATTTTGCCTCTGGAGTGTTTAACCTGACAGTAGTCCTACCAAGGTAGAGATTTAGATGCATGTGGCCCATAATAATTAACCTTGTTGTGTTACTTGAGCATAAAATGTCTAAAGAAAACCAGCCGCGTTGCTTTTAGCAAATCATCCTCATCTGCCTGTTCTTGCTGAATCACTTACCATAAGTTCTGTGTCCCTGTATTTAATTAGCTCAATTTTTTCCTCTTTTGCACTGGGACCACCAACCACATCAGTGGTCACAGGTGTTTGAGTATCCTGCAGCCAAGATTCAGTGATTTTAGCACATTTGGCAGCAACTGCCTAAAGAGTCCGTCTGTTTTCGGTTCATTTCCTTTTCTGTGCTTCCATGGCTTTTGTCCTACCTAAATAAAACAGTATTTGACTTATGCATGACCAGCCCAGAAGTAGCAGTGTGTAATTGAGAAATTTACTACCATAGAGATTCATTTACATGCTATGCTGAAAACAAAAGCATTCGCTACTGTGCACTCACCAGCTCATAAGTTAGAGGCTTTAAAAATAGAAAGTGTTGCCGGCAAAACTGCTGATATGATTTAACACTGGAAGTCTCGTCACTCTAACTTCTTCAGGTATCACACCAATCTTATTTTTGATCTATCTTAAAAGTGTTTCAAGTTGTCTTAATTATGATCACGTCCTTTTTAAGTAAAAAAAAAAAAAGGACATTTTCTAGGACAGGGGTGGGCAAACTTTTTGATTTGTGGGCCAGAAAGGGTTCTAAAATTTGTCATTAAGGGCCGGACAAGGAGCAGATGGAAGGAGTGATTTGGTAATGAACCTCATAAACTAAAAAGATAATATGGAATTTAGAGAAAAACATGCTTTAATTTGGATTAAAATTCACATATATTCATTTAAAAACTGAAAATTTGGGAATTTTAATTTCTAAATTTTGATTTTTGTTCTCTTTTTGGTGATCCAATGGGTTGATGTTCTTCAGAGGAAAATGCGAGCTCAAAGAAATCCAAAAATCCCCATCTGACTCAGAAGAAAACACACACGAATGCCAGAGAAACAACACCATTCATGAGAAGGAACCAGATTCACAATGAAAATAAAACAATAATTAGCATTTTTGATTCAATGTATTTTAATTTGGGGGGCCAGATTAAGTAGCTTAAGGGGCCACATGTGGCCCCCGGGCCGTAGTTTGCCCACCCCTGTTCTAGGATATAGTTTCTAAAGAACAGAAGTAGTTCATTAGAATACGCCTCTGAGTTGTGAAAGCTTCACTAAATTCCTGTTATCACTTTGCTGACATCCTCAGCCTCCATCTTACAGCCCTTCACACTTCCAACCTAAAATTACCAATGCAACAAAAATGACAAGCAATTTTGGAGCCAGTCAGTCATACAGTTTTGATCTAAATGTCACTTCGGTCGAGATCTATTGGATCTAGTGGATGCATCAGAATGGAGCATACAACTTTGACTTGCCAATCGTAGATTTTACATAATACCTACAGCTTCATCCAACTAGATGTGTTTTGTCTGCTCCTAATTCTTAACAATTTATACGAAGAAATACTAAGGAATTCTATTTAATCTAGATTTTATTTTTTATATATCCTCCCTCGGGAGGAAAATGCTACAAAACTAAAAATACAATTTAGTTTTAACTCATGTTAGGCAAATTTAAACTAATTTAAAATAAGTTTTAAGTTTGTTTGCTTTCTGTATAAATTGCCTTAAATCGACACCTTATAAATTATTTTTATTATTCTTTATTTTTATTATTATTTATTATTTTTATTATTATTATTTATTTATTATTTTTATTTTTATTTATTAGTTTGCTTTTTGTGGCATTTCCCCTTACATAGCTTTTTTTTCTGTTTAGAGAAAATCAAATTGGAAAAAATACAGTAGACAGTTTGTGTCAAAGTATTTGGCAAGAAACAAATGCTTAAGACTCACTAAGGGATACATTAAGACCATTATCAATAATTCGTAAAACACTCAACCCTAAAACAATTAATAACACTAACTGTCCCGTAATCTTATTAAAACAGCTCTGGCATCAAACATAAAGCTGGCATCAAACATCTGGCACACTCGTAGAAAGTATCACTTTAACAGCACGCACATGGCCTCAAGTCATGACCCTATTTGAATTGTTGTAGGTGCAGTGCAGCATAGCAGAAGCTGCTCCAAAGGATTGCCTCGGCTGCCCTTAGCCATACAGAAGTTTAAAAAAAAAGTAGGTCTTTGGAATGTCTTTGGGCAAAAGAAATATATAAATAAAAAAAAGCAGAAGGACAAGAAAGGAAGAAAGAAAGCAATAAGCAGCCCAATCATAGAAGAATAGTCTTTTGCTGCAGCCTGCACTCAGAAAGCTTCAAAGCGAAGGATGTCAACAAAATAGATGCAGCAGGAGACATGACGTCCATTGATGCAGAAATCTGGATATTTGTCTGCCGCTTTAAACGGTGCGAACATAAACTTGGGCTACATTTTTAGCTGCAGAAATTATGCAGGTCAAAAGTTGAGTGTTGTGAGTGTAAGGAACCCAGCTGCCAAATGAGGACAACAGTAAAAGTTGTCCAAAAAACAAAACATTTTTTTAAAAAAGGGAAATGAATGAAAATTGTACATTTACAAAAGGACCACTTGAAGGAGATAAACAGAACAAAAAAGTTTTCAAGCTATTTATCCGACTTCTATTTAACCAACTTAACAAAGTAACAAAAAACAAACTGACCTAGAAATGAAACGAGAATTTTAGAAAAACATGTAATGAAAGGAGACATGGAGAAAGCTTTCTGAGAGCTAAGGAGATGGATAATGAGTCTGGGAGAAACTGGGAGTATTTTATATTTTTATTTATTTTAACAGAATAGTGATCTACATTAGCATGGGCTGGTAAAGCAGCTGGTGGTTTTCTGGGAGGTCCAAGATGTAGTACTCTTGGGCCATTCTATTCCCTCGACTAGTCGAGAGAAAAGAAAACAGCTTAACATCTGCATGTAAGCAGTAAATGTTTTATAATATTGCTCAAGTTAAACTGAGAAAATACATAAAAATCAATCCTCCTGCTTTTGTTTATGAATTAAAAGATAATTAGTAAATTTCAAAATTTTTTTCAGCAACCACTGGAGGCTGGTTTGAAAAATGAACAATTTCCTTTTGACTATTAGCTCAGTGTACAAATGTACATGCATGAACTGTGACTGCAAAGCACTCTGGGCCCTAATCAAGGTAGGTAAGTATCTAAAATTTACCATTTACAAAAGATTGACTTTAAAACAAAAATAAAATTTGTAGTCAAGTGTCAAACAGTTTTAAATGTTTTTTGCTTTAGTTTCTAATCAAGACAACTATATGTGTGTGCCGAGGATTTGTCGATCAAATCAGCCGTTTTAACTTTCATAGAGTTTGTGAAGTCAAGTAGAATCCATCTTGTTCATTTATGGTCAGAAACTGAGGTTTACAAAATGACAATCAGATGCACTAAAAATATTAAAATAGAAAATTGACTTAATTTGAAATCAGTTTTGTTCTGATATGAAAACAAAGACTAAAATTGTTGAAATAGTTAAAGTTTTAGTGATAACTGCCCAAAGGGGGGGATGCAGGTGGATGCCGTCTGTGGACATAAAATAGGCAAACTTGTGTGGGACGTCCAGGTGGCCCAAAGAAAATTTAAAAGTCAAAGATCACTCGGTAAGCCCATAGAGCAAAAACATTCAAACACATAATCTATGGGTATGCTGCGGGAAACAGGTCGTGAGGATCCATTTGAACAATAGTAAGACGCAAGCATGGGCTGGGGGGGCGAGATAGGGGATCCCCGGCTGCTGAGGAAATCTGTGAGAAGGACCTGGTGCATGCTCAGTCACATTCTCTCATTTTGTGCGGCGCCGGACACTGGAGGGTGAAAGATTGGCCAATTTGTATACCTGTCATAAAAGAAGCGTATGAACTTTGCTCTATTATGGCTCTGTTCACATGCAGTTCATTAATGATTCATACAAATTTTGGTCCTTGACAATACATACTTGACATAAGTAATCTGTTTGGTTTTTTTTGTGTTCCTCTTTCATCAAGGACTCATGACACTCAGGAGATTGCAACATATTGTAAATCATGTAAATACTTTTGCTCGGGTGAAAACCACCTGGTGATAGTGCTCTAGGGTTGAGGTAGTCGCACAAGCCTCAAGAAGACTCCAAGACACACCCGCTCTCCTTAAGTTGAAGCAGCTCCTGTCTACGACCCTCAATGGTCCTGGGCAATCCTAAAACCCGCAGTACCCATTAGAATCAAACCCTCAATAAATCCCAGTTGTGACAGTAAAATCTGCCCAACACGAGAGGCTCTCAGCCCATATCTGTTTGCTCAGCTGTTGGACAAGACAATTTTATAATAATAAAAAAAAAAAAAAGAATCACCCCTCTGGGGGTCAATGTCACCTAAGTTTGAAAATACACCTTTAACTTTGCAAGAAATTCAAGTGCATGAGTTACTGCCATTTTGTAATTGAGATAATCAAATCACAAACGCCCTTGTTAAACTGCAGGCAGCCAAGAGATGGCAAACTTAAGAGCAGCACGCCACAATGTACGCAGTTTTGAAAGCTTTAGTATCAGGCTGTTGTTAGCTGTTATGAAGAGACAAGTCTTCTGAAGAAAACCAACTTTCAACAAGAAGAAATTGACGATCTAATTCAATGAGATTTTAGGTTTAGTGTTGTGTTAAAAAAAATAAGACGGTGCTAGTGGTGTGTGAGCATCGACGTCCACCGTACAAAAAAAAAAAAAACACAACGGTATTTTTTAGGCACAGACAGCAAGACAAGCTGAGATATAAACTTTTGCTCATACAACCAGACTCAGGTTATTAACAGGAGAAGTTATCATCTAAAAAGATGTTCTATTAATACTACTCTTACAAAATAAATGTAGACACATGTGTGGAGTGTTTGACAGTTCGTGAACCCTTTTATATAGACACAAACATGCCTCTATCCGGAAATACAATACATTGAGAAAACAGACGTGGGTCTATATTTCATTCTTCCTCAAGATGAAAACATCTCTATCTAGCTGACATACACGGTGGCATTAGTTATGATGAGTTATTTGTTTTTTCATTGTACGAGCATGAGGCTTTTCTTATTAGACCATAAAAATCACTGAGCAGAAGAAGAACACCTTTGAATGAGTCAGACGTGAGCTACATAATATTTACTTATGGCATATTTAATAGGGGGGTAACTATTAATGTATACACACATATGATTCATACCTGCATCATTACTTTTCACATCACTACTTTATTATTCCTCACGGTCATTTTAATTGAAGATAAAGAAAAAAAAAATACTGCCATTAAAAGACGTTCTTTCTTGCCTGAATATGGTTTAATATTTAATCCACAAACGTGAAATAAAAAAAAAAAAAAGATTCTTTATGTGATCTATTGTGTTTTGAAAAAATGTGCAGTTTCTTTTCGTTGGCAGATAATCTTTGTATCATTTATGGATTGTTCTTGTTTAAACAATATACTACAGGGGAAATAATACAAAAAAAGTGTAACATACATGTTTTAAACGTCCAACTATTCTTACAAAAAAAAATAAAAATAAAAATAAATCCTTGTCACAATCATTTAATTTAATTGTCTGATTGCTGAAAGCAATCAGAGTATGTTGTTGTACAACTTTATTATAGTTTATTGTCTGATTGCTGAAAGCAATCAGAGTATGTTATCCTACACCTTTATTATATTTTTTTTATTATTGTCTGATTGCTGAAAGCAATCAGAGTATGAGATCCTACACCTTTATTATCTTTTTTTATTATTATTATATTTTCTTATTCCGTCAAAGTTTGCCGGCCTACTCCTCCTACAGTTTAGCAGCTACAAAGCTGAAACTTATACAGTATGTAGGGCTTGGTGGTCTTACGTGTGCTTGTATTCAACTTTTTAATTGGAGTTATGGTTGATTTTATATTAATATTTTTATGAATTATTTTTCCCATTGACTTAACATTGGGAGCACCTTTAAATGCTTATATCTTCAAAAGTACTAAAGATAATTTCATGAAACTTTACAATATTGTAGCCTATAGTAAACTACACGTTCTATTAAAATTGTAGCTCAATGGTACTGTATAGCGCCACCAGGTGGCCGTTTAAGTAAGCAATTCGTTTTTGGCCTCTATCTCGAATACCGTAAGTCAGAAATTTGTGCTTTCTTTTTCTGTGTGTTCCTTGGATGCTAATGAACGTTTTTCAAATTGGGACCATGGACTTCCGTCTACTTAGATTTTTCGCAATTTGCGATTTTTCGTAAAACACGTTTTTGGCTTCAAATTCCACATAGTTTGACCAAACTTGACAAGATATCTTACATACCCTATTTAGACTACCCCGAATTCAATGGTACCACTCAATTTGCGAAATTCCTTACCGTTTTTGAGATAATCGTAATGCTAATGAGGTGGGTGTGGTCACTGATTTTTAACATGCTCTAAATCCTACAAAGATTGTCAAAACTTCACAAGTTTAGAAATATAGCTTCATCCTACAGTGATAAAGAAGTATGAAAAATTTTATGAAAATATTCCAATAGGTGGCGCTATAATTTAGGAAATTGTGTTTAAGCCTCTATCTCAAAAACTACTCAACCTAGCTACATAAAATTCAACGCATAGGTTGCAGGAGGAGACTTGTATAACATAGTACAAATAGGGCTCTGCTGCGCCACCTAGTGGTAAATTAAGAAGGATAAGCTATCTCTGGATGGGTCCTGTTATCTTCCAAATAGTTGAAGGTTTCAACATGCAACCACTTGTAGTTTGTTAAGTTGATCAAGGAGGTGTTTGGTTTAAAACTTCATACCATTTGGGTTTATGGTTGATTTTATATGAATTTTTAAAAATATATTGTCCCCCTATCAAAATACATGGGACAAACTTTAAATCCCTAATATCTTGAAAAGTTGTTGATCAACTGGTATGAAACTTTGTAAGTAGATACTTCAGACCAATCTTTAAATGCTCAATCAATTTTGGCTCTATTGCGCCACCAGGTGGTCAGTTGAAGCACTAAAGTGTATAGGCCTTATTCTCCCAGTGCATTAGTCTTAAGCCCTACCTTTTACTGCTTTGTGATTCATTGGATAGTAAAATAATAGCCTATATTCATCAGCGATCTCTATTGTGTAAGACTTTTTCGCAATTTACGATTTTTCGCAAAACACTTTTTTGACTTCCTTTGTCACATACTTTGACGAATCTTTGCAGTTTTCTACACGTACCCTATTTAGGCTACCACAAATCCAATGGCAATATCCGTTTTCCATAGTTCCGTACCGTTTTTGTGTAACACGTCATGCAAATTAGACAGGCGTAGATTGTAATGTTTACAATACTGCAGCTCCTTAACAGTTTCACATAACTTCACCAAACTTACAAGACTTCCTCCACAGTGTAAGATGAGCAAGTACAACAACTTTCACAACGGTGCTCCCGTAGGTGGCACTACTGTCAATTCCTGTCGTTTCCTCTAATATCTCCAAAAGTACTTGACCTCCGTGGACGAAACTTGTCGTGCGTGTCGAACGGGAGGTCTTTAACATGCCTGCGGCTGTGCAGTGTTTTAAATCGGTATTGCTTTCAGCAATCAGACGCAATTTCTTCAGGGAATTGCAAATCTAGTTATATTTTCTTATTCCGTCAAAGTTTGCCGGCCTACTCCTCCTACAGTTTAGCAGCTACAAAGCTGAAACTTATACAGTATGTAGGCTTGGTGGTGTGACGTGTGCTTGTATTCAACTTTTTAATTGGAGTTATGGTTGATTTTATATTAATATTTTTATGAATTATTTTTCCCATTGACTTAACATTGGGAGCACCTTTAAATGCTTATATCTTCAAAAGTACTAAAGATAATTGCATGAAACTTTCCAATATTGTAGCCTATCGTAAACTACACGTTCTATTAAAATTGCAGCTCAATGGTACTCTATAGCGCCACCAGGTGGCCGTTTTAGTAAGCAATTCGTTTTTGGCCTCTATCTCGAATACCGTAAGTCAGAAATTTGTGCTTTCTTTTTCTGTGTGTTCCTTGGATGCTAATGAACGTTTTTCAAATTGGGACCATGGACTTCCGTCTAACTAGATTTTTCGCTATTTGCGATTTTTCGTAAAACACGTTTTTGGCTCCAGATCCAACATAGTTTGACCAAACTTGACAAGATATCTTACATACCCTATTTGGACTACCCCGAATCGAATGGTACCACTCATTTTGCGAAATTCCTTACCGTTTTTGAGATAATCGTAATGCTAATGAGGTGGGTGTGGTCACAGATTTTTAACATGCTGTAAATCCTACAAAGATTGTCAAAACATCACAAGTTTTAAAATATAACTTCATCCTACAGTGATGAAGAAGTATGAAAAGTTTTATGAAAATATTCCTATAGGTGGCGCTATAATTTAGGAAATTGTGTTTAAGCCTCTATCTCAAAAACCACTCAACCTAGCTACGTAAAATTCAACGCATAGGTTGCAGGGGGGGACTTGTATAACATACTAGAAAAAGGGCTCTGCTGCGCCACCTAGTGGTGACTTAAGAAGGATAAGCTAAGTTTGGATGGGTCCTGTTATCTTCCAAATAGTTGCACGTACCAACATCCAACCACTTGTATTTTGTTAAGTTGATCGAGGAGATGTTTGGTTTAGAATTTCGTACCATTTGGATTTATGGTTGATTTTATATGAATTTTTAAAAATATTTTTTCTCCCCATCAAAATACATGGGACAAACTTTAAATCCCTATTATCTTGAAAAGTTGTTGATCAACTGGTATGAAACTTTGTAAGTAGATACTTCAGACCAATCTTTAAATGCTCAATCAATTTTGGCTCTATTGCGCCACCAGGTGGTCAGTTGGAGCACTAAAGTGTATATGCCTTATTCTCCAAGTGCATTTGTCTTAAGCCCTACCTTTTACTGCTTTGTGATTCATTTGATAGTAAAATAATAGCCTATATTCATCAGCGATCTATATTGTGTAAGACTTTTTCGCAATTTACAATTTTTCGCAAAACACTTTTTTGACTCCCTTTGTCACATACTTTGACGAATTTTTATAGTTTTCTACACATACCCTATTTGGGCTACCACAAATCCAATGGTAGTATCCGTTTTCCATAGTTTCGTACGGTTTTTGCATAACACGTCATGCAAATTAGACAGGCTGAGATTGTAATGGTTGCCATGCTGCAGCTCCTTAACAGTTTCACATAACTTCACCAAACTTACAAGACTTCTTCCACAGTGTATGATGAACAAGCGCAACAACTTTCACAACTGTGCTCCTGTAGGTGGCGCTCCTGTCAATTCTTGTCGTTTTCTCTAATATCTCCAAAAGTACTTAACCTATGCGGACGAAACTCGTCGTGCGCGTCGGACGGGAGTTCTTTAACATGCCTGAGGCTGTAGGATGTTTTAGATCGGTATTGCTTTCAGCAATCAGACGCAATTTCTTCAGGGAATTGCAAATCTAGTTGTCTGATTGCTGAAAGCAATCAGAGTATGTTGTTGTACAACTTTATTATAGTTTATTATTATTATTATTATTATTATTCCGCCGGATTTTTGACGGGCTTCTCCTCGTAGTCAAAAGAAGCTATAAAGATGGAATCAAAAGTACTTTGTAAAGCTCTAATGTGAGAAGTGTGCTATTACTTATGGTACCAAAAGCTTCAATGGGTGATTTATGATTAATATTTTTCTGACTAAAATTTCCCATTGAAAATGCATTGACCAAGAAATTTCCCAGCATGCTCTAAAAAGCTTCTTAAAACCTTGAGTGAGATGGGTGTCTGTATTTATGGTACTTCTCAAATGGTCATAAAAGTACTGTAGTACTTTGAAGTTTATGTAATAAATTCCTTAGAGTCTTCTAAACTTAAAATAAACTTATGAGACTTTTGAAAGTTTATTAAAACTTTAAAATGAAAGTCAAAGGTGATTTCAAACAAAACACTTAAACTCTACTCTAAAGAAATGTTTCAAAAGTTTTCAAGAAGGTTAAGATACTTCTTCAGAGTTCCCTGACCTGTTTCCAACATTTTTAAAGTAAATTAACAACATTTAAAGCTTTAAAAGGGTATTGGCTTCTCAAAACCTTTAGTGTAGTGTCTGTTTGTAAATCCCAAGAGGCTCTAAATGGTACAGAATATTTGAAAAATATACTCAAGCTCAAAGAAGTTTTGTTAACTTCTATGAAAGCTTAAACATTGTGAAAGAAACTTTAAAAAGTAAAACTTCAACTTTAAAAAAACAGCTAATACTTCAAAAAATGGAAGTGGATCTAAAGCTTCAAACATTAAAAGATAACATTTGGAAGTGCTTGGAACCGTTTCCTGTAAGCGATTAACTAACACAAATAACATTTAAAGCTAAAAAATAGTAAGTAAAAGTCCAAAATACTAACACCAAAAAACTTCACATCATTCCTCAGTATGGTTTCTGAAACACCCTGAGTGAAGGGCCAAGAGTTAGACCTCCTGATTGCTCACAAGTTCCAGCTGTTGTACATGACAACAAAGAAGCTTGGTCTCTGCAGATGAAACAATTTCATTCCTAACCTTTAAGGATTTGCATTTAAAGACTTTAGGTGTCTCTGAACAGTGTTAATGCAGCAAAGCTAAGTTCTCTGAAACTACAAGATATAAAAGGAAAAAAAAAACACTCTAATGTCTTGGTCACTGAATTTGTTTTTAATGAAATATAATGTTTAAAATCTTTGGCGTCATCTAGTGGTGGTCTGATGAAAGTTTAAGAGACAATTTCTCTAGATCTGTGGAAACTGACATGTGCTTACATATTTAAAGTAGGTATTTTTGGCTTTTGATAGCAACAGCTTTAAAAATGTTTCACTAGATGTTTGTTTGTAAATAAAACATCCTGAAAGTGAACAATTTTAGCTAATAAAAGCTATTTAAAAGTCCTAATTAAAGAGACCAAGAAATTTCCCAGCATGCCTCAATAATTGGCCTCTCACAACCTTAAGTGTGGTGTCTGTTTGTACTGATGGGGTTTCTCCCATGGGGCTGCTATTGGTATGGACACATGACAAAACATGTGTTGTAAGTGAGAGGCCCTGCAGGTGAGACTCGCTTACTGCATGTAAAAGTCCCTGCAGGTGAGACTCGCTTACTGCATGTAAAAGTCCCTGCAGGTGAGACTCACTTACTGCATGTAAAAGTCCCTGCAGGTGTGACTCGCTTACTGCATGTAAGAATTCCTACTGGTGAGACTTACTTACTGCATGTACAATTTCCATATTATGAAGAATAACAAAAGAATGGTATAAGAAAAACTAATGACAACTTGTAAATGTGAAAGAGTTAAAACACAGAAATTGAAAAACTCTAAGTTAAGAGTCAAACCTGCTGTTAAGTGACAACAAAGAAGCTTGGTCTCTGCTGAATAAATAATTTCATTCTCAACTTTTAAGAATTTGCATTTAAAGACTTTAGGTTTCTGTGAACAGTGTTAATGCAGCAAAGCGAAGTTCTCTGAAACTACAGGAGATAAAACAAAAAATAAACACCCTAATGTCTTGAACACTGAATTTGTTTTTTTTAATAAAATGTAAAGTTTAAAATCTTTGGCGTCATCTAGTAGTGGTCTGATGAAAGTTTGAAAGGCAATTTCTCTACATCTGGGGAAACTGACATATGTGTACATCTATAAAGTGGGTATTTTTGGCTTTTAATAGTAACAGCTTTAAAATTGCTTTAATACGGTATTGCTTTCAGCAATCAGACGCAATTTCTTTATAGGAATTGCAAATCTAGTTATTGTCTGATTGCTGAAAGCAATCAGAGTATGTTGTTGTACAAATTTATTATAGTTTATTATTATTCCGCCGCATTTTTGACGCGCTTCTCCTCGTAGTCAAAAGCAGTTATAAAGATGGAATCAAAAGTACTTTGTAAAGCTCTAATGTGAGAAGTGTGCTATTACTTTTGGTATGTGTCAGAATTATGAATGATTTTATATGAATATTTTTATGAATTATTTTTTCCCATTGACTTAACATTGTGAGCACTTTTAAATGCTTATATCTTCAAAAATACTAAAGATAATTTCATGAAACTTTCCAATATCATAGGGTATAGTAAACTACACGTTCTATTAAAATTGCAGCTCAATGCTGCTCTATAGCGCCACCAGGTGATCGTTTAAGTAAGCAGTTTGTTTTTGGCCTCTATCTCGAATACCGTAAGTCAGAAATTTGTGCTTTCTTTTTCTGTGTGTTCCTTGGATGCTATTGAACGTTTTTCAAAATGGGACCATGGAATTCTGCCGGTCTACATTTTTCGCTATTTGCGATTTTTCGTAAAACACGTTTTTGGCTCCCTATTCAACATAGTTTGCCCAAACTTGACAAGATATCTCACATACCCTATTTAGACTACCCCGAATCCAATGGTACCACTCAATTGGCGATATTCCTTACCGTTTTCAAAAAAACGTAATGCTAATGAGGTGGGTGTGGTCACTGATTTTTTAACATGCTCTAAATCCTACAAAGATTGTCAAAACTTCACAAATTTTGAAACGTAACTTCATCCTACAGTGATAAAGAAGTACGAAAAGTTTTATGAAGATATTCCTATAGGTGGCGCTATAATTTAGGAAATTGTGTTTAAGCCTCTATCTCAAAAACTGCTCAACCTAGCTAAATACAATTTAAGGTATATGTTGAAGGAGGGGATTTCTATAAAATACTAGAAAAATGGCTCTGCTGCGCCACATGGTGGTGACTTAAGAAGGATAAGCTAACTTTGGATGGTTCCTCTTATCTTCCAAATATTTGCAGATATGAACATGCAACCACTTGTAGTTTGTTAAGCTGTCCATAGAGATGTTTGGTCGAAAGTTTCGTACCATTTGGAGTGACGGTTGATTTTATATGAATTTTTAAATATATTTGCTTCTCCTATCTAAGTACGTGAGACGAATATAAAATCCCTATTATATTGAAAAGTAATTGATCAACTGGTATGAAACTTTGTATGTAGATACTTCACATCAATCTTTAAATGCTCAATCAATTTTGACTTTATTGCGCCACCAGGTGGTCAGTTGGATTACTAAAGTGTAAAGGCCTTATTCTCCAAGTGCATTTGTCTTAAGCACTACTTTTCACTCCTTTGGGATTCATTGAATACGAAAATACTTGTTTATATAATTTGCAATCTCTATTGTTTAAGGCTTTTTCGCAATTTACGATTTTTCGCAAAACACTTTTTTGACTCCCTTTGTCACGTACTTTGACGAATCTTTGCAGATTCTTTGCAGAAGCTTGGTCTCTGCTGAATAAACAATTTATTCTCAAAGTTTAAGAATTTGCACATAAAGACTTTAGGTTTCTGTGAACAGTGTTAATTCAGCAAAGCTAAGTTGTCTGAAACTACAGGAGATAAAAGAAAAAAAACACTTTAATAACTTGGTCACTGATTTTGTTTTTTTTTTTAAAATGTAAGTTTAAAATCTTTGGCGTCATCTAGTGGTGGTCTGATGAAAGTTTGAAAGACAATTTCTCTAGAGCTGGGGAAACTGACATATGCGTACATATATAAAGTGGGTATTTTTGGCTTTTGATAGTAACAGCTTTAAAATTGCTTTAATACGGTATTGCTTTCAGCAATCAGACGCAATTTCTTTATAGGAATTGCAAATCTAGTTATATTTTTTTCTTATTCTATTTTCTTATTCCGTCAAAGTTTGGCGCGCTACTCCTCCTAGAGTTTAGAAGCTAAAAAGCTGAAACTTATACAGTTTGTAGGACTTGGTCATGAGAAGTGTGCTTGTATTTTGTTTAGCCATTGGACTTATGGTTGATTTTATATTAATATTTTTATGAATTATTTTTCCCATTGACTTAACATTGTGAGCACCTTTAAATGCTTATAGCTTAAAAACTACTAAAGATAATTTGATTAAACTTTCTAGTATGTTAGAATATAGTAAACTACACGTTCTATTAAAATTCCAGCTCAATGCTGCTCTATAGCGCCACCTGGCGGTCGTTTGAAAAGTGAATTAGTTTTTGGGCTCTATCTCGAATACCGTAAGTCAGAAATTTGTGCTTTCTTTTCTGTGTGTTCCTTGGATGCTAATGAACGTTTTTCAAATTGGGACCATAGACTTCCGTCTAACTAGATTTTTCGCTATTTGCGATTTTTCGTAAAACACGTTTTTGGCTCCAAATCCAACATAGTTTCATCAAACTTGACAAGATATCTTACATACCCTATTTGGACTACCCCGAATCCAATGGTACCACTCAATTTGCGAAATTCCTTACCGTTTTTGAGATAATCGTAATGCTAATGAGGTGGGTGTGGTCACTGATTTTTAACATGCTCTAAATCGTACAAAGATTGTCAGAACTTCACAAGTTTTGAAATTTAGCTTCGTCCTACAGTGATGAAGAAGTATGAAAAGTTTTATGAAAATATTCCAATAGGTGGCGCTATAATTTAGGAAATGGTGTTTAAGCCTCTGTCTCAAAAACTGCTCAACCTAGCTACTTAAAATTCAGCGCATAGGTTGCAGGAGGGGACTTGTATAACATACTAGAAAAAGGGCTCTGCTGCGCCACCTAGTGGTGACTTAAGAAGGAAAAG
Source organism: Oryzias javanicus (assembly GCA_003999625.1). Classification (NCBI taxonomy): domain Eukaryota; kingdom Metazoa; phylum Chordata; class Actinopteri; order Beloniformes; family Adrianichthyidae; genus Oryzias; species Oryzias javanicus. The sequence goes on from CM012446.1 coordinate 11,057,623, forward strand.
CTAACTTTGGATGGGTCCTTTTATCTTCCAAATAGTTGTAGGTTTCAACTTGCAACCACTTGTATTTTGTTGAGTTGATCATGGAGGTTTTTGGTTTAAAACTTCGTACCATTTGGGTTTATGGTTGATTTTATATGAATTTTTAAAATATTTTTCCCCCTATCAAAATACATGGGACAAACTTTAAATCCCTATTATCTTAAAAAGTAGTTGATCAACTGGTATGAAACTTTGTAAGTAGATACTTCAGACCAATCTTTAAATGCTCAATAAATTTTGGCTCTATTGCGCCACCAGGTGGTCAGTTGGAGCACTAAAGTGTATAGGCCTTATTCTCCAAGTGCATTTGTCTTAAGCCCTATCTTTTACTGCTTTGTGATTCATTTGATAGTAAAATAAAAGCCTATATTCATCAGCGATTTATATTGTGTAAGACTTTTTCGCAATTTACAATTTTTCGCAAAACACTTTTTTGACTCCCTTTGTCACATACTTCGACGAATCTTTACAGTTTTCAACACATACCCTATTTGGTCTACCACAAATCCAATGGTAATATCCGTTTTCCATAGTTCCGTACGGTTTTTGCATAACACGTAATGCAAATTAGAAAGGCTGAGATTGTAATGGTTGCCATGCTGCAGCTCCTTAACAGTTTTACATAACTTCACCAAACTTACAAGACTTCTTCCACAGTGTATGATGAACAAGCGCAACAACTTTCACAACTGTGCTCCTGTAGGTGGCGCTACTGCCAATTCCTGTCGTTTTCTCTAATATCTGCAAAAGTACTTGACCTATGCGGACGAAACTCGTCGTGCGCGTCTGACGGGAGTTCTTTAACATGCCTGCGGCTGTAGGATGTTTTAGATCGGTATTGCTTTCAGCAATCAGACGCAATTTCTTCAGGGAATTGCAAATCTAGTTGTCTGATTGCTGAAAGCAATCAGAGTATGTTGTTGTACAACTTTATTATAGTTTATTATTATTATTATTCCGCCGCATTTTTGGCACGCTTCTCCTCGTAGTCAAAAGCAGTTATAAAGATGGAATCAAAAGTACTTTGTAAAGCTCTATTGTGAGAAGTGTGCTTGTATTTTGTATAGCCATTGGACTTATGGTTGATTTTATATTAATATTTTTATGAATTATTTTTCCCATTGACTTAACATTGTGAGCACTTTTAAATGCTTATATCTTCAAAAATACTAAAGATAATTTCATGAAACTTTCCAATATCATAGGGTATAGTAAACTACACGTTCTCTTAAAATTGCAGCTCAATGCTGCTCTATAGCGCCACCGAGTGATCGTTTTAGTAAGCAGTTTGTTTTTGGCCTCTATCTCGAATACCGTAAGTCAGAAATTTGTGCTTTCTTTTCGTGTGTGTTCCTTGGATGCTAATAAACGTTTTTCAAATTTGGACCATTAAATTCTGTTGGTCTAGATTTTTTCGCTATTTGCGATTTTTCGTAAAACACGTTTTTGGCTCCCTATTCAACAAAGTTTCATCAAACTCGACAAAAATTGGTACACACCCTGTTTAGAGTACCCCGAATTCAATGGTACCACTCAATTGGCGATATTCCTTACCGTTTTTGAAAAAAACGTAATGCTAATGAGGTGGTGTGGTCACTGATTTTTTAACATGCTCTAAATCCTACAAAGATTGTCAAAACTTCACAAATTTTGAAACATAACTTCATCCTACAGTGATAAAGAAGTACGTAAAGTTTTATGAAAATATTCCTATAGGTGGCGCTATAATTTAGGAAATTGTGTTTAAGCCTCTATCTTTTGTTTTTAAATCTTTGGCGTCATCTAGTGGTGGTCTGATGAAAGTTTGAAAGGCAATTTCTCTAGATCTGTGGAAACTGACATATGCATACATATATAAAGTGGGTATTTTTGGCTTTTAATAGTAACAGCTTTAAAATTGCTTTAATACGGTATTGCTTTCAGCAATCAGACGCAATTTCTTTATAGGAATTGCAAATCTAGTTGTCTGATTGCTGAAAGCAATCAGAGTATGTTGTTGTACAAATTTATTGTCTGATTGCTGAAAGCAATCAGAGTATGTTGTTGTACAAATTTATTATAGTTTATTATTATTCCGCCGCATTTTTGACGCGCTTCTCCTCGTAGTCAAAAGCAGTTATAAAGATGCAATCAAAAGTACTTTGTAAAGCTCTAATGTGAGAAGTGTGCTATTACTTTGGTATGTGTCAGAATTATGAATGATTTTATATGAATATTTTTATGAATTATTTTTCCCATTGACTTAACATTGTGAGCACTTTTAAATGCTTATATCTTCAAAAATACTAAAGATAATTTCATGAAACTTTCCAATATCATAGGGTATAGTAAACTACACGTTCTATTAAAATTGCAGCTCAATGCTGCTCTATAGCGCCACCAGGTGATCGTTTAAGTAAGCAGTTTGTTTTTGGCCTCTATCTCGAATACCGTAAGTCAGAAATTTGTGCTTTCTTTTCGTGTGTGTTCCTTGGATGCTAATGAACGTTTTTCAAAATGGGACCATGGAATTCTGTCGGTCTAGATTTTTCGCTATTTGCGATTTTTCGTAAAACACGTTTTTGGCTCCCTATTCAACATAGTTTGCCCAAACTTGACAAGATATCTTACATACCCTATTTAGACTACCCCGAATCCAGTGGTACCACTCAATTGGCGATATTCCTTACCGTTTTCGAAAAAACGTAATGCTAATGAGGTGGGTGTGGTCACTGATTTTTTAACATGCTCTAAATCCTACAAAGATTGTCAAAACTTCACAAATTTTAAAACATAACTTCATCCTACAGTGATAAAGAAGTACGAAAAGTTTTATGAAGATATTCCTATAGGTGGCGCTATAATTTAGGAAATTGTGTTTAAGCCTCTATCTCAAAAACTGCTCAACCTAGCTAAATACAATTTAAGGTATATGTTGAAGGAGGGGATTTCTATAAAATACTAGAAAAATGGCTCTGCTGCGCCACATGGTGGTGACTTAAGAATGATAAGCTAACTTTGGATGGTTCCTCTTATCTTCCAAATATTTGCAGATATGAACATGCAACCACTTGCAGTTTGTTAAGCTGTCCATAGAGATGTTTGGTCGAAAGTTTCGTACCATTTGGAGTGACGGTTGATTTTTTTATGAATTTTTAAATATATTTGCTTCTCCTAAGTACATGAGACAAATTTAAAATCCCTATTATCTTGAAAAGTAATTGATCAACTGGTATGAAACTTCGTATGTAGATACTTCAGACCAATCTTTAAATGCTCAATCAATTTTGACTCTATTGCGCCACCAGGTGGTCAGTTGGATTACTAAAGTGTAAAGGCCTTATTCTCCAAGTGCATTTGTCTTAAGCACTACTTTTCACTCCTTTGGGATTCATTGAATACGAAAATACTAGTTTACATGAATTTGCGATCTCTATTGTTTAAGGCTTTTTCGCAATTTACGATTTTTCACAAAACACTTTTTTGACTCCCTTTGTCACGTACTTTGACGAATCTTTGCAGATTCTTTGCAGAAGCTTGGTCTCTGCTGAATAAACAATTTATTCTCAAAGTTTAAGAATTTGCACATAAAGACTTTCGGTTTCTGTGAACAGTGTTAATGCAGCAAAGCTAAGTTGTCTGAAACTACAGGAGATAAAAGAAAAAAAAACACTTTAATAACTTGGTCACTGCTGTTGTTTTTTTTTATAAAATGTAATTTTAAAAGCTTTGGCGTCATCTAGTGGTGGTCTGATGAAAGTTTGAAAGGCAATTTCTGTAGAGCTGGGGAAACTGACATATGCGTACATATATAAAGTGGATATTTTTGGCTTTTGATAGTAACAGCTTTAAAATTGCTTTAATACGGTATTGCTTTCAGCAATCAGACGCAATTTCTTTATAGGAATTGCAAATCTAGTATATTTTTATTATTGTCTGATTGCTGAAAGCAATCAGAGTATGTTATCCTACTACTTTATTATATTTTTTTTCTTTTTCTCTTTTCTTATTCCGCCAAAAGTTTGCCGTGTATCTCCTCCTACAGTTTTGTAGCTAGAAAGTTGAAACTTATACAGTTTGTAGGGTTTGCTGGTGTGACGTGTGCTTGTATTCAGTTTTTTGATTGGACCTATGGTTGATTTTATATTAATATTTTTATGAATTTTTTTTCCCATTGACTTAACATTGGGAGCACCTTTAAATGCTTATATCTTCAAAAATACTAAAGATAACTTCATGAAACTTTCCAATATCATAGGGTATAGTAAACTACACGTGCTATTAAAATTGTAGCTCAATCCACCTCTATAGCGCCACCAGGTGGTCGTTTGAAAAGTATTTTTGTTTTTGGCCTCTATCTTGAATACCGTTAGTCAGAAATTTATGCTTTCTTTTTCTGTGTGTTACTTGGATGCTAATGAACGTTTTTCAAATTGGGACCATGGACTTCCGTCTTACTAGATTTTTCGCTATTTGCGATTTTTTGTAAAACACGTTTTTGGCTCCCTATTCAACATAGTTTAACCAAACTCGACAAAAATTGGTACATACCCTATTTAGAGTACCCCGAATTCAATGGTACCACTCAATTGGCATAATTCCTTACAGTTTTTGAGATAATTGCATTGCTAATGAGGTGGGTGTGGTCCCCGATTTTAACATGCTCTAGATCCTACAAAGATTGACAAAACTTCACAAGTTTTGAAATATAAGTTCATCCCACAGTGATAAAGAAGTCTGAAAAGGTTTATGAAAATATTCCAATAGGTGGCGCTATAATTTAGGAAATTGTGTTTAAGCCTCTATCTAAAAAAATACTCAACCTAGCAACATAAAATTCAACACATAGGTTGCAGGAGGGGACTTGTATAACATACTAGAACAAGGACTCTGCTGCGCCACCTGGTGGTGACTTAAGAATGATAAGCTAACTTTGGATGGTTCCTCTTATCTTCCAAATGTTTGCAGATATGAACATGCAACCACTTATAGTTTGTTAAGCTGTCCATAGAGATGTTTAGTCGAAAGTTTCGTACCATTTGGAGTGAGGTTATTTTTTATGATTTTTAAATATATTTGCTTCTCCTAAGTACATGAGACGAATTTAAAATCCCTATTATCTTGAAAAGTAATTGATCAACTGGAATGAAACTTCGTATGTAGATACTTCAGACCAATCTTTAAATGCTCAATCAATTTTGACTCTATTGCGCCACCAGGTGGTCAGTTGTATTACTAAAGTGTAAAGGCCTTATTCTCCAGTGCATTTGTCTTTAAGCACTACTTTTCACTCCTTTGGGATTCATTGAATACGAAAATACTAGTTTATATGAATTTGCGATCTCTATTGTTTAAGCTTTTTCGCAATTAACGATTTTCACAAAACACTTTTTTGACTCCCTTTGTCACGTACTTTGACGAATCTTTGCAGATTCTTTGCAGAAGCTTGGTCTCTGCTGAATAAACAATTTATTCTCAAAGTTAAGGAATTTGCACATAAAGACTTTAGGTTTCTGTGAACAGTGTTAATGCCAGCAAAGCTAAGTTGTCTGAACTACAGGAGATAAAAAAAAAAAACACTTTAATAATTGGTCACTGCTTTTGGTTTTTTTTTTATTAAAATGTAATTTTTAAAAGCTTTGGCGTCATCTAGTGGTGGTTCTGATGAAAGTTTGAAAGCAATTTCTCTAAAGAGCT